>VXBU01003335.1:0-159771 GCA_013400315.1 Bombycilla garrulus | reverse complement strand
AGAGTGTACTGCAATTTACCACAGATTCATCTAGGTTTCTTTGGTAACTGGTTTTCTAACCCAAATGGATCTAGACGATCTGGAGTCCAGGAGAGCAGCACATAGGAGTCCATTAGCTGAAATGAAGAAGTTGAGGACTGAAAAACTAATTGTAAGAGAGGAAGGGAAATGGATTAATAGAAGATAATGCAGGTTGTACCAGCAACAGAAGAAGATTAGGGAGCTAGACAGAAACAGAGTAATAAAAACAGAATGAATTTGGCATCCTAAACATCACGTCTTAATGGCCTAATTTAAAAAAAAAGAAAACAAAACAACAAACCTATAACTCATGACATAAAATAGGAGCTCTTTAGTGCAAAAGCGACTGAGAAATATATGGACATGCAATCTGAATGCAAGATGACAACAAGCTGCCATAGTGACACCTGTGAAAGTAACAGAGACCTCATCCACTTCATTAAAAGCAGGTAATGCTTGAGGGAAGAATACACAATATTAAACAGTTTTGACTACAGTATTGTCTATAATTTTGCTCAAACTACAGGGGCTGGTGAAGCCTGACTTGCTTCTGCTAACAAATGAAAGCAGAGAATGGATAGAAGCCTATTAGTGTCTATAAATACATCACAGGGACAAATGGCAGGAAGAGCAAAGATCCCTTTTTGTGAAAAGAGAAGATGCTGGCACAAGAATAAAGCAGCGTGAGCTTTCCCTGAATAAACTGAAAATTTAATGTCAACAGAAGGTTTTTAACCAAAGGAATGACTTTCTGTGAGTAACAACCTTCCTACAGGCACAGCAGACCCACTCTCTTGCTGAGCTCCTAGGAAGCAGTGACAGGAGCCTGTGATGACTGGGAGCAGAACTTCTTCACCTCCAGGATCCTCTCCAGTTTTCTTATTACTACAGTGCAGAGCTGATGAAAGCCTTGGAGTTGACATAATAAGGGAAGACATAATAAGAACCTGCAGACAGAAGCTGGATGTGTGGTCTCAGAGATTTACTCTTCTCACTGCAAAAGTATTAGCATTAATCTGCCTGGCACACAAGAATAGTTTTGTAAGACTAATAGGAGATGTATTTTCAAGATCTCCAACTCCCTCAGACTTCTGAAATACAGTATCACAGACACAGCATTGCCACCCAAATTCTTTCTAATGCTCCTATCTCAATTCCAATAACAGGAGCTAAAGCTGGGGCACATCAGGGAAGCTCGCTGACATTGATACAAGGCAGAAAATTGAGAAATACTTTACAGATCTAAAACCAAAACCAAGCAGACATAAGCCAGTGAACTTTTCCCACAGACCTCTTTGTCTTGCTTTCACTGTTTTCTCNGCAACCAGAAACTCATGTGTAAGGGAGTGGAAATTTGATAAATGGGAGGGGGAATATTCTAAGTGCCACTAAAGGACACACAGCAGTCAGACACTTCCATACACCTTGCAGTTCTGCTTTTGGCTAAGTTGCCATCCAGATACTCAACAATTATCTTTTTATTGACAAAGAAGGTAAGTGGATCTTAATTTTTCAGACACAGATGAAGGCTACAGTGGAGCTGGTTCAGTCTGGGGAGCAGCTCCTTCCAGTCTGCCTTCCTAACCAAAGGAGAGACTTGTTTAACCCTCCAGTCCCCTGCGAGGGGCTTCCATCCCATGGCAATTGCCCACCCACCCACCTACCTCTGTCCTCTCCCAGATGACTCAACTCCCCCGTGGGTTTGACTCATATCCCAGAAAATACCATCAGCACTGGAACTTGCACCCTATTGTTCATCTTCACAAAACAAAAATGACCCTAGTGGCTGCAATTTGAAGTTTAAAGAACTGTGAAAACAAAAGCACAAAGCCCAGCAGTTTCTGCTAACAATTTGCATTATAATTGAAATTATAAATTGCTCTTTACAGAAAAAGCTTCAATATAAACAATACTTAGAGGAACAAAATATTAATTTGATATGTGATAAGAGGAATTAGGTGATCACATTTTCAGTTGAACTATGAAAATGATTGGTTTTTGTAATGCAAATATGCAGAATTCCACTTCTGCTAGACTACCCTTGTGAGGTTTTTGCAGCAAATAATCTTAAAAAATAAGATAGAAAGTGAATATTGAAATAGATTATATTTTTATTATAAAAGAATCTTGTGTCTGTGTTAGAAAGACAACATGCTACAAAACTCACTTTTTTTCCTAGATAAGATGCCCTTGGGAGAGGCACATGTTTGCCTGGCACCTCCCACCACTGCCAGGTGAGCCCCTGTCCCTCTTGGAGCCACCCTCCCAAGCACCACCGAATTTACAGGTCCCTGAAATCAGCCACGTCACTGCCCCAAAGTCACTGCATGGCACCCTCTGTGGCTCTCCCTGCCTGCTAATTCATTCTCAGGGCTGTCCTTTAAGAATTCTCTGATGGCAAACAGTCTGCAGGCAGCATATCCTGGGCTTAATCCTCTGAACTAGCAGGAAAAACAACCACCGACGCTTACCCACTCTGCATTTTGCCTTTTCTTCAGGGCACAATGACAGGCAGAAACCCAGCAGGAAAAATAATTTTCTTGTGCACTTCTCCTTTCCATTTCTAGATGACCTTTATTTGTGTAGTGAAGCAAACTGCAGTGCAGACTGTCAGAAGAAAATCACACCAGGGCATTCTTTCAAGGGGACTTTTTTATTTGGTTTGTTGTTCTCTTAATCAAAGAAATCTAATTCACATAGAAAGTGTCTGTTTGCTCTGTGTCTGGAAAAACATAAGAATTACAATGTTAACATTTCCAAATGGCAAAAAATTAATTTCAAATAGCTGGCAATGACAATGCTTGATAAACACATGCTGGCTGAAATGCATTTCTCTTTCACACCCACTATGCCTGAACCCCATATTAACCATATGCTTTTGCAGATTAAGTTTAGTTCTGTGCCTAGTTTATAATCTGCTTTGTTACAATGCAGCTATACAACCTAAAGTTCCTGAAAATTTAACTTAGAGGGAAAAATAAAGCTAACTGTGAGATTTGCAAAATCGTGCAAGAGACAGAGCATTTGTCCTGTATAACAAAACCCTGCCAAAACTTCAAGTAAACATTTAGTAGTGACAGTATTTTGCTATGAATCATACTGTCTGTTGCTAGCTTCAATTCCTTTGATAATTTTGTACTTACTGTACAAATTCTCTGGTTAATATTATAGAAAGTTAAATCACACATAAATGAAAGTATGATAATATTTTACACTCAATTTCAGCTTCAGCATGTGTCGAGAATTCTGAATATGTAACTTGTTTGGAGTCGTCTTGTGAAGTTGCTGGTTCTTTTTGACTTGGGTGACACTGGCCTGCTCTCACCAAGCAGCTGCACCAGATGTTGGACATATGTCTCTCCTATTTGTATCAACTTGTCAACAGCAACACCAGCTTGCTGAATTCAGTTAGAGCCCTTTGCATCCCTTTGCATGGGTTATAATTGCAACTCACAAACCACTGGGCCTCTAAATCATTCAATTCACTAAAGAAAACAATTTCCACACGGTTTTTAAAAATCCTTATATCCAAATGTAATGCACATGCAAATAAAACTACTACCAGAGGCAGGACTCTAAGTGGCAGTTTTCATCCAAAGCGCACTTCCTCTAGGATTCCTCCAGGCTCTCGGAGGGGGTCAGCTGGGTGCTGGCAGATCCTTCCCTGAGCCTATTGTTAGCACAGGGCTCTGTACTACTGAGGGCTGGACACTCACAGAAGAAAAGAACCCTGTGCTCCAGAAACCTTTCCATCTCAACCCAGAAATAGGCAGCCACATGGAAGAGACAAATCACAGCTGTAGAAGTCAACCCACTGAGAACCTCCACCACTCCCTTTTAAACTAATTTTCTTCATCCAATTCCCCATGACTCAGTCCCTGCTCACGTAATGAGAACATCTTTCTGGCCTGTTGCTTTTGAAGGCAGAGGGAAAAGACTAAACTTCTTATCCCTCCTCCCCTTTCCCAAAGCATGCCTGCAAGTTTTCTGATGGAACATTCTCCTTTTGAAAAATGGAAGTTTGTCAAAAGTGAAAAGTTTTGAGGAGCAGTGTAATTTTGTTGACTCTTCAAACCTCGATTTCTTGCTAGTTTAGCTTCTCTCAGGCTAAGAAGTGCCAGGACCATAGAAGCTGTGGCTGAATGAGTCTCATCAAAATCTGTTGAACTCTGAGCTTCTTTATAGCCCACCAGCAAACAGCCAAAGCTCTGAGGTGCAAAGTGAAGCTGCACAATTGGCTTTAGATACTTCTGCTCTACTCCTTCTAGATGACAATATCTGTTTCTAGGAAATTAAATTTCACTTTGATGCAGAAATATTTTTTTATTTTTCTTTTTGTACATGGGAACCTTCACACTTTTTTCATCATACAAGCAAGCATCATATATAAGATCTTTCATCATATAAGCGAGTGTGTAAAGTCATGAAAAGGTGACCTTCTGGCTATCTATTCTGCAAGGACAAGGCAATAGGAGACCATTTGTTTGAGAAGTCTCTAAGTAGAGTTTGTGCTCTTCAAACATCCTTCCTTTCTGCCAGGACAGAAAATCTCAAAGCATCTATGAGGTCTGAGGTGTCTATTTGCTCTGCCTCTAAACAGAGACTGCTGCTGACATATTAGTCTTTCAATAGACTATTTTTCCATTCAGGCTTTTTTCTCAAATGTCTGTTCTATATACATTAACAGCATTGTCTGTTCTATATACAATTCACCCAGGATGGCATTCTCAATACCTCAGCATTCTTGACATCATCAGGACAGACTTCTCAAGCCATTACAGCTTGTCTTTGTTCTGAATTCACTTCCAAATGTGACTGTACCACACACATAGCAGCCTTAGTGCTCATGAACGCTACAGGAAACATCCCATCACACATTCACGGTTAAATCTGTTTTGCTCCCTGTATACCAGAAGCTGGACAAGCTAATTTGCACAGCTACCTTACCTGCACATTCAAAAAGGGACCTGGGCTGAGGAAGATTCCCTGCCAAGCTCCGATTTGCCTCCCTGCCAGCACAACTATTATTTCTCCCATTATTTTTGTTACAATAACATCTAAGAGCTCCAGCCCTCGATGGGGACCCCACTGCTACCCCGTACACAAACGCACAGCAAAGACCACTGCCCTTGTTTGCAATGGAGCCTGGCTACTGAGCTTGAAGCTTTTCCCTCTTATATTGGTGGTAGCTCCCTGCTGATAAACACAGAATCCTGGAAAATTGAGGTCAGATCCTCTAGCTGTTTTTACTAAGAAAAGGAGCAAATCAACACTGTAGTAAGGTCAAAGACAGAATGCAGGAAAGGAAAAATAAATAAGATGGTTTTCCTGCTTATGAACTAAAGGGATTTCTGAGCACTTCCTCAATTGTCAGGCTAGTGCTGAATACTTGCAGGAAACAAATAATGTGACCTAGCGGCTTTGTTCACGAATCACTGTGCACTGCATTCAGCCAGCTCTGCCAGATGCAATGCCATGCATATCCTAGTGGGAGCTTCATATCCACTTCTGGAGTCCCGAGCTTACTATTGGCAATATTACAAAGCAAGACACCTAAACAACCTTTTGATGGGATTAGAAAGGAGATGCAGATAGAGCTGAACATAAAAGAAGGACCAATCCCCACACTATTTATTTAGTATTGTTACTCTGAAAAATTCCTTGGATATGTTGTCAAAGCTAATCCAGGAAAATATTGTCTTGAGCACTCCTGAAATTGGCTAACTGACAAGATCAACAGACAACAAGGAAAAAGCTTTCAAATGACTGGAAGTATTTAGGAATAGAATAAATGAACTGTTTTCAGGACTGTTTTAAACAGTAATACTTGTGTCTAGACTGGTAAAAATACTCCTAGGATACAGAGTCCTTCACTGAGAGATCTTTTTTTGTTTAAATATGAATTTTAAGTGTATTTCATGTTCCATGGCTTCTTGTTACCCAAGGCCTTTACTGCAACTACAGAGACAGCCGATATTTCTACCTGATTACAGCATATAAGACTTGCCTAAAAGAAACTCTTCTGTGGCAACAAGTTCTGTGAAAATGAAGTGTTGAATCTGCATCAAAAACCGAAGAAAACCTGAACCATAGGGCCACATAAAATACATAGGGAAATATTGGCCACACCGTACCTACAACAGGACAGAACCTGTTCTAAATGCTTAAGAGAAATCAGCATCTTCCTAAATTAGAGAAACATGTGTCATCAGGATGGAGCAGAATATTGAAATGGCAATGACTAGGAATTGGAAGCAAAATCAGTACTGTTGCCCAGCTTGCAATTCAGTGGACAACACCATGCAACATCACAGCCCATAGCATTTTGTCTTTATTTTGTCAGTTTGGATCCACCTCAGATTCGCAATTGCCAGGAACTTATTTACTATGAGTCTGGACTTGTCTCTCTAGTCATCACCAGAACACTGGTCCTGTGAACACCCCTAACTGCTGACGAGTTTTCTATGTAAAGTTGTAGCAAAAATAGCCCACAAACCAAAAGTGCTTCTATTTTCCTCCTTAGAAAATACAGTTTTGTTGGAAGTTCCATAACTTTATATTCTGACATTATTAATCTGAAATATTCAACCTTACAGAGATGCATTTCAAGCTATTAAAAAATTACTACATAGCTCAAAAATAATACTTTTTTAATGAAATAAATATTATTCTTTCCATGGGGAAAAGAAGACCTATGATCAAATAAAAAAACAAGGGCAAATTTAAAACTTTCAGGATATCCCAGAGATGTTCTGTCAGCAGCAAAACCACACACAGAAACTTCAGTGTATCTCAGAAAGGGCAGGTTGTCTGTAATGTGACATCGTTGCCAGATGCACCAAATGTCTTGGATGCCAGTCAGGTCTGAATAAGTATGAACTGAAAATGTTATAGTCTTTCATATTCCTTCATCTCCTTACAGGTCAGAACTGAGACCTGCACTGTCACTTCACAGGCAGTTATCAGCTTTGTGACTGAAAAGAGGATTTTATTCTCTAAGATTATCAGTTGGGCACCTTTAGAGGCAACAAAGGAAAAAACAAAACCCAATCATACGGCCTAACCTTCTTATCAAGGGCATTCAAAAAGCGGAACAAAAGCCTGATAGCTCTGCAATGGTTACTTTTGGGTAACATAGACTTATGGGAATTTGATGCAAATTCTGAACATCTTTTTACAGTCAAGTACTACAGGAAGCAGTGTGACTGGGGAGGGGCAGCTGAAGCTGCTCTGCTCCAGCCCTGCCTCAGACCATGCAGTGCAGTTTCCCAAACCCCCAGCACCTGAATTCCCAGCCCAGACACAGGCAAGCAGAATTGACGTGGGTGTTGTGTGGCAATGGAGAGGGTTGATGTGTAGTCACAGTGACGCTTCTTTCTTGTGCTTGCTGAACCACACGGAGTTCACTGGGCTGACCAGCACAGCCAACGTGGCCATCCTGCCTTTGAGCTGTACTGCTCACCAGCAGCACCCTTATGAAGTATTAATTTATTTTTAGTACTGAAGACTGAAAACAATGCTAGAGGATGTCCTCTCTGTTCTGAAAAAACAACAAAATCTCATTCATAAATTTAACGTCCGATCATCATTTTCTCAAATAGATGCAGAAGCTATTGCAGCAATTTTGACACTTTCAAGTTTTATTCTAAAACTTCTTATCTAAGAGTGGTAATTTTTCTTAATGTTACTACATATCTGCCTTCAAAAATATTCTGCCTTTGCTGCTGAGAGAGGAATACTAGCTGATAGTAAGCGAAATTGTTGCCTCCAGACAAATTGGCATTCACCATTCAAGCAGAAAAATAAATTAAGTGCAACATTTAGGCACTCTGTATTTAGGTTGTTAAAAAAAATCAACAAAGAGAAAACAAATGTTATGTCAACTATTGACTGTAAAAACCAAATAAATAAGAATTTCTCCAGTACTTGTACAGTCATATAATTTACTACATGCTTAAAAGTATAAAGCTTATAATAGTTTTGTTGGAACAAGCAACCAACTTTAATTATTTTTGATAGAAATATGTGGCCTTGGCAAATCCTGAAAGTTACACCTGTTCTTTTAATACTTCAACATGGTATCTAAAATAACAATATTATAACCATAATATTATTACTATTAAAAATTTTTAAACAAAATGCTGATGTTTTGCCCCAATTTGGAGGACTATATTACTCCTTTACCTTGCCTTTGGAGAAGGTCTTTCTTCCTGAGGAATTCAAGAATGCTTCCACATTTTAACACGCAGAAAGCATCTAAGATCATTTCACGCACCAGGTGAGGCCATCTCTGAAGGAGAGTGTCAATTTTACTTTCCTCCAATACTGTAGGACAGGAAAGAGAATGGAAAAATTTGAACATAATGAAGTTCACTACTGGGATAGCTGTAATTTGGAAAAAGTCTTAACAGCATTTACTATGGAGTACATGCTCCTTGTCACTTGTACCCCATGAACAACAGGTATTGCCATTGTCAGACATTTTGCAGCATAAAAACAGGTTTTTGGTAAGTTTTTGCCAATAATTCATGTAGTTTCATGTCTATCAATACTGATTTTCAATCACTATCACCCAGGCAGAGCCATTAGCAGTCTATAAGGTTCCCTCAATCCTTACATTTGATTAACTCAACTTTGCATTTAGTACGAAACTTTTTCACCCTTCTGCTCATCCACTTTTCCCCATTATCAATAAAAACCTTGTTACTTCACACAAAAAATTATAGCTCATCCCACAGCTAATTTCTGCCCTTCAAACTGACCATCCATTCCTTGCCAGAGCCAAGGACTTCCTTCATTACTTGGCTCCTACACAGAGCTCTGGTCTGCAGGTGCAAAGTCAACAAGTTGAAGGTCAAGTGCAACGGGGGCTGGTACCACTCTGACATAGACTGAATGCATTAATTGTAATCCTCCTCCCACAGTCTTCCTAAATTCTGTCCTTCACAGTCCTTCCCCTAATATGTATGATCCTGTGCTTCTCAACACACCCCTGAAATCTTGTCTGTGCTCTGTATCTCTATAGGGTCATATCTGTGCCTCCCCTAGAGCATATCAATTCACCACAACAGTCTGGGTGAAGCAATAGCCACACATTCCAAGGTAGCTGGCCATGCCCTGAAGATACACTGGTAACAGACAGTTCCACTGAAAACAAGTGTTAGTGTTTACTGTTCATGCATTTAGCAGGGACAAACAGTCCCTCTTATAGAGCATAGGATAAATCAGAAAGGAGTAAGGACTTTAAATATATTTCTTCTTAGTAACAACATCAGCAACTCAATCTCTGAACGCTCAGGTTAATACTCTCTTCTGCCTAGGATTTAGGTTGGGATGCACCTTTCTTTCCCATCAGGAAATAATTTTAAGAGCAGAGAAGTTAGTACTTAAGTATAAGCAGCTCCACACACTCTTTCTACCTGTCATCAGCTCATGCACCCAAATGAAGTTTAACAAAGAAGATGGTGATGAGGTGAGCTACAGGAGAGGGGAAGAAAGAAAAAGGGGGCAATACCTGAGCCTTTGTGTCTCCAGAAAAAAAAGGGGTCAGAATTAACGTCTCAGGAGAGAAAAGAAAATCCTAAATTTCAAGACCACTTCTGTTTTCTAATTCATTATGAGATCCTCAATTCATTTTTAAAAAAAGTCTTAAAAATATGACAAAAACACCCCAAACTCTGTAAGAGTATTGATTTGATGTGTTCTCTCAACCTGCTTCTCAAGATCTATTACAATGTGAATATACTTGCAAAATCCAGCCACATTTTACCAGGTCAGTAGTACTCATTAAGCATTCAAGCCAACAGGTGGGAAAGCTGCCTTTACCAGAATGCAACATTAGCATGCAAGGAATTTGGATGGATGCCACTTTTTGGCATGAAATGACTGGAAGAGACTTGCTGAACTACTGAACCATGCTGATGCAAGGTGACTGTTGTGTTAAAAGGTTGCCCTGCCACTTTCACCAGTTTTCTTTTTAACTTTATGTCACCATTCTTCTAGCACTACCTCTTGCTGGAAGCCTGGGCAATTTCTCCACCACTTTGCTGATACATGGAGTACTGCAGAATTCCTCTCTGTGCATAGGTATATAGTCATACTCTGCAGAAAGACTCAGGAGTCAAATGAACACAGCTCAATTGTTAACTCTTTCCTCTTTTGGTCTCAGGTAATTTGACACAGTCCACACACAACCTCCCTGTATCAGGGGAGAGATTATTTTGAACCAGAGCAGGTAGAACGAGCATTCAGCTCACACTACAGCTGTACTGGAAATTTGCTGTGCTTTTTTAAATGAGAAGGGTCCTATAATTTCCCTGCTTCAAGGTGATTATCCTGAAGTAATGCATGGTGAATGACAAATGTTTGGTTGATTAATAATTTGACTATTTTGCTTTGCATGTAAATCTGACCTTTATAGTGAACATTACTGCATTAAAAAGGTTCTGCATAATCAAAACACTGTACAGCCAACATCTGTTATTCAGAAGACCCGAGGGGTAGAAAAAAAAATCACAGCAAATCATTTGACCTAAATATGTTGTGCTCTGTGATATAAAGTATACTTTTAGTGTCTGACTTGCTAAATATTTCATGCCTTAGTGTGACAGTGTTTGATAACAGAAGTATGCAATTTGTGTAACCTTTATGTTTAATGTTGTAGCTAATTGTTATTCTTTAATAGTGCATACGTCATTTGTCACAGAGTGAACTGTAGATGGTAAAGACAGATGGACCACCAGATGGACCCTAGGAAGGATTGGTTAAAATGTCAGTGATAAGCTAACAAAATGAAACACAGTAGACTGAAGAGACTATTCAACTGAGAAGCCTGTCTACAGAAATAGGTTTTGTATTACCCACATTCATTAAAGTGAACTTCAGCCATGCTGTTTTGACATTTTTTGTTTTGTGAATTTTCAAAGCAGCCAAAGCTTTTTTTCCTTCCCCAATACTTGTTTGATAATACAGACTGGCAGAAGTGATCCTAGCTTTTAGAGGTGATCACTTTTGCCATCAAGGAAATTAACCACAGTTATATTCAAACCCACAAGTGCCCAGTTCAGAGCTGGAGCACATGGTTGATCCCTGCAGGAGTTGTATTCACCAGCAGGGAATGATTGCTTGCTCCTGGTCAGCTACCTTGACTTGGATTTCCTGATTCTGGCCATGCATGTACTTTGCACTAATAATTACAATAAATGTCTTTGTGTCTACCTATGAAAATTTTATTAAATAAATGGAAAAATCTTCAGTGGAATCAGGATATTTGACAAAATGCACAAACCTAGTAAATCAGCAGAAGGGAGCAAGCTAAGATTGCTTAGGAATGACTCTGGGCAAGAACCAATGCTGCAAAACAGAAACACAAAATAGAGAAATTTATGTATTTCCTCATTTCATATGGTTCCACATCCATTGTTTGAGGAAAGCGGCTTTTTCTGTGGAACACAGGAAAAAAAAAAAAAATCTAAAAAAAAATCTCTGGCAACCCTGTCTGTGATTTTTTACCAATGCCATATGTCTGATCCATCTATGTCCTCATAAGCAATATTTTTATGGTCCCAAGCACAAATCAGTTGTCACCAGAGAATCATGAAAATCTCATTTTCACTGAGTTACTAGATATCCAACAGCTACCGTGAATAGTGCCATATAAGTGAAGCAGGAAATGAAAACAAATTATGGAAAATTTGGGAATTGTAGTAAGTCTCCATTGGGTTAAACAAACATCCATTGGAGAAGAGTTCTCTTACTTTCCATTTGGAAATTTTTGTAATTAGAATTGTTTTTACTGAAAGTGTTTTAAACTGAAAAAAACCCAGCAAAACTCTGCCATGTTTGTCATTTGATTTAACAAAGGTAAGGCCAGTAAAACAAAAAGTCATTTCAAAGCAGGACAGTTGGCAGGCTAAACTTATGGATCTCTTATCCAAGGATGCATTGTTGCTTCCCATCTCTTGAGATTGTAAGTATTTCTAAAAGGCATGTTGTGCCTACAAAAAAAAAAAATAATAATAAGCTGGATAATGGGGCAAAATATGTTATGCAGTCATTTAAGAAGATAGTCAGAATAGCTATAATATTCCTTTTTGTTAAAAAGCACCATTAATCCATCTGACATTTTGTACCAGCAGACAATACAGCACAGAATGAAGTCACATGCACACATGTTCATCATCAAAATGATGGAGTGGTGCAAAAATGCTTACAGACGACTGTGCATAATCTAGCAACATAAAATATGTATCCCTCTATGTTCAAATATATTGAAGCCCAAAAGGATAAAGGGCATTTCCTTTCACTTTAACCCAATTATGACCCTCAAAATATTAGCACTTTCATGTTCCTTGTGTTGTATTTACACACTGCTCCTTTGGCCTTTTTTTTTTTTCAATTGACGTCATATGTTCATGACATATCTATCTTAAATAATGGTACCTTATATGACAGGAATTTTTTATTACCATCCAGTAAAGAAAACAACTGAGGTTAAATCCACTGACATCAGTAATGCAGCTGCATTTTGCTTGGAAATATGTGAACAGACCCAGAAGCAAAGGCTCCACAGTTTGTCAAGTCACAGTCTCGAACAAAACACACCAAAGGTATTTGCCACTGCTTTGAAGCTACCATGAGCATTGACAGAACCAGCCTCAGCTCACTTGGTGACCATTGCAATGCCATGGGGGTGTGGTCCCAATTTGTCAATATCCAGTTAAAAAGCCAACCCGGGCATTTCTCTGCTTCCATCTGCTCATTGCCACTCTCAGACCTGCAGCAAACAAGCTACACAAACATTTTTGAAAATGCCTCTGGTTTTGCTTTGTTTTGATTGTACGACCCACCTGAAAATCCTGACCTCTAATAGGGCAGGTGAAATATCAGTAAACTGGGACATGGGGCAAGAACTTCTTTTATAGCTTTACAGCTATAAAAGCTTTACATTATCACTTTAGGGGATATCTCAGAATACAGAAGTTTTGTTATGGTGACAAAAGAGCGGGACATTATGGTCTTCCACATAGAAAAAGGGACCATTAAGATATCTGAGGAGATATTCTGTAATCCTATCTCAATTTTATGTGTTCATTCTTACCAAAGTGGCTTCAACCAAATCCTTATCACCTCAAAATAATTTCTACAAGATTTGCTAATTGTTAGTATTCAAAATTATCAAAGTAGACCCCCTCCCCAATTTAATTTGCCATAGCTGGGATCAATTCTGATCTATGGGATTATGCAATACTCTACAGTATATTTTTCACTGAATGTAGCCTGAAGTTATAGGCTTTTCCACAACAAAACTTTCTAGCATCTTGTATAATTAAATGGAAAATGTGAGAAACTTCAAATCGGTAAATCAGTTATATTAGGGGAACTAATAGGATTTAAACATGACTCATTAATTACAGTTTGAAGTTCTTGATTATTGTCTTAAGTGTAGAATATTTTTTAGGCAGAAAAGAAATTAACACCATAAAAGTCTTCTAATAATAGCTCTTTCCTGGAGAAATACCTGGGAAAGTTTAATATGGCACGAAAATTACATTATTATCTCTTAAAACACACAATGGAAGGACTTGAAAAAAGCACAAGAAGATTTATGACAAAAACATAGTTAATGTAACTTTATAGCAATAAACAGTAATAGTATAGATTGGTTCTGCAGATTTATAGCAATAATAACCTCATTTGTTTGTCAGGTGTTAAAAAATACTTCATGGTGACAAACACTGTGGTTTCTCTCTGTGTGCACACATCCATAGCACATGAAAAGCATCTGAATAAATGTGAGTGTGCACATCCATGCACTAATAGCAAAATCATCCACCATGGACCCAATTTACTGTGCTGGCAATGACAGCGGGTAGCAGCTATGTATAGTCACTGACATGAGAGTGTGTAATATCTTACATCACAAAAGTTATTTCCTAGCCTTAGGAAGCCAGGAAAAGTTTGAGGGGCCCATAAACCATGTATACCCTGGTGCTGTAGGCAACAGCTCTTCAAAGGAGATTCTACATGAGCTACAAATTTTGAAAATATAAACTCTTCTGGTAATTTTGTCATATTTCATTAGGAAAGATAATTTTAGATTCAGCTTTCAGACAAGAAAAAGTTACTGTATTTGAAGATACTGAAAAAAATAATTCAAATAAGAAACAATAAACAATAGTCCTTGGTGTTTTCAGTGACAGCCTAAGAGGAACAGCTACACTCATTTTTTTCAAATCCTTAATGGTCCATCATAAAAAATCTATATACATAAAAGACACAAAATCAAGTCTGTCCTGGAGAAAGTTAATGCTCATTTTCCTACTCATTTCGGCCAGCAAAGATACCCTACTCTCTAAGCCACAACTACCTTGGGTCTTGGTTTGCACAGCATTGATAAGAACATTGTTTTGGTGCTTTAAAGCACAGGCAGAATTTAAAAACTACTTTTGTTCAAACAAGAGGAGAGCTAAAACTCACGCTGGGTGCAGGCTGACCCACTCAGATCAGCAATGACTGCAGTAAAGACATTTAACAAAAATCACTACAGTAGTTTTCCTTTCTAACCTCTAGAAAATGCTGTAACTTCTGCTGCAAAAATGCTGCTAGGAACCAGCAAATGAAAAAACAGCTGAAAGTGAAACTGTAGTCTCATTTAGTCTCATGTTAAAACTCCAGGGTTGTGCATATCAAGGACTTTGTTTTGCATATTCAGTTTTGCACCTGGGTTCAGTTTAAAGAACAATAAATACCCCATACCTTCAAGATTTAGGATTTTAACTACTTCTGACGCTTAAAAGACTGACTAAGCAACAAAATTAGTTACAAAAAAATCTCCCTCACTGCAATGTGGTTGCTTCCCTAATCTATGAGTCACTATTGGAGTCAAAACTCACCCACATCACTTGTAGGGAGGTCCACAGTTGTGCTACCCAGAACAGCAAGAAAGAACAAAGTGTGAAACTACTGTGTTCTCTTGCAGACCAGGCACACGTGTAACCCTAAACTATGGCATGAAATCAGGGTCAGGAAAGATGGAGATCCTCTATCTTACAGCTACACACAACAACCTGATCACGTGGTTAGCAACAACAGCAAGTAGTGGGCTCTGCTTTGGGCTCCAGCTCATGACAAACATCTTAGCTAGGTATTTTCCATTAGTAAAGTAGGCAAAATGTTAAGTTTTTCACTCCTTGAGAAGTAGAAAAGATAATACAGAGAGACTGAAATCCCTGAAAACACCCTCAAAATCAGGAAGAGCCAGGGTGATATGGGAGAAAAATTAACTGCCTGCTGAAGCCAGATACCTTGAGCAGTTGTCAGATTGAGACCTACAAATATGCTGGGAAATGAACATGCCCACCAGTGTCACTTGTAAAATTCCCCTGCTGTTTGATAACATCTCTAAAAATTTATAGACTTTAGGCCATATGCCTAAAAATAGCATCTACAGCATTGCTATCTTTTGCATTAGCTGTTAAGATTAAATATATTACAATTCCACAGAGAGCTCTACATTTGCAATTAGTCTAATTCATGGAATGGAAATTTAGTAAAGCTTTCACAAAGCCCAATAGAAAGAAGAGGATGAAGTTAGTGTATTGTAGTACAGCTGATGACTGGGCTGGGAATAAAAAAAAATGGATAGCAAGATGAGAGACTGGCTTTCCCTTCAAAACATTATTCTTAATTTTTATTATTTATTGCACATAAGTAGTAGTTCATGCAGGATGCAGCCATGAGTTACTGCACAAAAATGTACAGGAAAAAGGGACTCTAAAAGAGAAAATCCTAAAGAGTCCCCCATGTAAGTGCACAGCCAGGTGGTGTTTTTCAGTTGGAAGTTATTGAACACAGGCCACTCAGCATACTGGCCATTGTACCAAGCCCAAGCTACTGAACTCTGCTGAAAGTTAAAAAGAAAAGAGCCTTCTTAATGCAAGCTTGTGTCTTCTAGACAAGGAATTGACAAATCTTGCTTACCCTAAATAGCCAAAGCAGGAAAAGCAAGGAAAAAAGCTGGAAGTGCCAAGCTGAGTTACTCACATTCATTCAGCAAGGTTGCAGCAGTCACAGAGTCAATCTTTGTCTTCCCACTGTGCCAAGCTGCCACTGCTATGTAGTGAGATTAAAACAACATTAAGGAGAAGCACTTTACAGTAGTTTAACAGTCCTGGCTCCTGGACATGTGGCCAGGCTGTCTCACACCGCAGAGAGGGCATTCTTGTCCTCTGAGTATTTGGAAACTAACAGGACACCACCACCAGCTCTGCCTATGCACATGGGATTTCTGCAGCAGAAAATGCAGGTGTACAGAAGAACCAGCACTTGTTCTGCTCCCATCACAAAGCTGAGACAGCCCAGGTGCCCTCAGGGACTGTATGAGGTGCAAGCACTGAAATACCTTTCTTCTCTTCTATAGGCTCTGCAGTTGTTCATGGGAATGCTCTATCTCCACACACATTGTACAGACAAATACAGGATCATTCTTAAACACAGACTCAAAAACTTTCTCTTATATCCAAGTCCCCAGAATACTTTAAACAAGTGCTTATGGATTATAAGACTTCAAATTCAACATCCTACCTCCAAGAGCTGCCAGGTGTACACTACAAATAGAGTATAAGAACCCAGTACAACCAAAGTCTGGTCTGTTGGGGAGGTCAAAGCATGAAGGTTTTTGCCATCCACTGGAAAGGAGGTTTCTGCTCTGCACCGGCATGACTGAAGGCTACCAACTGCTAATTTATTTTTTTCTTCTAAACTAATTATATCTTGTCTCTACTACGGCGACAAGCTCCAAGATTTAATTACCTGGTGTGCATAAGAAGCACTTTCCTTGAGCAGTTAAATCTGATACTGAGTAGTATCATTGTTCATTACTTTGTCTTCAATTTTGTGAGAAATACTAAATAATCACCCTCTCTTATTCACCTCTTATTCACCTATTCACTTTCTCTGAATGCAATACCAGATCATTCACTCAGATATCCATTACTTTAAAGTTCAAGTGTCATTATAACTCAGTGAGAAAGAAGGGTTTTTAAAAAGTTCTTATGCAAGAAACATTCACAAGGATTTTTAATATCCTTTGTGATATTGTCTCTGCATATATTTGTAATTCACACGTTTTGACTTTTAATAAAAATGGCTAAAACATCCTATCTGCATAACACAAATACAACCTAGTTTCAGCTCTCATTCATTATTAACAGATAGAACTCAGTTATTTATGAGAAGTTTCTTATTCACTTCTGTGCATGTTTCTTCAGCTTTTTTATGAAAAAACCCATCAACACAAAACCCCTTAATTCAGGAACAACGATTTTAGATTTCTGTTCAAGACCTTTAATGCTCTTTGAAAAAGCTATTTTTGATAACTGCAAATATATAAATATGTTTGTGGGTTTGTGGCCTGGTTTGTTTTTGTTTGTAATTTTTTTTGGCATTATTCTATACACCAAGATTAGAAAGAGATTCTATAGAATTAGGTTTCTGTTAGCATGATACCCCACTCAATTATAACAACTGTAATTTCAACAATATCTAAGTGTTAGCAAATCATCTGTCTTGCCCACTGTGTAATTCATTAGAGGACAGAACAAGTTGCTACCTGTCATAGAGGAGTTTTTTCCTTTCCCCCACTTTTTTTTCCAGGGAGTACCAGATTGCAGCCCCTTTAAATCACTAGAAATCTCTTGATATCACTAAAGCTGTCCCCTTTCATAACCTGGGACATTCTGGTTTTACTGTGTCTTTTAAGATGCTCAGTAGGTGACACTGTAATAAAGACAGCTGATTTTAGGTCTTCTCCAGCATTTTGCACTGAAGAACTGTAAAAATATACATGGTTTGGTAATTCTGCTCATGCTACAAAGTGGTACTTAGGTCTCCATAAGCATTGGGAGTTTCTGTTTTTAGCTTCTCAATCCATGCGCATCACACAGCTGACTTCCTAGACTTGTTCCTGAGAACTGGCTAACATGGCCACCCCCAGACTATCAGAATGTAAAACTGCCTCAGTTCCTCTAGGTCAAAGTCCTGGCTTCAGAAGTAGCCAAAAGAGAGCACAACACAACAAATAGCAAATATATATATGGAATTTTTGCCAGAACTGTTCTCCCAACATTCCATTAATTTGGAGATGCGGCAGACACTCAGCTCAGACACAGCCTTTAACTGTGTGGTCAAGGCAGCTATTCAGCCTGCACACATTTATAGCAGCATAACAAAGGGGTTTTATAGATACAGATAGAGAAGAGAATGACATTCACACCCCATTGTGAATGTCACTTTAACTGGTCATGAGAGAAACACCTAGGGCTTTTTATTTGGATAAGAAGGAAGGAATCATGAGTTGCACAAAATGAAAAGAAGGCATTGATTTATTACAGTGCCCTGATGGTTTCAGCATCAGAACCATCAAGTATGAGAAAAAAAAATCTGCTGTTCTGTGAAAACCTAAGCAATCCAGCCATCACCTTCATTAAGCTCCAAACCCTGAACAAGCCTTACAAATTCAGCTTGATGAGCAGAACTAATTGTCAATGGTCTGACAAAGCATTTTTTCCCATGAGAATAAGTTGATGAGTTGAAATGAAAGCATTTCATGAAGGTATTGATTTTAATAAAAATTTTAGGGGAAACGGCTCCTTAACCCTGATAGGACATTAAGCCCAAGACCACCATACATCTAACCACTAGAGCATCATGCAGTTTCTAATTAACCCACATTGCTCTGGCTGAGTCTGACTGGAAAACTAGACCTGTTTTGCATATCCCAGTAATTATCCACTCATCCTATTAACTACTCTTGCATGGCTTATTCTCTCTTCTGGCAAGAGTCTAGTACTTTATACAAATATCAACTCAGAGATAGAACAGCTCCAGATGCAGCTCAAGATGGGACACTGAGATTTAGCTCCATAGTTAATGAAGGCTCATTTTTATCCACCAGGAAACTCAACACGCCATCCATTGGATAGCTGAAACAGCCTCCAGATCTCAGCCCTTCGTCTTGGATTTTGGCAACCAAGGGTTAAAGAGTCGGTGCAACCAGGCCAAACAAGGGTTTGGAGTGAAGTCTCTGTGATCCCAAAGGACTGACCTGTCCCTCAGGGCTGTCTCCATAGAAACTGAGGCAGGATGAAGATAAAAAAGGAACTGGTATCAGAGAACATTTAGCGAGAGAAGTTTATGAAGAAGGGAAGAAAGAACATTCTCCTGGGGGAGAATGCTGCATTCCTCAGGGGCACTAGAATTTGAAATCAAATGTTCACAGATTGAGTTGATTACAGCTTTCTGTCCAGGCACTTATTTCATAGAATCCATAACAAACTGGCCCCTGCAGGACTCACATAGGTCATGTCCTGACTGCTTTCTCTGTGGCTTATTCTGAATGTTTTCAGGTTCTGGTTCAGTGAGATTCCAAGGCAGTTTCTTGAGAATCCCCAAGCTCTTTGAACACACACTTCAACACTCAATATCTCTCAGAAACAGGCTCTTAAACATGAAGGGCTGCAATCATTTCAAAGCATCAGGGAGTTATGCACTTAGTTCACCTGCATATTGATGCAGAATATAGACATTAACTATAAGGCAGCTAAAGGCAATTATTCTGATCATTAAAAAAATCTAATCAGAATAGCTTTGAATTTTGTAGAGACACAATCAGAGAAATAGTCACCTTCCCATTTTCAAGGAGACTTGTATATTTTGAAGCACTAAATACTAACCATTAGCTAATTTGTGCAATGGTTAAAGCACACAGGTTTTCTTCAGGAAAAAAGGTACCATTACACATACCAACACAAAGTTGCAAGATGTGATAATATTGCAATTATATTTCTTCCTCTATTGGGCTAAGAAAGGAAATTCTTAGAAAAAGCAACCACTTTTTTCAGCATAAATAATATTAGAGAGGAAGAAAAACTTAGCTTTAAAACTGATTTACCCAACTACATCCTCCCTTTGGTACTGTGACTGACCCTTTGGGTTGCTTCAGAGCTAACACCTGCAATTGCTGCACACTGGGGAACAAAGCTCCAATGCAGAAGGTGATCTCAGAAACCATCTAGTGAATGACAAACCAGAGGTTAAAACCTCTTGTATCCATCAGTGAACATTAGGCAGGACAAAGCTGCCCACTCTCAGTGATGTTATGATGACCTCCCTGGGGTTAAGTAATCTGTACCAGATGAGGATCTGAGTAGTTATTGACTTAAGACAGGGCTCATAGTACACAATTCATATCACCTTCCTGTGGCAAGCCTGAGTGAGAGTGACATACCTCAAACCTTATTTTCCTCTTTCACATATTAGCTTGGAGGGCAGAGGAAGCAAAAGGGTAGACAAAGCAGTGCTCTTGTCCACTGAAACTCAGCTGAAAGCCTGGCTATCTCATGTGATGGTTATCATTTTGGTTCAAATGTCACACAGCCTTGTGGTTTTCCCAGACAGACTGTTGCAGTCTCCTCTCTCATTTATATTTTTCAGAGGCTTTTCTTTTAGTGTATGAAAAGAATAAAATATTATACAAATTATTTCACTAAATTATTCTCTTTAAATGTCTGCCTTCCTTTTCGTGTTTGTCTCTGACCTACTGTCGATCCCATTTACATGAAAAAATTACTGGAGCACTTCTCCTATATCAGCATTCATTAGCAGCTCCAAGTGCCTGGCACACAACAGGGGTTTTGCCTACTATGCAGTTTGAGGATGTTCTCGTCAGAAATAGGAGCAGATAATGAGGAAAGAACACAAATCTATACGGTTTCTGTCACCACTGCTCTGTTTACTTCAGCGAGCAGTAATGGGGAAATCTTTTCATATGCCAGCTTTTCTCCTGCAGTTTGTGTAGTCACAGCAGTTTTAGGCCTCTTTTCTTCCTTTTTTCCTGTTGTTTATTGCCCTTCCCCCATCCTGTACTGCACATATCAAGGTGCTCTGAGCAGCAAAGTTTAAACACACAGGACTGTACACTTCTGTTTCAGGAAAACCAGGTGTATGTGTTAGGCTTGACAGGACTCATTGTGAAGTGACTGCTCCAAGGACCTGCTTGAAAGTGTCATCCACTGCAAATGAATGGCAATTGTACTCAGGATTCCTGGAAATCTCTACAGAAGTCAGGTTTGTCTGGCTGGAAGAATGATTAAATAAATTTCTCTAGAAACAGTATATATCTTTCTAGCTACTGCCCTATGACATTGCTGCAGGAACATACACAGACAGAAATCTTCCCTGATTGAAATATTTGAAATTGGAAAAAGTTCCAAATAAAAATTTTTTGCATTGAATACTTTGTTTTCTTATTGCAGTTCCTGACCTTGCCTCCTTTTTATGTCAGCTTTCACTTGAAGGCTCACTCCAGTGTGATTTTATCCTCAGCACCTATCAAAAACCCTTAGGATATTTTTTTTCTTAGCTGTCATTATGATTTGACTATATCTTACATATCATATAGCTATATATTTAAAAAACCTTGTCCAAAAACAGAAGAGGTATTTCTGTAAAAAAAAAAAAAAAAAAACCAAAAACAAACAACAAAAAAAAAAAAAAAAAACTAAAAAGACCCCCCAAAAAACTAGCATGGGAAATAAAACAAAACAAAACAAAGCAAAAAAAACCCCAAAACAAACAAACAAACAAACAAACAAAAAAAAAAACAACAAAAAAACCCCCCACCCTCATGTGGGGAAATAGAGAAGACTGAATAAAATACATAGCTGTACTTCTGGGAAGGCTTGAAAGCAGATACAGTCTGTTCAGCTGTCTCTGCTAGAGCGGAGACAAGGAGAAACCTGGTATCTAGGGAAGGAATTATTTCACTTGTCTTTTAAATTTGCTTTTTACTGTCCCCAGCTTGTTGAGGAGAAACTAAGATTTTTTCAGGAGAAAAAGCAAAGGGATTCTGTATAGCTGGGTCCTGGTTTCCACTGCTCTGACAGACTTGTGCTGATATCTTTCACTGTGAAGAGACGAATCCTGACACACAAAGATGTGTCAGGGCTACCCCTGTGGCTTTTCACAGCAAGGTCAGAGCGGCAATTTAACTTACTGTTTAACAGTCAGTTCTTAATTGGAAAACTATCCACTGTGACACTTTGGAGTAAGCGAGTTAATCACCATGCTGGTGCAGCACAGCAGAAAGCAGGTCCTGCTGAGAGGACGAGCTGCAAGGCTCCAACTCAGAGCGAGCAAAGACGCGCAAGGCACACCCAGACAGGGTGAGGGGATTTCTGCACCACTGCAGCCACGCCGCTTGTGGCTGCCAGGTGTGTGGCACTGGCTGAAGCTGGTGGGAGCTGTGCACTTGTAAGGATTACACATCAGCAGGCCTCTAAAAGTTACAGCTTTCCTACAACAGAGCCTTGCACCCTTTAGGGCTTTCACGTTGAAATATCAGCCCAGTGTTTGACCCCATCTGCCCACCCTGAGCACAATCCATACTGGTGGGCCAGCACTTCCTCACACTTTCAAGACCTCTATTGTACAAGACTTTACATTCCTTGTGGAGCTAGCCCTCCCCTTCTTTCATCTATTCCTCTCTTCTACTTTAGCTTTTTCCCTAGAACCTAAAAAGAAGAATTAGCCTTATTAACTGCTTTCTGCACTGGTAAAGAAAGCTGACAGGTACATCAACAACAAGTATCCAAGGGTTTCTATGATTAAACAATCTACATCAGAGGAGATGAAAGGATTTAAAGACCTTAATTCTTAATATATTTCGTGGGTTTTTTTTTACTCCAAATGAACTAACTTTAAATATTTAATGATTCTTAGAAAGCTTTTGAGTATGTATTTTTTTTAAATGATACTTTAAGGAAAAAAATTCCCAAAGTAATCCACTTCTATTCCTTTTAGTAGCTGACTTCTTTGTTTTATCTGAAGTGACCACTTGAGGAAAAGTTTGGTTAAAGATTATTTAGTTTCTAAAAATAATGTTAGGCAAAATAAATTTAAAATCAGCATTGCTATATTTCCTTTTAAAAGTCCTTAAAAATAATGTAACTGTATATTGTTTATGTGTAATGAAGACAAATAATAAATTTAAACACAACAAATTAAAGTTATTAGAAAAAAATTTCTTTTGCATATACTTGACTTCCCTAGTTACACTACATTATATAAGACTACATAAATAACGTAGCTGTATAGGACTGATCATCATGCACTGTAAGCTTAGACATTTTCTTTCATCCATTCTCAATTCTGAGGCACAAAGTGATGGACTGGAAAGTGATTTCTCCTTCCCCTGTGTTAAGGTATTGCACCTGAAACCAGTAAATATAGGATCTCATCTGAATCCTCTTAAAAACCGGTGAAATGATTCACCAATTTCAATGATTGAGACAGAGCTTTCCAGTGCAGTATCACATTCCTGCTGGAATGAGAACACTTTTAAAGACAGGAATCCTGACAGTGGTACATATTCTGAGACCTTGGTGCCATTATTCAAATATGAATAATCCCTTGCTGAACAGTATTCCTACATAAGCCAAGTTATCAACTTGTATCATCTTAATGCTATTGAAAAAAAGCAGCAGGGAACTCATATATATGATACGTTCATTTTTATGAAAGACTGTCTCATTAAAAAATAAAAGTATAAAATAAACTTGCATACTGAAACTGATGTTCAGATTTCTCTCAGACTGAAGGTCCTACCCGGTAGGATGCCCCACTGCCCATATCCTTCTGCTACAAAATGCCTCACTGAAACCAGCAGTTCCTTTTTCCCAGTCTGAAAATGAATTTGAGCAGTGAAAAACAGGATTTGATAATATTGTATGTTATGATGGAAAAAAAGTAATAAATGCTGCCAAAATTGTCAACAAGCACTCCTCAGATTGGATGTGGGCACACATTAGGTTAGGAGGAGCCTGCTTTCCTTCAGGCACTCCTTTTACAAATCAAACAAGACAGGAGCCCATGCACATGCACCCACCTGGATTTCTGGAGCTCACACCCGGTACAAAAAGCCTGGGCCTGGGACAGCAAGAGCCAGGGGTCAGCTAATGGAGAAAGCAGAAGGTAGAAAGAAGAATCGATGTCTGGCCCTTAGCAAATCTGCTGCGAGGGCAGGGGCTGCCGCAGCTCCCCTCACAGGGTGGACACAGGCAGCAGTATGTGGTACAAGATTGATGATCCCCTCCCTGCTCTGCAGCTGGCTCACTCCAGGCTGGACACGCGACAGCCTTTCACATGGTGCAAGGTGGCCCGTGCCAAATGTGCTGTGCCACTAGAAGAACCCAGCAGATGGGCCAGAGCATCTGCTTTGCAGTACAGCTTCATTGCAGCACACATGAGCTCTTCAGGCTTCATCCTTAGCACTGCAGGAGGATTGGAGTTGTGCCGGTTATTATGCACCTTGAGAACCCAGCTCCGGAACCTGCTCAAACCTTTCCATTTGCCTTCAGCATCGACTCAAGTCCAGCTCAGACAGAAAGAAGAATTAGAGAAAAAAAAAAATACAATAGGAAGAGCACCAAGGCTTTGAAAGAAGCAGCAGCACTCACAAGGCACATAATCAGATTACTCACATAATTACTTCTCTTTCATAGTTTTTCTTCTTTTCATAAAAATAAAGGGTATGCATTCAGCCAGAGTAATTAGATTTAATTTAATAAAATATTAGTGCTTAATTTTGAAGGGAAAAGAGCAGGAATGTGGGAAGAAAGAAACACCAGCTGTTTTTTCAAAAGTAAAATCAAACAGACAATAGCAGCTCAATATTTGTCAAAGCCCTACCCGGGCTGCAGACACTCCAGACTCATTCCTACCATCTCCCACATACATGCAGAAGTTGCCACTGACTGCACTTAAGTTTTCACCTGTTGACAGATCTGGAATGAAGTTTTGCATCCCAAAGTCAAGCTACGAATGCAAACCCAAACAAACTATATGTCACAGGTCATCAGAGAAAGTCTAATTATTTGTCTCCAATGATGCAACATTCTAGCAGGAAAACAGAATTTAATTAGGTGCCATAAACACTGTAACCAGAAATAAAATGGAATTCAAACAACTGCCATGGGTGGGCATAATCTTTATAGGAGAAAGAGCAATTTCAATAGTACAGGTAACTTGTCAAAATGCTGTCACCTGCATCAAAAATAAAGCAAGAAAAAGTAAAGTTATACTTCAGAAATGCACTCTTTCCAGGGCCCAAGCCTGGAAAAGTCTCCAAGAATTATGGATCAGTGGTCATGTCATCCCAGGAGTTCTTGGAGTGAAACAGTAAAGAAGGGTCCAGAAAGACTCAAAAAAGAAGGCAGCAGGAATCATGTCCTGGAACAATTTCATGTACACATCTAAAAACCTGTGGGAAAAAGGGTGGCAAATGTTCTGCGAGATTAATTGGGCTGGTGTCCAACTTTGGACCACAGGCTGTAGGTTAGGCATTCTCACTCTAAACTGCAGGGAAATACAGTGTGAATGATTTGCTTGATTTTCCTGTTTTCAGACTCAAAGACTGGATTTTAACCATAACTTCAATATCTTGTGAGCTACAAAGCAGCCTCCTGAGAAACCAAATCTTTCTTTAGCTTTTCTTGGTACCCTATCCTCAAATCTCTTGCTGAAGTGATTAGATTGAAGTTTGCTCTGGTTCCTATCATCTAAGGCTTTTTAATTCCTTGATTCCTTATCTTGCTCCCCCTCCTCTCTCTCGTTTCTCAAGGTCAGAGCTTTCTCTGTAAGCAGTGCACAAAGAAGTTGCGAGCCAGAGAACAAATAAAAAACAGGACTGATTTCAAAACTGTGAAGTACCTTGCTCTGAGATAAAGTCAGGTGCTGAGATTACAGACAGAAATAGGTTAGAGTGGATGGAGTAGCTCCAAAAGGAGAGAGAGGACCTGTGAATGCAGCAGAGAATCTTTGTCTTGATTCTCTTAGCAGGTAACAACCCTGTTCTCAGAGGAGTTACCCTGCATTTACACTTGTACAAAAAGGTTGACTCCTTTAGGCACTGCCAAGTTCCAACAAGCAAAGATAGATGAGCTGCTCAGGTACAATAGCATTTTCTATGTACAGTATCCAAGCAACCCAACAACAACTGTGCTGCTTTTAGTACTCAAAAATTGCAAAGGCAGCTTTTCTTCCTATTCTTCCCTATCAGAGGCACTAGACTCCCTCTTGAAGCCTGAGCACACCTCAGAGGAAATGATGTAGCCAATCTGGTAAAAGAACACAAGATCTGATACCCAGTAAGAGAACTTCAGTGTGAGGAACCCAAAGAAACACCTGAATTCACCTGATAAACAGATGACCAGATGATGCGAAATTAAGCATCCATGAAAGTACAAAGGAAAGCAACCCAAACTCACTGCTTGCTATAGAACAAAAGGATGTGTTTTATTCCCCATTTTCCAGCATTAACAAGAAGTTGTTCTCTGGAAGCCAAATGCACTGTGAAGAATCCACCAACTGAGAACTTGGAGATTACCCAGTCTGAATCCTCCAAGACTGACTCCTGCCTTCCCACTATTGTGACCACCTCTGTAGGCACCAGACCAGCACTCCTGGGCTCAAGCTCCATTTTCAGACTCATCTGTTCTTCTCTTGAGTTCATAAATTTCTACTTGGATTATGGATATTTCATTCACATACAAAGCAAGAATATTTATAAGTACAAAAATGAGGGTTAGTCGAATTCAAGATACAAAATAACTTCTCTTAGGTACTGACGTTGTAAAGATGCCTTTAAGTTCCTCATGTTAAGTCAAAATTGTGCAGCTAAGCACTAGTCTAGGTTATCCACGTCTTAAAATACATAGTACTTGGTTATTTCAGGAGTATTTGTCATTTCCTTTAAATCATCCTTGGCTTTTACTGTCAATTTTCATTGTGAACAGCTGCAAAGGACAGTTGTCATAGAAGATGGATATAGTCATAATTTCATTTAAAAATTATTTATTTGTATAAAGTATATAAAAATGATTTTAAGCTTATATGTTTAGTATTCAAGCAGTACAGCTAAGAAAATAAAGGCAAATGTCATAATTTCTCTGAGTAATGAAAAAGAGAATTTCATTTTGTAAGAACTATTGATAAATTGCACCCAAGCTTTCTCATATTTTTAAAGGAATCAAATAAGCCCATCATTGAAGGGGGTAAAGGCATAGTCAGATTGGACTTGCTACCCATTATGTCTGATGTTCCATGCAAAGCAATAAATCCTTAATGAATTATAAAGAAATTTCCTATCTTCCAAAAAAGCCAAACATCAAGTCCTGCTGTAGGTCTTAATGAACCAAGTCAGCTGTAAAACTTGTGTTCTACCTTTGAAATAACAGAACTAGATCACATTTTGGACCATTTAAAATGATGTAAACACACTAAACTCTCAGTTAGGTTTTAGTACCTCATAATTCACCTATTTCCCCCTGCAGTCCTTCAGTTTCCAAAGCATCAGCTGTTCAGAGCATATCAGTCACTGAATCTAAATATAACTTGAAGACAATGTAAAATGTTATTGTGTTCTGGCCTCAAAGAACTTTCACATGTATGTCAGTTCTGCAAATCCAGGAAATTTAATTCCTGGTTTCAGATCTTTCAGGATCACTGTTGCATCCTAGACTCTGATGTTCCAACCTGACACTGAAGTGCACCTTCTTCAAATCCCCAAAACCATACTATTTTTTTATGAGCTCAGCAGTTTACTGAAGAAAATCAGTAAGTAATTACTCATTATCTACCCTGCCAAAAGCTCACGGTGAAGGCCTGGAAAACTTCCCAGCCTTTAAAACAAAAGCATTTCCCTTATAAAAGGGTGGAACATTTGTCACCAAGGCTCCTCATTTCCTCTAACCAGGTCTCAAGTGGAAAGGTGTCAGTTTGACACCATATGCAGAGCTGCTAGGTACCTAGATTGGAAGTTAGCACTTCTATTCCCTACAGACTCAAGAAGTACACATAAAGGTTAGAACAGATGGTGGGGAAGTCAGGAAACATATGTTTTTATCTGGACACCTCCACACTAAGAAATGAAAGAAATCACCTCTATCCTCTCTTTAAGCTGCTCTTTGTTTTCCTTGACTTCCAGTTTGACAAAGGAGAGCTCATTGTGTTCCCATCCCTGCTTTTAACCTCTCTTTGCTGATTTCCATAACTCTCAGGAGAATGTAGCAAGAAATCTGGGAGAGAGCTCTGCAGTTATATGCAGTGCTGCATGAAACTCTCTGGCTGCCTTGCAAAATTGTAAACAGGAAAAAACTAGAGCAGATGAATCAGATTTACAGTTACTGCTTTGAGTTTTAACTGCTCAAACACCAATTTCCAGAGAGGCCCAGAAGACACGTGAACCTTCTACTGGGACAGTAGTAATGCAGACAATGAAGGGATATCTCCATTTTTGTCAATCATAAATGTTTTGCCTTGAATGAGATGAAAAATGTTTAAATTGCAAACAACTGTTCTAGGGTGATCAGTTTTGGTCTGCTCTTCCTGTAAAATTTAAAGATTTTATTGAACTACCAGTCACTCAATCACTGTATAACTTTGACTCAGCTATCACAGAACTTCACAGAACTCACAGCAGAATTGCTCCATTTCTCTGTGCATGGGCATCTCAGCACTGATTCTGTTTTTTAAAATATACCAAAGCCCATGATATGTTACCCTTCCTACCCACTTATGGAAGGGAAAAAATTATGGCAGTGTGATAAACATCATTATCATACATTGCTGCTAAATCTACTCTGTCGCTGTTTCCACCTCAAAAGGCAGAAAGACAAAGTGTTATATCCTAGATGTACAGGGACAAAACTACAAAATGTCTTAGTTTAGATGAAAAAATGAGGAATGATAAAAGTTTCCCTGAAGAGCTGCAGCATTTCTGCTGACACACTAAGAATACACACCAAGAGAAAAATATTTGTCTCTGCAGAAGAGTTCATAGAAGGCTGATTCCATTTCCACAGTGCTCTTCCCAACACACAGTAAAATACCTTGATATTTTAAATAACTAATTCTCTTCCATGCTCCCCTGAACTTGCAAATACCTTTAATCAGCAGTCAGAGGCTTTCCTTTGTCACTGCTCAGTTATCTTACAAACACTTAATCTTTCTGTCCAATTTCATCCTAACACATCATTAATCATTGTCCCCAGAATTCTTTTTCATGAGGATGGATCACAAATGCTTGACAAGCACACACTGCTGTGCTTCAGAAACACCCTAATGACAATACTCTATTCAGTGATTAAATCCCAACCTTCTTAATAGCCATAATGGGATTTCAAAGGAAAAACTTGTTGGAAACACATCTTAACTCATCTTAATTCCCCAGGCAGACAGTTGAGAGGGATGCAGGCAGTTTTCTGCTGCCCTGAGTCTGCAAAGGGTTATAGGCAGCTAACTCCTGCTTCCTGGAGATGAGTGAGCTTCAAACCAGTGACATTTTCCAAACTGTAGGTTTGGTAATGAATTCCATAATTCCAGGGATGTTCAAATGTACAAAGTTATGGAAAACTTGCCTCTAAGGGCAGTTTTGCATTGTAACTGGTTATGCAAAATTTGGAACCTTCCAGTGGGTCAGTTTCAGCTGGACAGGAGCCTCCATTCACCAGGAACATACCTGAAAATGCTCTAAAGGCTCAATACAGCAGGGTACAGTGAAATTCAAAGAAAAGTGCATCCCAAATCCTTGCAGCAAGAATATTTGCTGAGCTGGGGATTGCTGGGATATACTAAAACTGGGGAAAGCTTTCTTGTCTTTTCGTGCCACGGCACTTCTCCAACAGTAATCACAACACATACATGTACACTACAATCATGGGAAAAAAAATTGAATTACTTTCAAAGTCCCAAGATATTTTCATTAAAACATATTTCTGTCCTGAAATTTAAATATTTCTAAAAATCACCTAATGCATCAACAATTGCTGCTCATTTCTTTTTTTGCTATCTGAAACAAAGAAAGTGCAACTTAAAAATTACTTACAGTTATGGATTACTCAACACTAGCTGGAAGAAAAAGATTATTGATCACATTTTGCTGTTACTACAGCATGAGTAGATGTGACATTTCATTCACTGCCGTTTCCAAGCAGAGTTTGTGATCGTTAGGACTTCTGAGTACAAGCTGGTTAAGAATCTTAAAAAAAATGCAAGGAAAAAAGGGAATAAACATTCCTTAACCAGAAATAAGTTCCTTGGTGAAGGGTGTTCTGCCTTCATTCAAGAATATTTTGACTATTTGTCAATGAATGATTTCTTCACAATATTTTTGTGAGAACTTATTCCCCAGAAAAAGTAATAGCTTTCAATTTTTCATCGCTGCCTTTTGACTGAAGATAAATTAAAAGTATTCCCTCTGATGCATTAAGGTAGAGTATGATTCTTTATGCTCCAGTTACTGAAAAGACCAGAGCAGTGAAAATAAATGAACTAAAAAAATTCTATGAAATATACAGTTCCTTTAGCTGTGTAACCTGGGCAACCTTTTCCAAAATCACTAGCTTCAAAAGATTCTAAGTATCCTAAGAAGAATAGAAGGTGATACTCAGAGAGGACAATGCAGCACAGCTATTGTGCTCAAGACTTTTTGCCAGCTTAACTGTTTGCTTGACAGGTAAATTGTTAATGCCTGCTTTAAAAAAATCCCATTGGACAAAACCAAAATAGACACCAAACCCAAAAGTCAAACATATATATAGAAGATATGGCTTTAAAAAAAATGGTTGGTATTCACTATGGAAGAGATGCAGTCTTTGACAAATACAGGTCACGTAAACAGGTATTTTACAGTAAAAAAGTGCCTGGTGGGGCATTTCCTCCTCCCCCATTTATTTCTGCCTTTTGTGTCAGTGCCTGCCTGAATGGTCCATTCCTACACTTACTGCTTTGTTTTGAATCCACTCCTTAGAGAATATCTACAGGGGAAAATGCAGATATGTAAATAACTCATTGTTCTTTTTTCAGTGTCTGAGACATTTCTAAAAATTTCTAGAAGTTGTACTTGGAGAGCACGCAAGGCTGAAAATCATTCAGCAGTAAAGGGGCGTAGGGGAGTAAAGGGAAGGTAGAATTTACATGGGGTACAAACAAATGTTATGCTTGTGCAGAAAAATATGTTTGGAATCGCTGGGAAAAAAATTACTATTCCACTTGAAAGCCTGCCTGTCAGTATAAGAATGGGGCAACGATTCGGAGTATTTACTGATAATAAGACTGAACAAGGGCTGAGTGCAGACACAGGCTGCAAGTTAATCAAGAGCATGCAGGAATATTCACACAGGCAAAGGCAGACATGATTTTGGGCTGCACAGGCAAAACCCAGTACCACCAGGCAAGCACAAAACCCTGCTCCACATGACCCAGATCTGACAAGGCTGACAACGTCACATCGTCACAGCCACCGCTTTCCCAACCCGACAGGCAGACAGAGAAAGCTTTTCTAGAATTAACAACAGAAATGAGTGGAGGCTGAATGTCCCTTTGAATGGACCATGACACTCAGCAGGAACTAAAACTTGCCAAATAAAAGAAATTTATTAAGCAGCTAGAAAATTATCTCTACAGGCATAATGCAGCTCAGCTCTACTGAACTTGAAGTCTCAGTCTCTCAAAGAACTCAGCAATCTTATGCTGTGCTAGGTGAATGATGACAGGCAACTGAAAGGCATGGATATTTCCCTGTGCAGAAAATCATCCCTCAATTCCAATGGAGAAAGATAAAGTGCAATAAATATAATAAATATACGCAGCTTGATCAAGTGAAGGCTCGAGGAACAAGACTACCTTAATGAATTATTTAAAATAAATACCAACATGGAAAAAAATTAATTGAACATGAATAGCACTAATGGAATCAGAACAAACACACTTGAAATAGCAGGTAAAATTTAGAAACCACTAAAAGTATGGTTTCTGGGGAAGCAGCTAAAATACAGTCATTTCAGTCCTCCTGAATTAGGCTAAGAAGAGCACTCAGTATCACACAATAGCAAAGTAATACTCTTACTTGGCATTCAGGAGAGCTTTCCTACCTTTACCACCCCAAGTCTGCTGCTCCTTGCATTCATGAAACAAAATTACAAAAGCCCCCAGTCTCAAAGTCCAGAACTCATGCATGAAGCACAAAGAATCACTTTTAAGATGGACTTCCTGTTACATGGGAAAAAAATCTAATAATTTCTTATGCCCCAAGTAATGAAAACATTTTTAAAGCATTGTCTGATCATAACAGCAAACAGCTGCAGCAACTAATACCCCCTACATGATGAAAAAGAATAAAGTGTTTCAATTTCTTGTAAGATACATATGATATAAATTACAATTATGTATATTAAGAAAAAATAGAATATTATGTAAAGCCTCAGGAACTCAAATCAACTACATGTTTACCCATACAAGTAATTAGTCACCTGCATTACACAAAGCAGATTGCTGGTATCATGACGAATTTTTTTAGAAATCAAAAGGCATTTAGTACTACTGGCTTCTCACAAGTAGATTGCACAAGTTTTTACAATGCAATACACTGTCATTCTTTTGCAGAGCAGGAAACAGAGCTAGAGGCATCAAATGATTTCCTGGAAGTTTTTGAGCAGGCCTGTAGTAAAACAAAGATGCACTATGCACAAGCAGTGCTATGTGGCAAGCCACAACCAAAAGGCCAAAGACAGGGAAGGAATGAAAATTGTCATTGTCAATTGTAAGAAAAGCACAGAGAGGGAAAGTATGATTAAGCTGTTACAGACTAGAGTAGGTCAGAACATACTGCTCTTTTTAAGCCATGCTGTTCAGAATGCTGTCGCGAAAAAGAAAAATTTTCACGTATGTCAGACTTTTGGAGACTTGTTCTAGATCTTTAAGACCCTTTACAGTCTGACTCATTATGAATCACACAGAGCTCAATCTTCTGTGCACCTAAAAGTCAAAAGAGGTCTTGGCTAAGCAGACTTTTTGAAACCACAACATTCAAAACAGTTTTTATCAGTTTCTGGTTTTGTTTCATAAAAAATAAATGGATATTGAAAAAAATCTGAAATACTCTAAAGAAAACACAATTTTTTACTTTCAGTCCCCTATAAGACTAAAATCAGACCTGCTTCATGCATTTCTGGGTTCCATATTTCCCTCAGCAACTTGAAAATTCCACTGTTTGTGCCTTGTCACATTTTAACTGTTAAATTAATTTTAAAAAGAAAAAAAATTCCAAAGAATTTTCTCACAAGACAGCAGCAATATGTCCCCATAAGTCATAAAACCTGATTAGCCAATTTTTAAGTAGCATGGACAGACTTGAGCCAAAATGACTCATTAAAGTGTTCTACTGCAGTTTCACACTTCTCTGAGATAAATTATTCAACCTCAAGACCCTGTCACAAAAGAGTATTTTTCCAAGAACCTGCCTTACAGCAAGAGCCTTGAATAGGATTCAGAGGAAAGGACTTTGCAGTTTGAGATGCCCATGATAGTTTTGTCTTTCAACAAAGGTAAAGTTACATTTTAAGAGAATGAATTACAACTCAAATAAAATAGTTTATCCTGTCCGTATGGAGCATGAGTGTGTTCTTTTTCATCATGTTTTCTCTAAGAGGCCTTCCTATATAAATAACAACTGAAGAAATTCCATGTAAATGCGATGCATTTATATACTTGTAAAAGAAAGTTACTGACTACCTGAATATCCAAACTCTTCAGGTAACCTACTATGTAGCAAGTGCTTTGACAAGCCTGTTGCTGTGGTCATTAGAGGAATAGTGAATGTATAGACTTCATAATTCAAAGAAATTCACACTTTATCAGAAAGGAAGTCAACTTGTCCATACTTGTCTTTGGCCCCAAGAGAGAGTCTTGACTATTGCATCTTAGGTTGCTCAAACCCCTTTGGATCAGCAGAAATTACTGTTGTCCATAATAATGGTGGGGATGTGGGGTTGTTAGTTTTATTTTTGCTGTCATATTGAAAACATTGTTCTTGGGCTTCCTGTTATGCTACATTTGTTATTTATACTTAATAATTTCTGCTGCAATTTTTTATTAATACATGCTCCATACATAACCCTCCCTACATTTTGTACTTATACTTGTGCTCCACATTTTCAGTTTCTCTGAGGAAGCACAACTCAGTAAAAGCCTTGCTCCTTTTCATTCATGGCTACCAAGCCTTTCAGCTGCATTTATTGAAGCTTCTGCATTTTTAAACACATTGAAATACTGACTCTGCAGTCCAGCCCATAGCTGCTTACAGGAAAACAGTGTTACCTCTGAAGCAGAAAACAAGGCTAATCTTCTCTGTTTTAACCTCTGTGGAGAAGACAGAGGCAAGTAGGGTTCTCAAAAAAAGGAGGTCAGAGTCATCCATCATGCCACCAAAAAAGGTATAAAAACACATTAAAGAGCAGTTATTGTAATACCGGGCAGAGGGAACCATGAAAACAATTGCACAGCCCTAACCCACATGCTTTTGTCAATGATTATCCTCAAATGGTCCCAAGAAATGAAGCAGAAAAAAACCCTTAGTGGAATAACACTCATTAAGCAACTCAATTTTCAGCAGCGAGTGAGGGGCTGTCACAAGCGAATTGTTCCTTGCATTCCCTCTTGGGACATTTGCCACCTGTTCATTCCCCCTCCCTGGAGCCAGACAAAGGCTTGGAGTCTCTCTAACAGCAGCAGCTGCACAGCTCAAGCTGTGGTGCCATAATCGAGGGCTGAGGCCGGATTGCCATGTGGACAGGCCTGGCCAGGAATCTCCCAGCAGCAGCACATAGGGTGGCCAGCTCTGGCACTGCAGGAGAGCCACAGACACCAGGCCTTGGGGCTGGGCACCCCCACAAGGCAGGACATGGCCAGCCAGAGCCTCACTGGCACCATGGTGCAGCCTGACCAAGATGAAGGGCCCACACTGACGCGCGCCTCACAAATCGGCTGCAGCCATCCCAGTTTATCAGATATCTCCTATCAATCAGTTTCCTTGTTTCCCAGTGCCTGCTCTGCACTGCTAAGCCCCTGTACTTCCAGATCCTGTGTTTCCACTCTGTTCCACACTTACTCCATAGAGGCAGAGACACTGAACTGGGAGGCATGGTCTACATACCCCAAAGCTTCCACATTTGTTTCGGGCTGCTTAGTTTGAGACACAACAGCGCCACAATCCTTGTCTCCCCAATCCTCCATGTGCTTTCTACTTCTCAGGGAGAGCTCATGCTGCGTATGGCCCTGCTTGTGAACAGACAGCCCTCACAGGGCCACAAAGGACAGCAGCCACGCTGCCATCTGTGCCCCACACTGCAGCCAGCCAACAGGGCCATGCAGGCTGAGACTCAACACACACATACAGCTGTATCCCTGGAGAAGGCAGCAGCTTTTTATCAGGCTGCTCCTCAGATAGGATCCACGTGGGAGGACCCCACATGGCAAACACCTGGGGACACATCCCTGACACACAGTTGGGACTGAGGGGACACGGCCAGGTGGGTGGTGTCCTCTGGCCAGTGTTCGCTGGCAGTGGTGTGCTGTCTGTGTGCCTCACAATTTACTCTGTAACATTCAATGTGTCTTACATTTAGAAAAGTGATATTTTTATGGAAAGGAAGGGGGAGAGGCTTGCAATGAAAAAAATATCAGCTCCCAGAGCAATGGAATAGCAGCAGTGCCAGGATATGTTTGTGAGTGTGAGAACAGTTGCTGCCTTACAAGGATGTGCTTTTGCCGGCCCAGATTCTAACCCATTTTGGACTGTGGTTTTTGGTAGCTTTTATGATCAAAGAGTCAGTTTAGAAATTATAATTTATATTTTTTTTTTAATTGGAAGAGACTCCATCCTCTTTTGCAAGAAAGCATTTCATGTAAGTACAACCTTTCTACTGTCAACATTATATTACCATATTTCTGTGTGTGTGCAGCTCTGCCTGTTACCTTTTCCCCAGAGCATCTTGCTATTCCCTCTGCCTTTCAGTAAGTCCCATGAGGAGCAAGCAGCAGACCTGGAGTGGGAGGGAAGTGGAGGCTGAGGCATGTGATGGAAACCAGGATACGTGGGCTGACTAGAGTCTTGCATCTGAGGGACATCAGTGACTTACAGCATGAGACCCTGGCATAAGGCATCAGGAGCTTTTGAGAATGAGCATCACTGCTGTTTTTAACTGTGGAGTTTACAATTTGTTTTCCTTGTAAGACCCCAGAGCACCTGGGCATTTTGGGCAACCTCATGGCATACTACTCTTCCCCCATTGTCTTGAGGAACAGTGGGAAGTCTGTGATAGTATTGCCCTTCCAATTTTTTCTGGAAGTGTTCATCTCTGGTTTTGCCTGCAAGAGCATGAAACCAGTAAGTTTTAAAAAATTAAAAAACCCTCCAAAACTTGTGAGAGGGAGTAGGTTATACTGAGCTTTTTTTTCCCCTCCTTATCTCTGATTATGATCTGCAGACTATTGACTACAAAGAGAATTTCTTTCATCATGTGAATGAAGCCAGGTAATCAAGCTTTAATGTGAGTTTGGACTAGAATTGGGTGGTTGACATTCTTAGAAATAACATAATAGAAGATCACAATGCCTACATCTCCTGGTTTGGAATTAATTTCCTTATGCAAAGGTCTCTGTAAGGGAACATGTATCCCCAGCCTCTTACAAGCACAAACTCTTGCACTGCAACAACATCCGTGATGGTGACTGGCCTGGGAAGGATCCAGGATAGCTGTTCCTATGCTCTAATTCAGCTAAGCACTTAAACAAATTGCTTCTAATCCTGTATTAATCATACTGACCTGAGGCCTTCATGGAGATGCTTAGTGAAAAGATTGCTTCTTTTTCAGTAATGGTGAACATCATGCTGTGTGTCCCTTGCCTTGGGTCTGTGAATTACCCATTGTAAACACCATTTTTACTGTCTCTTTTTTTTCTCCTTCTGATGCCCTACCCTTTCTTCCAGTATTATTCAAAGACTGTGCTGCTGTATGTTATTACATCTTATTTTTAAAAACCCAAAAAAAACACAGTAGAGGTTTGTGGCTGAAATACCAAGGTAAACCTTGATGGAAAAGGAGGAGAAATCCAGACTAGAGTGAGACACCAAGCTGTAGGTCATGCAGGTTTAATGAGGAAATTGGCCTTCCAATACAAAAAGTTAGAGCAGATATGTGCCATGCTGGTGAGAATGCATTTGTGCATTACATTTCAGTGGGAGCAGGAGGGAAATGCCTAAATGAGCTATTTGGGGAGCAGCAGGGAGCCAAACCACCCCCTCTCTCTACATGCAGAACTCCCTCTGGAAGCTGATGCAGGAGCATCTTGGAGAACAGATTCTAACTGTGTGAGTTGCTTTTTTTTGTCTTTTCTCTGACTTCACCATTTGGAAGTTTCTGTTGCTGCTTTTTATGCTGTGTCAGAGACTTTATGTCTGATGCTTCACATTGAGGCCAAAGTCTCAGGGTTGGGAGGCTACATCAAAAATGATTGTGAAGAGAAGGTGAAAAGCTGCAGAGGATGAGAACATGAGAGGTTTCTTCTCTGGTTGGTTTAGCTGTGTCACCTTCGTAATTGTGACCACATCCTTAGGTTCCTTTATATCTTAGCAGGAGGTGGGTAGGCTTTGTGTGGGAGTGAGACTGAACTTTTGCAGTGAAAAAGAAAGGAAGCCTGACTTCCCAGAGGAGGCTGTTTCCAAGCAGTGGCTGTGTAAGCTTGATGTCTATGATGTACTTTCTGGAGCTGAGCACCAGGAACCTTCTCAATTCTTGTTACTCTTGAGCCAATTCTAATTGTGCCTGAAAAACTCCAAAAACATAAAGTATAGGTAAACTAGACACTGTTAATTATTGAAAAAACATCAGGAGAAAAAGAGAGTGGCTGGCAGGATTGTTCCATGGCTTTCCAGAATATTACATGTAATTACAGGGGATCTACAGATTAGTGCTCTCAAGGTATGGCCCATGACATGGAAAGAAAAATCACCATATTGGTTTAAGGTGGGTTTTTAAACTATTCTTTTTCTTTCATTTCACAGCTCAGAAAGAATGAGCCCAAAATTCAAGTCTAAGCTTCAAGTAGGGTCTTGATAGCCAGAGTGCNTTTTTTTTTTTTTGTTTTTCATTGGTGTGTGTGCTGTTGGAACCCAGACAGGCAAAGGGACCAAAGGTTTGGCTATTGGGCTGAAGGCTATTTCTGCTGTTTGTTCATGGTGACATTACTGTTGGCATAATTCCCATAGTTCAGCAATTCAGGCTGAGATGCATTATGGATAAATGTAAATGAAGATCTGGACTCAGAATTGAAAACATCTCTGTTTCCTCAGAGACCACCATTTAAAGGTTGATGAGGCTGGAGCCAAAGGCAAGACATAGGCAGGAGTTGAGAAGCCAATACAGCTATCAGCTGATGCAGAAACAGGAAGAGAATTATTTTCACTAGGTGAAATTGGCAGTTGTTGTCTCCAGTAAATTGCATGTCACTGAAATGTTTTGGTAGTGAAGCCAAATTTAATTTCAGCATATGTTGCATATTTCTTCAGCAGTTTTTATTTTCCTTTCATGTTTGTATTGAGTTTCAAATAAGAAAGGTAGAGTTCATTCTGAAGGAATAAAAATATTCAACATGTCATCTAATTAATAAATGACAAACCATACTCTATTAACCTTGAAGTATACTTTATGTGGTTGACATGCTAATGCAATGTACTGTAATTGTTAATATATGGATTCATCAGACTGCACTGACCCTAACATGATATCTACCCATTTCTTTTGGTAGAAAATTGGAAATAAATCATCAAGAGGAACTCCTTTTCAGAGTTCAAGTGTGGAATATGCTGTAGAATTATATGGTTGCACCAGGAATGGTTTAGAATTGATACCAGAAAAAAAATTTTCATGGAAAGGGTTGTCAAGTATTGGAAACACCATGCTGTAAGTTTTTAAAACACATGTGGATGTGGCACCTGGGGACATGATTTACTTGTGGGCTTGGCAGTGCCAGATTAATGACTGTATTTTATGATCTTATTGGTCTTTCCCAACTTGAACGATTCTATGATTATGTATATTTATTTTAAAAGCCTGGCAATGCTTAATTGTTTTTTCTTTGTATAATACTTCCTCTCAAACAAGGTACCTGTTTTATGTTGGACTCTCTTATGGCTCCCTGATTTTTGAAACCCTTGATTCCTACTGAGTGGTGGTAAGATGAAACTCAGTACTCTTGGGCCCTGGAGTTTCATCCTGGCTTTTTAAAGTCTGGAGGACTGGAATGAATCTCTCTGCCCTGTGCTACTTTCAATCTTTTTCTCTGCCTGTGGGTTGGCATCCTCAGAGTTTGATCACTTCTCATTTGAAGAGAATGTATTTTCCCTGTATCCACTGTGAGTGATCCTCCCTGAATTTCAGTGACTGGAATGCTGGAATTTGTTTGTAGACACTTAGTGGCTCACAGTAAGAAGTGTAGCATTCCAGATCTGCATTTCTAACCTTTTCCTTGTTAGACAGAGGCCATGGACTGATATATTTAGTTTCAAAACAGCTTATACTTTTCAAGCTTATACAGCCTTCCCTGGGGTTTTGCTGCCCAGTTAACCTCTCTGTTCCCAGCTGCAGTTCCTGAACTCTGCTTTGGGACTTCTAAGGAAAACTACAAGATGTTGTATCCTTGAAGGGTGTGTGAACTGGCATTAACAGGGCGGTGTTAGAAGCTCTACAAACACTGTTTTTCCTCCAGAGATGTAAATTACTCCTGTGCAATAGCTGACCTCTACCAGTGCAGGAAATAACACCATGTAGTGTCTTCTTGTATTTCCAAGGGATAGTATTAAGAGTTTGAGACAGTTTTTGCATGACAGGTGTAATGTTCTTAAATCTGGCACCGGAAATACAATTTCTTAAGCTGGGAGAGATGTAGCAAGAATATCAAGTCAGTATGTTTCCATGTATCTGTGTACATTACTTAAAATTACATCTTGTTCTAAAGCCTTGCTTAAGGACATATCAAAGTGTAATTTTTTAAGGTGTTCACTGTTCTGTATTATACAGCTGCTAAGTTTAGGAAGAAGCCTTCTTGTCCTTGTCAGAGACATCAGGTAGGTGTGGGAAGACAGGAGTCATATTCTGAACAGATGTGCAGTGCCTTTGAAATCATGCAGGCATTCTGCTTGCAACGTGGAGGGAATGTGTTCATCTCTAATGAATATGGCTCTAAGACTGCAATTAAAACTGTGACTTGTGCTCATTTCTATTAACCGCTTCAGCTGTGCTGTTGTTGTTCCTAATAGGCAATAATACTTAAATTGACATTAGGGGATCCAAAGCATGCTGTATTTGCAATTGTTTGCTTTAAAGTAAATTTTGCTTCATTGTAAGTGTCCAGCATGATTATTTGGGAGTCACTGCTGATAACTGAATGCTTAGAGCCATTATGAAGTAGAAGCTAGTCAGCTTTCAGGAACTGACTCATTGTGAGTTAGTAAAATGTTTCCCTATTCTGGCCAACTAAAGATTCACTTAGCAATAATGATTAAAAAAAAAAAAAGTATTTTTAAAAGATTTTCAAACCAAATGAACTTGGAAAACAGCTGCTGAGAAGAATTTCTAGTAAAGCCTTTCATCTGTGAGGTTCAGAGCAACCTCTAGGTCAATCACTTTGCAGTAATTTGTAGAAATATAAATGCCTTAATTAAGCAAGTTTTAAATAGAAAAGGGAGCTAGAAATTGTTGGGTTTAATGTATTTATACATACATCTATGCTTTTCAGCACTTGGGGGAGAAGTGTGCTAATCGTAAGTCAAAATGAAATATCTATTATATCCTCAAAATTTCTGTAGAACATTTCACAAGTTCATCTGCTTAGTAAGTACTGCCACATGGTGTTAGCATAACTAACCTGATGGAAGCAGACACTCTTATCTGAGGCAGTTTAATCAATCCTTATCAAATATAATGTTTTCAAGGGGCCCTGTCTTAGATTGTACTCTGATGGGCAAGCAATTGCCTAATGGAGTACATTGCATGCATTTAGTGAGTGAAAGCAATGATCTTGGCTGGAATCTAGGTGTAAACTCATAGATGTTTCAGGGGAGTGCTTTGTCTGCTAAATGAAGAAGAAGTAGTATTTCAAATTATACAACTTGTTACTATTTATAAATTCTTTTTACTTTAAAGATAAATACTCTGAAGTACTGTTCTGCCCTGATTTTTTTTCTTGTTTAGAGTATTTTTATTTTCATTGTTGACTTGACTAGTTCTGTTATATACACAAATATAGTTGATTGACTCCAAAGGGCTTTTTTCTCAACTTGAATGGTGCATACCCAGGGTTACTTCCCTCTGCTGAGCAGAAGTGACAGAAAATGAGCGCAGTATTTCCTTTTTAGTGATTATCCCAGGATAAGGTTTGTAGTCTTAGAACTGCCAGCTCTGGCCTTATCACTGTAATGTGTCCTCACTGTCTGCTCAGGGTTCTGTTGGTGAAGAACTGAGGCTTAATTGATGCTTAATATTAATTGAACAGTGATAACAAAGGAAAAGTCATGACTAAAGCTGAAGTGAGTCAGTAGTAAAGAGACTGTGGCAACAGCTATTATTGCTGTTTGCTTGTTTACACAGTCTGGAGCACTGACTTCTCACAGGAGGTAGGCTATTTGTATAAAAGGCCTATTTACAAGAATGGCAATTTCCCACACAACACTTAAAGGGAACCAGTGAGTAATGATGACACATCCTCCAGAATCACCCAAGTTCACCCAGGTGATGCTGTGTGTAAGAAGAAAAAGGCAGATTAATCACCAAATATAAAATGAGGGAAGAGTGGATAGGCAGCAGTATTGCTGAAAATAGTTGCTAGAAGAAAACAAACTGAACATAAAGCTTCTGTACCATGCTGGTGCTTGAAAAAAAAGCAAAAAAATTGCTCTTGGGTGAATGAATAGACTCATCCTATGTAAAACATTATTACAGTCCTGGAGGTTCTCTTTTAGGAGCCATGTTTTGAGAGAGATATAGACAAAACCTGTAGCTCTCTGCTTTATCCTTGTTCTCTTAGATAACACAGGCTATGAGGAGAATTCGAGATTATTAATTTTGAGTGTGTGAAAGTTTGTTGTGAACGGAAAGGTGAACTGAAATTCTGTGTCTCCCACTGAGAGCAGAGTAAGGACTTGTTAGCTGCATTTTTAGGCTGGAAGAGGTTTCACAAGAAGATGGTCTGTTTTCTATCACTGGAAGCCTTTATTGATAGGTTAATAGCACCTGTGTGGGTTGGATTATGTATCTCTCTCTTGACTTGGAGCAGGGCAGTGGATGACACAGCTTTTCTAGGTTTATTTTCAGTGAATTATGTAGCACATGGAAACTTTTAAAGTGATGATATCAATGTCTAGCTGAATTGTTCATGCATGTTTTAAAATCTTAGCTATAACTTTTTTTAAAAAGACTTTAAAATCAAGACCCACTCAGGGTTTTGTCCCAAAGTTTGGATCCTTGACACAAGCAGAAAAAAAACAGTTCAGATTTTGCTTTATTTCAACTTTGATTTCTGGCTTCATTGACTGAGCAGATGGGATTAGTCCCATCTCAGTGTGCTGCAAGGAGAATAATGATGATTGCAACTCTTTTTGAGGTACTCGGAATATTTCTAATTCAGAGCTTAAATTAGTTTTAAATTTTTTGTAAAATTAGTGCATGTGCAGCCTAAGGCATGTTTTGATCCTAAGTATTTGTTTTTATCATTATGGCAGGTTTTTTTCAACTTATCAAGTATGAGCATAAGCCCTGTCCTGCTATAAACCTGGAAAGTAAGGATGCTGATTTGGGATGTTCCAAATTTCAAAGTCCCTTTCCCTACATAAATGCTGAAATCTTGAGAGCTAAATTTAGCCCAAGGCATTTTTATTTTTTTCAAGCTGAACAGAGATCTATGAACTCCTAAAATGGCAACTTCTTTTGGTGTTGATGACACAGTAGTTGCACTAATATTGTTGCTGTGAAGTCTAAGGGGTTTTTTTAGGATAAAATTTACAGAAAGTAAAAATACGCAAATTCCAGTAAATGTTTAAACAGAAATAAATGGAGTTTGTTGTTTTCAGAATATAGACTTCTGTTCCTTTTTTAAACACAACTCTGCAAAAAAAACTTCCTATTTATAATTTTTTTTCAGTCTTTACCAGCATGTAAATCATGCCACAACTGGAAAAAGTTAGTACCCAAAATAAAATGGAAATCAGAAACACCACAATAGCTAAATATGATGAGTTAAGCATTCACAAGCTGAGCTATTGTTAAAGATCTAAAAAGCAGATTGGCCAGCAAATGAGGTGGTGTGCCAGGTTGCTGCTAAGAGCCCTGACAGAAGTAGCTTACTGCTTGATTAAACTGGTGCAGCACAGAAATGGGTGGCAAGGAGAGAGCAGGCTTTTGTGGCTACCTGCAGAGCCCAGATGCTCCTTGCCTTTGTCACAGAGTGCTGCCAGCACATTTTTGTACAGACTGGAGATGGGGCAAGGCCACAGCACAGGAGTGCGGCAGCTTCTGCTGCTCCGTGGAGTAGGAGGAGGTGTGATGAACCAAACCCCTTCAAAAGCATAGCTTGACTTGGATGGATTCTCCCCTTGGAAATACTGAACACTACACAACCACCAGAACACCTTCTGGGTCAATGATTTGGTTTTTAAGGATCAAGGATCTAGCTGAGCAAAATACTGGAGTTCTTCCCTTGCATCCCAATCTCTTCTAAATCATCAAAGCCTTAGGTATTTACAGAAACTCATATTAAATCTAAACAAAAATAAATTCCTTTTGAGTATTCCTCTAGTTTTTCATGCAGTGAGTTTTGTCTTGCTATGCTACAAATTACTTCAGTCCTTTCCAAACAATAAAGGTCAACTGTGACTTTGTGTTTCTGCATCACTAGGCACTATGCAGGCACTGTATATAATACCACACCAATGTTTTTAATTTCTTCTCAGTACACATTAAAATTATTAAATATTAAAATTATTAAAATATTTATATTTTCTTTCTCCTCTCATATGGTACCTTTTTGAGAGAAAAAGTGCAGCCCTAGTGCTTAAGCTGCTGTGAGATCAGGTGCTTTGTAAACTTATCTGTTGTTACAATGCTGGTGTTTCAAACAGTTCATTAAATCTTTAAGTGTCTACATTTTCACTTACTGTTTCTTAGTAATTTTCTTAGGTTTTGACTAGTAAAATCGTCAGAAATGGCAATCTGCAGAGCTAAAAATATCTAAACAACAATAATTATTAAAAAGGAAAAAAACTGAAAAAATTTCCCAAAAACATCTCATAGCTGTTTTTCTAAAAAATGCAAAAAACTGTCCAGAACTCCTTTTGCACTTGACCAGAACTGAATTGGAAGTAACAGCTTGGTTTTGGAAGCATTTATATCTTATTACTTGTCCCTTGAGTTGTGTGGTTCTTCTGCCATCGGAGTTTCACAGAAGCAAACCTTCCAAAGCAAATAAATAAATAAAATCCCAGCTGACAAGCTAATATAAATGGTATGAAACAGAAGGGTAAATGGGGAGGGGAGGGAAACTGATTTGACATAAACAAATTAGAGCTGTTGACAGTGTGGGTGATTTTGAGAAATGCAGTTCTATTAAATTCACAGATATGAATCCTGACAAATAACAAGCCATGGTAATTTATATAAACAAGGAAAGGAAATAATCAGTGGATGTGGAAGTCTAACAAGAATTTGGTTGTTATTACAGCACAAAACATTGTGGCAGTATGGATAGAAAAAGCTGAGAGCCCATGCCATGGTGAGGCAGCACTTACAAGCACTGTCCCACTGGAAACAGCCACAATGCTGTGTGAGGACAAGAGGATGGGAGGAATTCATGTAATTCTTTGCCTTTCACACTTTTTATACCAAAACCAGAAAGCACATGGTTAGATTGTACAGTCAGACAAAAACAGAGGTCTCTCAGTGCTGTGCTGTAGAGGAAAGTTCTGATGGACATGTGCACAAGGCTAATTCAAGCTATTAGACTTTCTGTGCTATACAAGCTGTGTATAGGTGGGGTTTTCTGTCCCCTGGAACTCCTTTTAATTCATCTGCTGTTTTATCTGCTTTACATTGAAGTTTCTGTGCAGGCATGTGGTGCTTGTTCAGTAGAAATGGTCAATACCACATTTGAAGTGCTGCTTCCTCCCTGCAGGCACCTCATGGAGCTCACATCCTTCCATTCTTTTTTGTGCAAAGAGCCTTTTTCACCTTTTGTTGAGGGTTCTTAATGAACAAATCTTTTAAGTATTCAAAACACTGTATTTATTTAGATAAAAGCTGTTAATTATAAATGACCGGCCATATGGCCATTAAGGCTAACATGTAGTAGGCTACAGAGGGAATTAATATTTTATATAATAAAGGACTGTTTTAGAAAATAGAAACGTTCTTGATGTTGTTTTTCATGTAGGTTTAACAATGGAGTGGTGATTGGTAGCGTGCAGTGTTTCACACTAAAGAACTTGGTTTTCTCTTCTTTTATATTTTTAATGCCTTGCTATTGAAAATTGGCTATTAAAAACAAAAAAAGGCCACAAATGAAAAGCCTCAAGGAAAGCCAGATGGCTGGATATTGGTGTTTGAAATAAAAGTAAAATATTCAGCTATACATATGTGTCTTAAATACACTTAACTGTAGTCCTCTGTTTGTCAGCCAGACTCTCTTCTCTATTGCTTTTGCACTGGTAAATTTGAACTTGTTTTGCATACTTTTCTGTGGATCAAAGTTGAGCAAAAATGTGGTTAATGAAGTTTTAGTGCTTATTGGTTCTAGCCCCAAATCAAAGATACAAGGTCAGGTTTTTGCCAGATGTCCTAACCTGAAATCTGGCAGATTTGTTTGGTTTTTTTGAAGCTCTGCCCATGGACAGGGATATTATTAGCAACCTTTTGAACATGTCTCAGCTTTTCATGATAACACTGCTGCTGTATGAAATTTCGCTGATACTGACAATTGTTAAACGTTGTCTGTAGTGATGATGTCCTTGTTGTCTGGAACCCTGTTGTGAAAAATGAGCAACAGCTCAGGAAAGCTTGTGTGTAGATAAGCAGATACCACCACCAACTGAAAAGTATAGTGGAGACATATGAAAACCCAGTTCTTCTACAGAAGCCCAGCCAACTCCTGGAGCAATCTAAGAAATTCCCTGCAGTATTCAGTGTTTTTCATCTGATACATAAAAGAGCAACCATTGTATTGTTATTGCATTGACACCCTCCTGCTCTGGTGGAAAAATTTCCTTTTAATATTTCCCGTACTTTCTAGTTTTAATAGTCAGGATACATATTTGAAGACAGTGATTGAAGACTAGGGTAACATCAATTAATGCCACTGATAATGCAGCTTTGGAAAATGTGTTCATCAGGTATCCGGTGATGTGGATAGTACCTAAATGGAACCTGCTGTTTTCTTTCTACCATCTTGGTTCAAAAGATCCTTGACGGAAATGGACGTTTGGGTTTCTCTCAGTTATGTGAGAAGCTGAAGCAGTTACAGCTCACTCCAGTCAGGCCTGTTTCCTTTTTTCCTATCTCTGTCTCAGTTTGGAGATGAAGTTGAGCTGTTTTTTGTGTGCTTCTAGCCTGGACTTGCTTTCAAGGTTACTTTGCTACTGTTAGAAACTTGTCACTCCTTCCTTTCTTGAGACTAATAATTGAATTTGAAGAACCAAACTGCTGGCATTTGAAATTCAAAATGTGGTAAGAAAACTCCATGGTGTAAATAAAATTGCCGCTGGTTACTGTTGTGTCTCCCTGTGAAGTCTCTTTCAGGCTTTTTTACAACCTTCATCTTTTGGCCCATTCTCCCAGGAGTGCTATGAACTTTTGTGGCATGAGAGACTGTAAATACCATTTTGGCAAGTCCCTGTGTATCTAGGGAAGGCTGTAGGTGGGTGCAGCTCTATCTACCTTACCCTCATTGCTGTAGGGAGCAAAGGAGGCATGGGCAGAAATGAGACATAGTGGGGGCTGGACTGGTGGTATTCCATCAGGTCTTCACTGTCAAAGTTGCTGCCTACAGCACTATATTTTTAGAGCAGTTATATATTACAGTAATGCCAGATGATCTGAAGGAAGATTTGGAGAGTGAAAAACGGATTAAGGTTTATTGTAAAATTTCTAAATCTGTGTGAAGACATGCAAGATTTGATTCCTGTTCTTCAGTACAGGGATGATTCACCACTCTGAGAAAATATTAGGAAAGAAATAGGCCCATCTAACAGCTTTAGATTTATGCTTCAAGTAGACAAAGGGTTATTTAAAATAGTTCAATTCTGAAATAATTTTTAAATAAGCACATAGTTTTCACTTGCTCTTACTTCTATATCTGACCTACAGAAAAGCTAAGTAATATTTGAAATATTAATGAAGAGCAGAATTGTAGATGAATAGGCATAAAATATTTTGACTGTTCAAATATTGGTAGTGTTTAATGTTTTTAAATTAATTCAGTCACCAAACATTTTGATCTGTTCTGGTTACTCAAAAACTGCAGCTGCAGAAGCCATGTAAAATTCCTGAATATATAAAAATTAAATGGAAAATACTGTGTTCTGCTGCTGAAACAACGGTTTAAACAAAAGCTGTCATTGCAGATGTTATCACAGGTTAGGGAAACTGTGCTGCATATACTTGAAGTTGCACAGATAATTAGACTAGCTGCCCTCTGACCAACCCTACTCCTGATAATAAAATCCTGATTGTCCAAGGAATCTAAAACCCTTTGGGTGAAGACAGTGATTTGGGGTAATTTTGTCCCACAGCTACGGTCTTGTTTCTGGCAAATTGCAGTTCTGAAGGGCCTGTCTTGAATCCACTAAAAGCAACTGTCTGGTGAGACAAACTCAGAGTAAATCAACTGCCATAGGAATTGTTGTAGTCCTAATGTTAGCAGTGATCATTCTACCCTTCACTGTGAATGTTTGTACTCTGCATAAGGTGCAACGCCATGTTCAGCAGCCTCATCTTCTTTGATGTCAGAGTTTCCTTGATTGTGCTCTTCCTACACAGCCTTTCACAAGAAACCTGACCAAACCTGGCTCCAGCAGACACACTCCCCTTCTCACTTCCCTTTTCTTCTAAGACTCTATTATCTATTCCACAGCAAGAATGAGAAATCCCCAGGAAATTGGTCTTTTCTAGGAATGTCCCACTGTTCCTGAGATTTTGGTTTATTGTGTCTATGAAGGAGAAACTCAAGAGGTTTCCTGGAAGATCAGCAGCTGAGGGTTACATACAGAGTTGTATTCTAATATACACAGTGCTGCTCCTTATAGAATGTGCAGTTAAGGCAGTGATTGGGTCTTTCTGAGACCTGGGCAAGGTGGTCAGGCCGATCAGAAACAAAAATGTCTTGATATATGGCTCCCAGGATTTTGCACATAATAGAAAACTCTTTGCTTTGTGCTGGAGTGCAAAATGATATGTCACATCCCTATCAGGATGCCTGCAGGATGATTTTCATAAGCCTGTATGTCTATAAGGGAGTTAAATAGGTTATAATGGATGTCCAAATTGTACATTTTTGTTCAGAGAGATGCAAGCTTAGTGGGAAATCCATATCAGGGCAGGAATTTCTGTGAGCCAGTGCTATCATGATTCATACGAGCTGATGTGGGCCAGTCCTGTTAGACTGCAGACTGCTTCTTGTGCTTATGGGGCAGAGTATGGCAGTAACTTCACTGTCTGTATCTCATTCCATGCACTGCTTTTTAAGAGCCAAGAGCAGTATTTGAGTACATCATACTGACCAGTGGTAGAAAATAAAGGGCTTTTGAGTTGGCTGTTAGAATTTCTGTATGAATCCATAATGGAACTTCCAGATAATTCCCACTGCTCAAGTTTAATGATGCAGAGTTTTTTACTGTGTTCCTTCATTTGCTGAGACCATTGCTGAAGAACCCTCTTACATTCTCATTTATATTTGTAAAACCATTCCACTTCAGCAGATGGAAATTTATTCAGTGACTATCTTATTTAATGTGAAAGTCTGTCTGTCTGTTCCATGTATCTCAACCGTCAGGTCTGTTTTCAATCCTTTGTGTCACCTTCCCAGTTAATTTGTCTTAGACTGTACAGTGACAACATTTACTCTTTAAGCCAAAATCCCTTAGCCCATGTCTGTCTTTATTGCCTTTCTTCCTCCTTTAAGTTATTTGCAATTAAACCTCAGTGAAACATGAAGCACCAGAAATGTTAGACTATCTTGGCAATGAAGAGGCATGAAACAGATGAATAATGAGAAGCACAAGATAAGAAGCAGTAATGCCACTTCACTCTGGAGTGCCTATTCTGGCAAAGAGTTCACATCACCTTTTACAGTTTTGTATCCTATTTATGAGTCATAGGAATGATTAAGGGGAAGAAAAATCCTACCAGAGAAGAGTCCTCAGATTTGTTTAAATTATGGAAATGAAAAACTTCAAGGCCTTTTTTTCTAAAGATTAAGAATTAGCTATCTGAGATTGCTAATGCACTTCAGCTTAGAGAAATGTATGGATAAAGGAAAGAGGAGACTCATGCTCGTGCTTTTTTTCTTGGATGTGCCCATTTTGAGCAGTGTGTGAGTAGAGCTGACACAACATCAAAAGCTGCCTTCTTTTTACTTCTTCCCAGATATTAGCCTGGGACAATTCTGTGTTCATGGATAATGCACATTTGTGACAAATATAAAAAGCAAAGCTCAGTGAACGATGAGCATGAGATTGCACAGATTTGAACTTTTCTTGACGCTTTCTTCGCCTGTGTGTTTTTCCATGTGCAGAAAACATGTTGGAGCTATGGAATTCTGAGTAGACCTCTTTCTCTTCTTTTATATGGATCTCTCTCCTTTTTGCTGCTGAAAATTGCCGATACTGTGAATATGAAATATGCTTAATTTTGTGCTGTTTATTAGCATTGCTTTTAACAATCTGGAGAGCAGGAGTAAAAATTCTGTTGAATATTTCTGTGTGGTGTGCTGAAGGGGAAAATCTGTGTAAGTCACAGTGGACAGGGATGCAGTGAGAGAAATAAAGAGGAATTAGGTCTGGTCAACACTAAGGTCAGCTTGGGTAGGGCAAGGATACTCAGACAAAGGCAAATTTAGTGCCTGCTGCCACTTTGTTTGCATAGCTGATTGTGACTGCATGCTACAGTTTGAGTAACTGGAATATAGGACACCTATGTAATGGAATGTTTTTAGCAGATTGTCACCATTCTTGGGTTAGAATAGAAGCAAATTTTCTTCTTTCCCCTTTTCCCCCTTGTTTTTTTCTTTGTTACTGCCAGAAAAAGCTTTTGTTCAAGCTTTTGCCACTAGAAAGCCTTGAAATAGTAGTAATATGGAATTCTCCTGATAATGAAGGGAAAAACATTAACATTACATTCCTGCAAAATGTGTAAGTCAGGAGGAAATTTCCCTTCAGAAAAGAGTTGTCTGAAGGTGGACTCAGAATTGAAGTAGAGGCATGCAATGCCATCTGATTTTGAGGGTATTTTCAATGTTTAACTTAATTTTTGAATGCTGAATATCACTGTCTAATTTTTGAGCTGTGATGGTTAATGGCACCTGAGAATAAAAAGCTCAGAAATGCCTTTAACTTCTGCCCACTGCTCCACAGTAATTTGCTTTATTGATAGTGAAAGATGTCCCTCGGACAAGACCAAGACATCTCATGCTCAAGAGATATTCCTGACTTCCTATGCTTCATTTAAGTTGGATCTGGTTGTGATTTTAATTAAATGCTTTTTCAATCAGAAAATGTTGATTCGTGTAAGCCAAAGCATTTTCGGGAAATGAGCAGATTTTTAATTTCTTTCATTGTGGTGACTGTCTGGCTTTCAAAAAAGATTCTATTTTAGATCTTAGAAACTTGAAATAAATTCAGGCAAGCCGCGAGTTTACTCTGTTTCCTTTTGATCCTCTTTCCCATAGATTATTCCAGAAAGGATTAATTATTTAAAGTTAATATATATTCTTTAAAATGTCTCATTACTGTTTTTAGGTGACAGGATCTCTTTTGCTATGGGGTCAGTTCTTTCTCAAGTCAACAAATACTCTCAATTGTGTTTTCTCAGCCCTCTCCTCTCCCCTTCAGGGCAGAAGCTTCATTTCCTCTTTCATTTTATAAGTTTAATATCAAGAAAGGTTGGGAAACTGAGTCAAGCCTGCATTTTATTTTCTGCNAAGAAAGAGTGAGGCCATTTTCCACTGAAGAATTTTCTCATGTGGAATTCCTCATTGGTTCTGATTGATGCCCCCTTAATTCACTCTACCTTGGATTTGTTCTCACCAGCAAGATGAAGTTGCAGTTTCTTCATACCAGGGTAGGTAACAGCACTTGCATCAAACTTTTATTCCTGATACCAATTTTGGCTTATTCATCCACTTTCACAGAAAAGAAAATTACACTGATAGCAGGGGAAAAGTCTCAGTCACCTTCAGAGTTTATTGCAGACTTTGTGCATAATGGCACCAAGATAAATATATTTCTTTTTTATTTTTTTTCTGCCCATTCCTCCATCTTCCTTAGCCCATGTTTTAGTTGTTTGGTAGGTTTTTACTTCTACATATTTACAGAAATGACAGAGTAGATGGCCGTTAAACATATAAACGTAAGGCAGTCAACGTTATTCCTGTTGATTTCTTTCATTTACTCTGCACCAATGTGGAACACACTGTTCTTGATAGTGTGTGTAATGCTGAGTATCTATGAAAAAGAGTATTTGTGAAAAAAAGTATTTATTTTTCTTATCAATATGTCCAGACAAAAAAGTTGGTTTCAGGGCTGTTCTACAGACAGGTAATTTTTTCACAGAAATATGTAATTCTGTGCTTGGCCTTTAGCAGTGCCAGGCCCATTTTCCAGGAATCTGAGGGCATTGTTTTACAGGAGTTTGACACTGGAAGATGTGAATTGTAACTTCCATTGCATGTTTGCTTATTTAGCAAATACTTGGTCCAGTTTAGATGATAAACAATTTAATGTTCAACATATGTTGCAAGTAATGGATTTTTTAAAATATAGATTGAATGAAATTGGTATTATATATGTAAAAATGGTCTGATCTTAAGTAGCCTCATGAATCCAGGGTATTGTAAATTCAAATAGTCTCTAAAATGAAGGACATTTTTCCCTGGCTGCCAGGGGGCAGTATTTCTGGCACTTGTGTGTCATGGCATTGATTTGCATGCTTATACACAGAGTTTTTCCAACCAGTATTTTATCAGCTGTAATATATAAAATATGAGTCATTTTCATTTAGTCTAATTAGAGTTTGCAAACATTAATTCCAAACAAAACCAGTCACACTGTATTAAACACTTAACTGTGGTGAGCAAGAGTGCCGGTTTTGTTTCTGAAGGGCAGTCTGTGTACAAGAGGTATTTAATTAGTTGTCATCACAGCTATGGATCCTCTATTTGGGGATTAAAAACAAGCCAGGAAAATCTGGCAGAGCTGAATTGCTGTGTGCAAGCTCATGACTAAAAATAGTGCCAAGATGCATATAGAGGCCCAACAATACCATCATAAATTTACTGAGAAATCTCATGTGAAAACAAGGGTTAAACTCTAGCTTTGGATTCACGCTGTACACCTCTCCCTTCTTCCATCTGCCTATCAGGCACAGAGTTCTTATTCTCTCCAGTATGCCGGCTCTGGAACTGAATATGGTTGATCATGAGCACGCTATAAAATGCTTCAGTGTATTTTGAGAGTTGAAAGGACTAACAAATGCAATATATATGAATGTGATACATTTGTAATTAATTTGACACACACACACACAAAAATACTTTACAGAAATGTGGAGGATGTGGTTTGACCATAAGGATGCCAGGGGATCTTAAGCTATTAGGGCTGGAGTTTTGTCCTTAATTCACCCTGTCATTTCTAGGTACTACAGTGTGTGGCACCAAATGTAACACACTGTCTCACATCTGGTGTAAAAAAAGCATGGTATATAGTGTAAAAAAAAGCAATGTGAAGTATATTGGGCAAAAGTAGTCTGCTGTGAACTGAGCTTCAGTCCACAATTTTCATGGTGTATATTTAGGACAGGTCTGTGCAATTGGTTTGAGCTTTTTGTACATGAAGTATTTGTAACACTGGAAAAAAAATCCCCCAAAATTATTCAGTGTATTTGGAGTACAGAGTATTTAGCATGATACACTAGAAAACAGGTACTTGGGAGAATCTAATGGCTCAAGATAACAGAGAAATCTATATTTTGCCTCATTGAAGCTGTGTCTATGTATTGTGTAAATCCATAGAGGTATATTCAAAGTGATTATCCAGGATTTAGTTCTGTGTGGGAGCAGGGGGAAAAGGTCTAATGGAAATGTCGACAGACCATTAACTAGAGTATCACTAATGGGTGATATAATAGAGAGAGATATTTTTAATTGTAAAGGGGTTAATTGGTATTCCTCATTTGCATTCCTTTCTTCCTGAGTGGTGGCAATTTGAGCTCATCCAGTGATAGGAATGGTTTTTATACTGAGAGAATATGAAGGATCATAATATTTTGTCTAAGAAAATATGCAGGAGGGAAAATCAGACATATATTAACTGACATATGATGATTATCCAGCTATAGATGAGGAGAAAACTGATTTTCCTAAGAATTTATTAAGGGAGTGCTTGCAGGAAATTACTGTTTCCTTAATAATTTGATTTTTTAATTTTGTTTTATATCTGAGCATGAAAAGATAGCTCACATTGGTCAAAGTGTTTACTGTAACTTACATGTTGCAAACCTCAACCCTTTTCTCCACAGAGATAGGGTTTTCTGACTGTAAGAGAATAGCTACTGTTAACATAGCCCATGTCTAGTCACTCAGACACCCAAAATGAGGCTTATCTCCCTAAGCTGCTGGGAACAAACTGGGCTTTTGTTCCCTGTTGCCCTTATAGGATCTCAGTTGATCCAGGACCAGAGGAACTGGTCAGCTGATATCAGGCTGCCCTGTTACCTCTCACCTTGTCACCAGCCTGTTCTGACAATAAGATCTTCCCCTGGTGCTGGTTGAGCTTGGATCATTGTGCAGGGTTCAGGTCAGGAGCAGCTAACGAGGGCTGGGGCAGCCTGGGCACGAGCCACCAGGGTGAACTGCCAGCAGTGCCTCCTGCCTGCAGGACAGCCAGGCTCCATCAGCAGCCTGCAGCTCTCCACGCTCGGATTGGGCTCCAGGGGCTGAGCATCTCCCACCCTGGCTACCACACACCATCAGGGAACTCTGAGCCTCCCCAGTGCCTCACACTGAGCTGCCTCTGCAAGTGGGGCTCGCTGGTTTGGGTGGGGCGAACAGGGTGAGGTACCCAGCCTTCCTCACCACTCCCAGCCCCTTACACTTCCTGCCTGACATCCTCTTTGAGGTAATTTTCTTCATCTCAGAAGTTCATGAGAACATCTTTGTCTCATTAGGAAAAACTAATAGACAAGCACATATGCATACCCTCTCTCTATTCTGCTGTGGCCATCTCCTCTTTGGCTTGAAGTCATCTTGACTGTGTTTTCTAATTATTATTTTTCTTTTTAATAATTTCTCTTCAATTCTGTTTTCCCCCAGTGTTCAGTGAGCTGTGCATGTTTTCTCTAGAGGTCTAACAGCTTTTCCATTCATATTTCACTCACCCTCCTGTCTTATTCTGAAGTACATAGCAAGAAACCTTTCATGTGGATTTTTATTAGGTACCGAAACACAAACATTTAAAACATACATTATATAGTTGCATGGCTTATAGATATTAAGTATATTTCATTGAACAGATAGCATCTTTTAGTTTCTTTGCAAAGTTAATGCCTTAAAGAATTTAACCAACAGAAGCAATTTACTCATAAATGCCATTTTAGTATACATAGCACAGCTATGTTTTAATAGAGGAATTTGCCAATTTGTCAGTCCTAAAGTACAAACTGCAATTTCTTCTTTGAATGTTGCCAGTCTTCAAATGTTTACTGGGCTTTTATTTTGGTGAAAGTGAATAAAGCTGACTTTCCCCATCTTTTCCCATTTCCTAATGGATTTAAGGGACTGCTTTTTCTGTAGTACTTGGAAAAATTGCAGATTATATCAATAAGTGGAGATAGGAAACTTCAAGTTTCTGGAGAATTTCTCATCTCTTATTCCAAGCCTTCTTGCTCTAGATTTAATCATCAATTGCTTTTACAGATTTTGTGCTCTGTGGGATTCCAGGCACACTTGTTTCAGAGTTCAGAGATGCTGTGGAGCTCACTAGAGCTCCTTGTTCACAGCTGAGTCTCTCACCAGTTTGGATGAAAGTAAGAAGCTGGATGTTCCTGAATGAGACCCACCTGGTCTGCCTTCCATCTGCTGGGCTGCACTGGGTTTCTGCTGCCCACTGATTGCATAGGCAGAGTGGTCCTCTCACAAATAACAGCATCCATGTGGTGCCAAAATCCCAGGCTAGTTCTCAGCTTGATCAGCTTCCCAATCTGCTTCACCACAAGGCCAAGTGACGTTTGTGCCAGAATAAGGCCCAAGGAAGAGCTGAGGGTGGGGGGGAAGCAGAGCTGCATTCTAGGTTCTGTTTTTTAAGCTGCAGTGCTGGCTTACAGAAATTTGGAATACCTGGAGATTGTCAAGTGTCTGGTAAAGCACTTGCGACTTTCCATGCATGGCCACACTTGTGTGCTACGTACACACCCTTTTCTGCCTTAAGGCAGCTGGGTGGTTGCATGTAATTCCAGAGTTGTGGAGTTTCTGAGACAGGGAGCACTGCCTGTCAGCTCCCTGAGCGCCTCCAGGATTTTCTTTGTTCATGGAATCTTCAGCAGGCTGCATCCCAATGCCCCAGCTCTGGCATGTGTGTTGCGTGGGCACGGGACTCCTTCCCAGTGAAGCAGTGTTTGTAGCACGGGGAATATTCACTCCAGGAAAAGTCACGGACTACCTTGGCAGGAGTACCATTCTCACGCTGTGAAGTGCCCTCTGCATTGTGTACTGCAAGGAAGTGATTTGGTTGAAAGGAACACCATCCTCTTTGTTTTTTTCATTCTCCCTCATTCTCACCCCAAATTATTTCTGTTCTGGATCATTTCCATGACCCAGTTCCCTGCAAGCCCCCACAAGTGGGAATGAGCAGCAGGGTGGGGAGGTGACAAACAAGCTTAAACTGCCTGGCTTTTGTATTCCCTAGGAAAAAGAGTGCTTCTTTGGGGCTAGAAAACTGAGGCTACTAGAACAGAAATAGAGCATCGTGTGAGTGCAACTCTACTGACACAGCTGGGATGATTCTGGAGTAATAAACCCACCTACTGCCCCTTCTGTGAGCTGAACAGTGAAAGCACAGTTTTGCCAGTGCAACTGCATCTGTGTTGGGGATTTTACCAGCAACCACTGTGCTATAAATACAGACGTCTGTATTTTGGACTTGACCATAGAATGTATCTTTACCAGCTTTAATTGATTTTAGCTAGGAGCTAACTGGCTCCAGAAGAACTACTTATAGCTTAACATTTCTGTGGAAAATGTACCATTTAGTAATTAATGGATTTGGAAAGCAGCCAGAATCTTTCCATCTAATCCAGTTTAAGAAAATAGATTCAATTTACTCTTTTTTGAATGGTAAATATCATGAAATATTTTACAAAAAATCATGGTTAAAAATAGCCAAGTTGCACTAGCTGTCATGCAGGATAAATCACTTGCATTGGGATGTGATCTTTGTGATTTGTGGTCTATGCAAATAAGCACAAGGTTTTGCTCCATATTTTGTATTCAGGCAAAGTTCCCTGTGGACTTCAATGGGAATTTTGCCTAAGCAATAACAGCAAAATTGGTCCCATGTGAAAAAACTGATCACTGGGAAAAATTAGGAGATTTTTCTTAAAGGCACAGATGGCAGTTAAGTATTTAACTTTAATTGGCTTTTTACATGAGTAGGGACCCCTCTACTGTTTTACCTTTAGAAGAATCCTCCTTAGAACTCTGAAGAGAGAAATGTGCATGACGGTGGTGGATAGTCTGTTGCTGGGAGGGATAGAGCCAGTGTGTTCCAGGGAAGTGAAAGAATGCTACAGAGGGATGTGAAATAGCTGAAACAAATGCCAAGCTGGAGCACCGAGAGCTTCCTTTACTCTCATCGTGTGAGTACTTTTACTCATCATGGCAGCAGTGTGTGTGTGAGGAGTGAGAGAGAGCAACTGCAGAACTTCAGGGGTTTATAAAAATGCTTGAGGGGGGAAAGCATGAATGCTACAGCTTATGTGGGGCATGGAATTAAATAATTTGGGAAAAGTGGCCTTGAAGCCTCAATTTAGTATTTCAGCATGTTAGGTTGAAAATTAATTGCAGATAGATCTTTAAGTTTTCCCTTTGCTTAGCACGATGGTAGATGGGTACTAAGAGCATGAACAAACAAAAGAGATGATTGTTTAAGGCCAAAGTTGTGGTAAGCACTATGCTTGGGTTTGGATGTAGTTTGTTTTCTATGCATTTTTTCTCAAAATAACCCACTTCCATTCAAAAATATTTATTAATTCAGGTTTAAATTCAAACAAAAATCTAAGCAGTTTTTTCAATTGGTGCTAAAGGCCCATCACAGTGATTGCTAAACTGAGACTTAGAATGAAGCATAAGAAAGACTTTCACTGAAAATTTCACTTGCCTCACACATGGGCTTGTAGATAGTAGCTGTGTGGAAACTATGGTTTTTTGGGGGAAATTAAGATACTTACTCGTTGAGACTGATTAGAACCCAATGCTGGGTGTTGGAAGCAAGAAAAACTAATGGTCACTGCTGGAAAAGTCAAGGATAGTAACAAGGACTGGATTAAGAGATGTGGCCTGGGATCAGGCAGGGAATCCATATTTCCAGAGGGGCATGAAGTGGATAGAGCAGCTGCAGACTGGCAGCAATAAAACCTAAGAGTCAGGACCAAGCACACAGGAGACAGGGAAAAGCAGTTGAAGCTAAGGAGGAATTGTAAAGGAGAAAGAATAAAACCAAGTTTAGCTTAAGAATTTGTTAAACAGCCAAAGCCAGCATCTTAATAGCATCATATTTGTAAGTGTGTGTAAACTGGCAATGCTCAGCTTCTGCTGTGATGATTCTGGCTTGGTCAGCCCTTGGTCTCTGCAAAACCTGACTGATAGGAGCCCTGTCTCATTTGATTCCTGCAGGGACAGGTCTTGTTCAATAGCCTCTCTCTTCCCACTGATTGGGATGTAGGGTTTAGATACAGAAATGTATATTCCTATCACGGTCCCCTAGGTTAGGTGTCAGGAATTTCTAGGCTTAGGTCCTCAGTTTCTAGTTTTTATTTCAGATTTTTTTAGAACTTGTGGAGTGTTCATTCCTAGAAGTCTTCATCCATGGTCTGTTGGTCAGATATAGAAATCTATCATGGAACTGCTTTCTCTGGAGAAGCTTCAGGTGATCTGGGGGGTGGTGCATTCAAAGATAAGAAACCTGTCCTTTTTGACCAGGAAATGGTCAGGAAGGCAGGTATTGGCCTCTGCAACATGAGAACACAGGTAGTACTTTGTGCAGGTGCATACATTTGTGCAGATTAGGCTTCTTTTATAATCAACTATTTGTGGGTTCATTAGATTTTTCATTAAAGATGTTTAAAGGTGAGTAGCACTGTTCTGTAGAAACCTGTGGATAAAAAAATGAGCAACACAAGACATGTTACCTGAACTTTGATTTGGCCCTTCTGCCATTGATGCAGAAAATGCTGTGTTCAATTCTGTGGGTTTTTTTCCTAGACTGTGAATTAAATTAGAAGCTTTTGTGTGCAATAACCAGGAATGGAACTGCCAGCCTTGCAGAGGTTGTAAGTCCAGTGCCCTTCCCACAATCCTATTGGAAAGAAAAATGGACATTTCCTTCCACAGCTGATGGACACATGATTCCCAGGAACCTTGGTGCTAGAATGAGAATAAATGGAAACTTCCAAAAGGTGCAATAACATAGGTAGTCAGGGAAAGGATTGTATCTGAGGGAATTCAGTTACTAGGATGAACCATGTGGTGAAGACACAGGCAAGTGTTTCACAATTTGAAATTAAAATTGTTAGCTCTTCAAATTGCTTATGAAATAGTAATGACTTTACAGTGATATCCTTGTTAAAGTAACTTGGAAAGAAGTTTGACTGTGCTATTTCTCAGTTTTCAGTGCATGACTCAGGGCAGAGATAGAGAAGATCTTTAATTCTGGAAAGGTATTGGCAGTAAGAGGCTATTATGTGAGAGAAATCTCCAGCTGATGAAAATTATAAAGTTTCCCAATTACCATATGGCCACAGGTATCCTTCAAGGAAGGAAAAATCAGAAGCAGAGCTGGGGGCTAGCCTCTGGGCTAGGGAAGGAACTCTCTTCACAGGACCGCGTCCAGTTCTACACTGTAGGAAATTCCCTTCCAGATCTTTTTCCCTAACACAAAGTCCTCCATATCTTCACACCCTGTTCTTCTGGCTTTGTAACCCTTCTTAAAACTTATTTCTGAAGTGGTCTTTTGGAGATGTCATGAGCAGAATTCACTGCCCTGTTTCACGAGGTTGCAGGAGGTGTGCTGGGACGTGCACTATTACAGTGAGCACTAAATTAATTACCAGTGAATATGAGAGACAGCTTTAGCATCAGGCTTTCTTCAGGCTGTGGTTCCAATGCATGAAGGTAGTCACTGTGTTTTTCAAAGTGTCTAGTTGGTTATCTTGAGTGCTGTTGAACACGGGGTAATGTTGATATTCCAGTTGTGGGGTAGTAAATCTGAAGAAGTTCTCCTGTGCTCTGTTGGTGAGGTCTTATTTGTCTACCAGCACAGCTTTGCATGTGAACATGCATTACTTTGAAAGGATTTCATTCCTTGACCGTAATTTCTGTTATTAGTTTTAGGAATAAATTCAACTGTTACTGTAACATCAGAATCAAGATTTATGCTAGAGAAAAATATGCCTGTAACTGAAGAAAGAAGAAAGAAGGAAATGTCATTTGACAATGGGGTAATGCAATCTGTGCAAATTCAGCCATCGCTCCTTTCCCTGGCTTTGGCGCAGGGAGTGAATGCTTTTGCTTTGTGTCCAGGCTGCAGGTTTGGGGGAGAGAAAGCAAAACTGCACATACACTGCAAGGAGGAGCTCTAACACAGATTGATCCGGTTCAGAAGAAAGGAAATGTTTTCTTCCAAACCATTACACAAATTCTGGATGAACATAAAACTGTGTAGTTTCACCCTGAATGCTTTTCAAACAGAATGCTTCTTTCCAGAGTGTGCATGTCAATATAAGGAAAACGGCATAAATGTCACGCTCAGTCTGTCTGAGCTGCGTAGTTTTGTTCTCGTGCAATGGGAGCAGGTGGTGGGAGGTTGTTTTGATGGGCTGAGAAGCTCCTCCCCTCCTTCCCCAAGCAGTATTCTCATCTGCGTCAGCAGTAATTGTGTGCCTTGCACTCCTTTTCAGTCAGGGTGAGTGCAAAAGATACATCAATATGAGGTATCAAACTGAGGCTTAGGTGTTGCTTTTAAGTAGCTACTCATTTCCTTGAGCCCTAATATGGGCTAAAGGTTAACTTACACATTCTCCGTGGAAGAACAATTTATCTTTTTTTGGGGAAGGGAGAAGGAGGGGGAAAGGGCGTTGTTTCATCTTCTTTCCTACCTATAGACTCCATGTGATGTACAGTGCTNCCCCCCACTGGATTATTTGCTAATCAGACTTCAGTGCAGTGGCGATAAGGGCGAGACTGTTGCCTAGCTAGGAGACTGTGCCTCGGAGCCAGGAGCGACGCCGCTGCCGCGCCGGCTGCCGGCGCGCCCCAGCTCCGGCGTGCCGCGTGTCCATGGGCCCGGCGCGGCGGAGCTGTCCGAGGTGCTAGGATGCTGGTTGCGGCCGTATTGCAGCGGGAGAGAAGCCCCACAGTCCTGCTGGCACCCGAAGGTAGGCTTGCTCTTTGTTTGAGAATCCTTGATTAATCAGCAGCAGCGTCCACGGACCCGGGCAGCTGGAGAGAGCAAGCCTGCCTGTAGTCACGGGGGAGAGACAGAGACGATGCCACGAGCCAGACTGTTTCAGACCTTCTGTAAGTGGCAATGAGCGAGCATCTTTCCTGCTGCAAGAAGCCATTTGGATAGGATATTTGCTGTTCCTTATATTCCTTTCTTTTTGTCTCCACAGAACATATTCAAATGAGGCACCTTAGAAATCTCTGTGTTAGTGCATATGATGGTGCTGTAATCGTCTGTGTTGTAAAGTGGGTAAAAATCATCCAATTTCTTCTCTGCTGGACCTCAACGCGGGGTGTTGTTTATACCCTCCCATTATCTGTACCCTCTCCTCTCTGAATGTGGATTTAAAGAAGCAAGCACCTGTCTTTTCTTTGCGCTTCATTTTTTTAAGCCAAACTTTCCATGTCATTTTATCGTATGTTAAGAAGATCTGTAAACATAACACATTGACTTATAGTGATGTCGAATTCTACAATCTGGGCAATTCTGCCAACAAGATTTAATGCACTTTAACTGAAGAAAAAACTGAGCCTAGCTGAAAATCTGTTTCTTATGGTGCTGAAATATCCCTTCCGACTGCACTGAGATAACCACAGGAAAGGGCTTTTACAGGCAAAAGTCACCTTTGATTATTGCACTTAGTGGTCCCCGTGGACTTGAATTTTGGTACGTACTTATTTTAATACATCTTAAGAGCATGAAAATAAAATATGGTGCTAATTAGAATGAAAAAAATAACATTATAAAATGAAATAATGAGTTGTCAGAATGCATAGTGATGAGGTTGCATGTATTTTTAGAAGGTATTAATTGAGCCATTGCTAACTAAAAGCTGAAGTCAATTTGACTTGTTTTGTGTACTTCACATGTTGATTGCTCTTGTAATAAAGATGTTTGGCAGTTGATTTTTGTTTGTGAAAAGCACTGTTAAATAATTAAAACCATTCTTTTATATTTTCTGATGAATTTATTGAAATAATTTCAAACATCTATGATAGCCCACTGCACCAGTAATATTTTACAGCATCTTAACATGATGCTGGTGGTAGTGAAATCTCCATTTCATTTTCTTAAAGAGGAAGAAATAAAAAAGTCCACCAGCAAGAAGCCATGATTTCTTCTGAGTCCAAATGCACTCCTATTTGCATAAAGAATGTGTGTATATATCTGCTTGTTGTGTGGTTTTATTTCTTGTTGTTGTTTATAAGTCATCTACATAAAAACGGCATGATAAAAAGTCATAATTGCACTTAAGTGCTGGCCATTCTGAATCTAGGTTCGCAATTGTCCAGCATACACACAGTTAGGAGGAAGCCTTCTTTTCCTCTGGGAATAAAAGTGATAAAAGTGTTGCTATATTGCAAAGTAAGCAACAGCTTTTTACATCCTGGAGTCATAGAGGAGTCATTGTTAGCAAAGACCATTTTCCTTTTCAAAAGCTGCTGCATGGGGGCCAAAATTCAAGGCCCAGGGTATTTTTTTAGTTCTTAAAACTATAGGAAACAGAGCTTTCCCCTATGAAGGGTAAGACATCTGTAGAAATTGACTATTCATTTGAACCCATACAGTAGCAATTTCAGTCTACTGAAGGAGACACTTTTAACCTCTTTAAGTGAAGGGTTCAGCACTACTTAGCTTCAGTGATTTCACCCAGGTGCTAGACCACATGCTGTACAATGTAATGAGCACCAGGTATATAATCTGTAATCCCAGCCAGAATATAAATTATATTTTGTATTTCTAAATGACAGTAGTGATTTCTTGGTTCTTTTTCTTTAAATATCTGCTTATAGTTGTCAAATGATATGTAGTAGGAAAGTTGCAACCGACTTCAGAAGGTCTTCCCTCTTTGACATTATTATTTGTGGCATCACTGTATGTGGAAACAGAAATGTCATTTTATTGTTAAGAATGAACAGGGAATGCAACTCTAAAAGGCATGTCTTAGCGATTTGTCTCATCACATTCACCTGCTTTGGTATTTCAAATATCACTTGATATAAGGCACATTTATGATAGGAAACAGAGTTATGCAAAGTAGTCTCTAGTGTATTTTTCCTTCACTAAATTTTTCTTGATTGCAGTGAAAGTAATTTTTTTTTTTACATCCAATACCATTAGGTCCTTATTAGTGCTGCTGTGGTCAGCAGTTTGTGAAAACTGGAAACGTCTGGCCTGTCTGTTTTTATTCTTGTGAGAAGCTAGAATACAACAGTTCAGACTCGAGGGTTGAATGGCTGGTTATCATCCCAGTTTGTGCAGAATCCTTCTGATATAATGAATTTAGGGGAGGGAGTTAAAAGGTAAAGAGAAAGCAGATGTTCTTTCAAAGAAAGGAAGCAGTGTTTGGGAGAGAATCAGGCAGTACTGGAGAGATGTGTAGTAGACCTTTATAAATTTGAGATTGGACTCAGAACTTTGGGTAACCCCACACTTGTTTTTCCATGGTCTCTTCTCTTATGTTAAAATTAAAAAAAAAATCCCTGTGGTTTGGAAGAAGGCAATCAGTGCCTTTGTCATTACTTCAAAAAGCTCCTTCAGTTTAATGTAAGCACTGCCAATTTTCAATGCAGCACAGCTGCAGCTTGTGGCTGTCAAGCAAGCTGAAAAGCGACTGATATTTTGGGGATCCTGATGTGAATAAGAGAGAGAATGGCATGTCTGAATCTTCACGTGTAGTACTGCTTGGAAACTGTGATATTCAGTCAATTACTCATATTCTGAAATCAATCAAATCAATATTTTTACACATTGATCATATGAAAAGGAGGTGGTTTGTGGTTTAGTCAAAAATGCTCTATGTGTGGCATCAGAGCAAAGGGTTAGATTATAGAACTGTCCTATGAAACACAATGCACTCTGCTCTCACAGAAATTTTATCTGAATCAATACAATGATCTTGAATTTAGTTATGCAAATATTTCTAGGCAAACCAGGAAAGGCACTGCTTGCCCTTGCCAGTAAACCAGATGCATTGGCAAGGAAGGAAAAATAAAATTCTTCCTTGCTTTACTCCTGCCATGCTGCTAGCTGAATGCATGAGCTGTGCCAGTGTGAGCTGCTCTGTGCTCCTCCGGCAGGGCCCCTCTGCTCTGGGGGTACCTGACGGGGCAGGTGTCAGTGGGCAAGGTGGGCATGAGTGTGCCTTCTGTTCAGGGAGGTTTCACAGAGTGCTGCTCTTTAAGAAGCAAGTGTGCATGATGGAGAGCTCCTTCTTTGTGTCCTTGTGCTGAGATGGATTTTCAAAGATCTTCATGTTCAGCAAACACTCAGAAGCAAGTTCCTCCAAGCAATTTTTGCTGACTTCTCCATACAGTGGCTTCAATAGCTGAACTCCAAGGCTTTTCCTCTGCCCCACTGTCTCCTTTTGTTCCTTCACAATGAGGAGGGGAAAAGAAAGGAGTGTCTAAAGAGTTTCTCAAGTGGTGCAACTGCCAGTTATAATTTTCCAGGACGGCTCGATTTCAGAAAACAAAATGCACTGAAAGCAACTTGATTACAAATACATAGGTGATTCTGTATAGTCCTTGTTACTGGCTAACAAAATCCCTGACCACAGAGTATGTGTTAGTGATACCAGGATTGTGGGGCCTCAGCTTACATGACTTATTTAGCAATTTGCATTTGCACAGTTTTAATCAAATATGAATGTACTCGAGCAGAGCCATTGCTTGTGCCTGTGTCTGCCCTGGCAAATGGTTAGGAATTGCTCACTGAGAATTGCCTGAGTTTACCAGTCATCAGAACCTTTGCTCAAAAGCTGATCAATGCTGTCCAGCCATTTTCTGAGGAGGGGGACAGGCAGGCACTGCATGGGGCTCCAGGGGCCATATGTGTTGATTGCAGCCTGTTGCAGCTATCGAACACATTTATTAAGGTTACATATTCTCCAAAGTGGCATTAATACCTGTAAGTAAAATTGGTCATAGTGTGTTGCCCAAGGAATACAAAGACTGTAAAAATATTTACAGTAATTAATTAAGCTTTTTGTACCTACTGTTTGCATTTTTAATCCCCATTTAAGTATAGCATACACAACTGTAGTAGTGTAGCGAGACAATAAAATACCATATACACAGGAGGTACAAAGTACTTGAATCAGAAAATGCTTGCTCCTTACACAGAGGCTTTTTGGAGTTAGGGCCATTAGAGCAGATTCAAGGTTCTGAAATATCTGTACCCATCTACCCCCAGGAGTACCCCAAACTGAATTTGGTGTCACAAGCATGCAAGGATCAACAGTCACAGGAGGAGTTCAGTAGCTACAGTTGCTCAGTACTGCTGTGGGATTGGACCTCTGTTAGGACAAAGAGTAGATCTTGATCTATTTAGTAAATAGTAAGTTTCTGCATGAGTTTAGTAATAAAAAGCATCAGTACCAAATTAGAATATAAAGTCTCTCCTCAAATCGTGAAGCAGAATAAAGGCTTTTTATTTAATTCTTTTTGCAACTGGAATGACTTCATCCTCCTGTTTAAAATATAAACGTCATAATACAAGGGAATTCAGCATATCCTTAATCGTCAGATCATTTCTGACCTCCAAAAAGAAAGGAAAAAATGAGGGGAAGAAATGCAGTATAGTCACAAAAGACATATCACGTGTCTTGGGCAAAAACGGATAAGAACTGCATTTATTGAAACCCTGTTGAAGTTACCTTCAGTATAAAATTTCCTATTATTTTTCAGGAGTAAACCCTGGTCACTGAAGAAATCAATGACAATACTGCCATTCAGGTCACTAGGGTGAGATTTCTCTGTTGTGCAGGTTTATTTGAATTTAATTCAACATATGCAGAAACAAGGTTCTTCTAGAAGTCCAAAATGAAATACACAATAAAATAGCCATCTACTGAGGAGACAGCCCGGACTTTACCCATCAAAAAACAAGTATCATTTGAGGAGCTCAGAGAAAAGGGAGTTAGAGCTGTCGGTGCTTTTAGCATTGGTTTGAATCTTGTAGCCTTCATGCTGTAGAGAGAGACTCAGGAAGGGGCTTTCATACCTGGCCTTACTTTTTTAATCAGCAAGGTTAAGAATTAGTCTAAAAATGATGTCTGCTGAGGAATCATAACATTCATAGAGTCTGTTCAGATCACTGTCAGGTTTCCAACATCCTCCTGGGCAGACAGTGTGCTACTTATGGTGAACATACAGAATGGCTGAATGCTTATTCCAGCCCAGCAGAGTTCTAGCCAGCTCCAGTGTCAGAGCTGTGTGAAATGGCACACAGGCACACTGGGCTGCACTAAGACCTCCTTCACTGGTTTTACCCTGCAGGGATTAGTAGGAGATGCTTATACCCATGCTTAAAAATGCTTAAAGATTGCTTCAATGATCCTCAACATCAGCTTTATGTTCATGTTCAGGCTTAGTTGATAGAAAAGTTGTTCTTGGAAGGCAGGAGAGATAATAGAAGACCCTTTGCATCCTCTGAGTCCTCATAATTCTAACAGTCATGTTACCATTGTACAGAAATAATTTTGATACGCAGACCTCAGAGAAATAGGGGAAATTATCAGTATGCTTTTAAGGCATTTAGTGCCCAAAACTAGGTGCTTGTTCCAATTGTCACTTCAAAAGTTCCCCTGATCAAAATGGGGAAAAAGTATTCAAGGGCAGAAATATATTTCTCTATTCTTTTCATCCCTTGCATTTTCAGAGTCAAGGCCCATGAAGGCCTAGAGTGGATTTCTAGAATCCTTAAAAGCATTTAAATTTATTTATTTCTAACCAGTGCCAACCCAGATCAGAATTTTGCTTCTCCAGCTATGTAATGAATGTTAGAAATATAACAGTATACTGACTCCACAGAAATGCTGCCTGTAAAATCTGTGTGCAGACAGGATTCTTACTGCCTATTCAATAAGATGTTTTCGAGTTGTAGTGTTGGCATGTTCTGAGGCTGATTCCGAGAAGCCACGCCATCCTTCTTCAGGGAAGGGAGGAATGCTGTAGCAGTGAATAAGCAAACGTGTCTTAGAGAGCTGAGTTCAGCTGCCAGGTCTGCCAGCAGTCACTCAGTGACTCCTGCACCACCTCCCTGGCTGTGGGATGAGGGTCCCCCATGGGGCTGTGTGCAGGTAATGTCATTCAAGCTTTTAATGCTTCTGGACCTTATAATAATCAGTATTTTAAATAAGATGGAAAAGTCCTATTTTTTAGAACTTCTATTTTACTTGTTTAATAGGTGGTTAATCCAGGCCTATCCAGCACAGACTTTAGAGGGAGACAGTCTGCCTCTTGAAATTCTACCTTGCCTTTAGTCTCCTGTAGTATTTACTGATATGTCTGTAAACCAGAGCTCTTGCAACTCCCAGGAGTTCTATCAATTAATGGAAAACCTCTGGGGCCTTTCTGTAGACATTTTAGGCTGCCTGCCACAGACCCAGGAATGACCCAGGGGTCTAAGTGTGTCTGCTCCAAGGTGCTTATCTGGAGCTGCTGTGAACCCCACTGTCTGTCATACCTCTGGATACAGATTCTTGGAAAGTTCAAGGGTCTGTTCTGAACGTCCCGGCTCAGCTGGGCATTCTTGTCCACCCTTGGAGCTTCAAGCTAACAAGATGCTGGGCAACAGATGACCAGGGCTTATGGGCTCATATCGCATTACAAAGAAATACAGGAAAATATTTCACAACATTTCTTTCTAAATTTTGAACCCAAAGAAAGCTTTTAAGTTTTTTGTCTCAAAAAATGGAACAATACTTTTCACCTAAAATTTAGAATATCCTGCAGAATAGGAACTTTGTCTGGTAGTCAGAATAGGAATTTTTTCAGGTAATCTGCTCTGGTGTAGCCTTATCTAAACTGTAAAAGGGACCTGTCATCCTGTGATGGGTGCTTTCTCAGTTAAATTCAAACCGAGATACAGGATGGCAGTTTTATGCAACTGATGGGTAGTAGGAAATGGGAAGGAGTGGAAGAAATGTTTTTGGGATTCAAACAGTGTAATTGTATGGATCTGCATTGCCTGGAAGAAGAAACTCTTGGTGTTGTTTCCTCTTGTCTTGAGTAATGTTGTTCTGTGTTCTGAATTGCTTTGTTTTTATCCTTTAAATGGGAAAGTCTGAAAATTGTCTGTTATGGAGATGTTAATTACAACTGACACAGTCTTGCTGTCAGAAACCATAAGCTATTTTCCTACTGATTTAGGTATTATGTGTTTTTCAACTTGCAGGAAACGTTGCTTTCCTTTGTTCATTATCTCCTGCAAGATGATGAGTTCTAATCAGGAGGAGGTCACTTTGGGCGCTTTTCTCCAGTATATTGAAGATATGGGGATGAAGGCCTATGATGGCTTGGTTATACAGAATGCATCAGACATTGCTCGAGAGAATGACCGCATGAGGAATGAAACAAACCTGGCTTACTTGAAAGAAAAGAGTGAAAAGCGCCGAAAACAAGAAGAAGCAATAAAACGGTAAATATTTGGGTAAAAAGATGGGTGGTCTGGCAGAGTGAATGAAAAGCAAGGAATTCAGACACGGTAAATATGTGTAGAGCAGTCTATTTCTAAGCAGCTTGCTGGCAAGAGCAGTACAGGCCGTTGGCCTCTGTCAGGCCTCTAACAACTGTGGTTTACATTGCGTAGACATAGTTTGAACATCTTGAGCGGGTGTGATTTGTAACAAAAAGTTTGGGTGTTTGGAATAGAAGACATAGATCTAATGACAAATGGGTTGTCATCCTCTTCATGCTTTCAGATGAACAGTTTGTACTTTGTGAGAAAATGTATTTGTGTGTGAGCAAGAGAGGGACAGCCTCACAGGTCAAAATGGACTCTTCCTGAGCTGATGCTTTCAATCTGGATTAATTTTCAAAGATTTCTAATTGGTGTTTGTTTTTTATGTTTTTTGTTTTAAAAAATGTGTCTATTATTTACATTTTCCTTTCAATTTTGTGATCTCTGAAGTCAGTAACAATATTGCAATCACTTACAGGAAAATGGATCAAGCCCCTGATGGGCAGAACCCTATAATGGCTCTTCTTGAACAATTCCATTGATTTTAATTGACAGTTAATGAGAGGAGCACTTGCATGACCTGGCCTCTTGTGCCAATGGATATCAATGAAATCTCTGCAGCCTCTTGGAGAGGAAAAGAAGGTTGAATGGAATAGATACAAATATTTATTACATATACGTTTTCTGATACAAAAAATTGTTTTTTTTCTTGAGGTAAAGGAAAATTCTGTAATACAGGTAAATTCTCCATCCAAATCCTTAACTTTTATATGTGAATGGATAGTTTGAGCATAAAATGATAGGAGGTCCTTTGATTTTTTTTTCCCCCAGCATGAATCTTCTGTATTTCAGTTTAAGTGATTAAATTTTATGCTATGTCTTGGGTACTGTACATCCAGGTATAACAGACATGCTGTGCTGTGAACATTTGAGCAATGCCTCGGTAGTCTGATAATTTTGATGGAACATTAAAAGGAAAAGAGCAGCACACACAGTTTGAGAGAAGAGGGAGATGAAGGAATGTAAAGCAAAAATATGGCTGCTTTATGTTTCAGGAAGTGGAACTATTTGGATTGTCAGTAATTTCATTGGAATGATAAGAATTATGTGAAATTAAGGTGAATACAGCTAATTAGACTGTACTCTGGCTAACCTGCTTGCAGGTTTATATGTGTGACCATAAAGGTTACTAAGTACCAGAACAGGTTTTGTTATGAATAGGATTCTTGAGACATGAGAGAGAAACTTGTGGAGCTACCTGGTTCTTTATAGTCCTCTAGCCAAGCTTCTCTACCTCATTTGAATAGTAGTGACAGTATTTCCTACACTGTGGTTGGTTTGTGTGGTTTTATTCATTGATCCTGGCAGAGCAATTTGATGAAGAACTCTGGATAAGTAGATATGATTTAGGGACGAGCCAAACCATGAAATTCTTGCCCACACTCAGCTGAGATCAATGAGAACAGAGTATCCTCAGTTACAGAGCCAGAAGGTAGAGGACCAGCAATACAGTGGGCTATTAGAGAACAGTATGTATTTGTATGTGGTTTGGAGATATCAACATTTCCTCAATACAGTGCTCTTCTGTGGGAAACTATGTTTGCAGTGATCCCCTCTGATCCCTCTCTACTTGGCTTATCTCAATAACACTGAGGGGGAAACAACAACTGCCTGAAGAAACAAAGAAGAGAAGCATCTCAGGAAATCTTGAAAAACACTTTAAGTCTTTTTTTCTTTCTCCCTTGTAAACTTTGGAGAGTTAAAAAAAGATACTTGAGATCAACCTTTGGCTGGAAAAACTAAAAGCAATGTCAAACCAACGAAAAATACCTGATTTGACTAAAGGAAGCATGATGTCTGAAGCCACTTAGGCTGATTGCAATTGAGCCAGCTCCTTCTAGTAACCTCCAGGGATTCAGCCAAGACCATGGTGTCTATTGAAATGCAGCAGTCAGGAAAGGTAAAATAGGATCATTGATTTCTTCTTTGTTCTGTACTCTATTCTTTATGTCTTTACCTTATCCTGGTGGGTATTTATATTACCCGTAATTCCTGAGAGCATGGCCTAGATAGCAAGTGGTGCACATGTGCAGTGGTAACTGCCACCAGTCTGGAGACTCCCAGTAGCTGAAAACAATCTCCTTAGCAACAAGGGAGTCACCCCTGCGATTAAATGCAGGTAGGTTTTTGAAGGGGAGAGGGGGTTCCCACAAATACTCTTCTTTTGTATGTGAGAATCAAAATAAAGCAGACAGAAATCTTTGGCACCTACCTGCTAGTCCAATTATTGAATTATTTAGAAGCTATTCAGTTTTAGTGCTCAGATAGTCACTATTAGAAGAAGGCTGTTTGTGTATATTAACAACATAATAATGAGTAATATATTGTCTAATAAAGTGGTTTTATTCACACACAACACTATTTAGAAGCAGCTGTTATTTACCTAAATCATCTCATAACCATGCTGAATGACTTAAGTTCATTGAAATGCATTATTCTGAGCTTGGAAACAAGAACTGAAAAATTACCTAAAAAAAATGTTTGATCGTACATTTTGCTTTCCAAAGCATACACTGGGCTGTGTTTCTTCAGACGCGCTGATGTACCTTCAGTGTGATTGCTGTCTCATGGTGTCTGGTTCTGATAGGTTAATTGTGGGGAAAAATGTATGGATCCATTGTACATTGTGGGAGATAAACACAGCGTATTGGATTGGGGAAAAAAAAAAGCAACTAGTCTTTGTCTAATCTTGCTGGGCTGAATCAGCTGATCTGATCTGAATTTCTGACCTAATTTTAGTATGGTACTTAGTGCTCATGCGGAGAAAAGGAGGTTAATGTGCTGATTAGTAGCTGAGAGTGAGACAATAAATACACATGTATATAGGATCTAATGTATAGACATTTTTTCTTCCATCTTTTATTCATCTGGTCTCATTACATGATCATTGTCTGTTCAGGGAGCTGTGTCCAGATTAAGAGGGTACTGGCATATTGCCCACAGAGCCCATAAATTGCAAATAAAGTTATGGAGCAGTATCATTTTCACTGGCAATACCATGAGATGTACATTTGCCATGATACAATATCAGCTGTAGGCAGCATTTCTGGGAACAGAAGGTAGATTTGAATTTTGCTATTCTGGGTGCCAGGAAAAAGGTGAATATTTGGAGTTTATATAGGGCATCTGTTAGAATTAGCAATTGCTTTCTGACTCACCCATAACTGAAATACACATATTTATATACTTTATTATTTGTGTGGATACTTCACCAATGTTTTCCCTTTTTAATTGTACAAATATAAAAGCTTGGTAAGAAACAAATAACGAACCCTCCTTCTCTGAAGGCTTGGACATGTTGCATTAATCAGGGTTAAACTTTTAAGGAGTGCATGCTTTCAAAGGTCTGGCTTCTATTTTTTATGCATCATCCAAGTTACTGTTTCTGTCAGGGAAGTCTTCCTTTTTAACTTGTAATACTGTGGAGATGTGACTACTCTACTGTAAAGCTGGTGGTGTCAGTGGGCATGAATTTCTGCCTGCCAAATACTAGACTTAGTCATCAAAATATTTACTTCTAATGGTTTCCCTTACTTATAACTTGTTTCCAGGACCTAAATGGTTCTATGGAAAGCCTTGCTTGTGCTTGTATCCAGACAGATGCTGTCAAGAGGAGGAGCTTTTAGGAGCACTGTTGTGTGCTAAAGCTAGCAGAAATGGGCCAGCCAGCCAGTGGCAGAGTTAAGCCCTTGTAGTAAAGAAGGAATTGTAATGAACAGCTGTCAATATAACCTCTCCTTTCTTTGGCAAACCAAGTACTGAAGACTAACCCATCAGCAAAAGTAAGATCACATTCTTCTCTTGCCTTTTTCTCTTTCTTTTAAATGGTTGTGGAAGTAATTGAATTCAGGTATTATCTTTCTGTAGTTTTCTGTCATTCCTATCCTTACTTTCCCTCGTGAACAAGACATACATTATGTGTCCTTCAGCTAAAAGTTGTGTTATCAAGCGTGGGTGACAGCAAGAAAATATAAAAAGATTTCTATGCATGGGATTATTCACTGCCAAAAGCTCTGTTCAGCTGAGAAAATGTGTGTAATCTTAGACTATATGGACTTGCTGAAGAGTTTCTACCAAAATATTTTTATCGGAATAAAAAATAGCCTAAAATAATATCATTATGAACTTAATTTTTATAATAGTGTCTTGAAATCAGAACAATATTTTAGGTGAAAGAATGTTTAAAGTACCATTTCTTTTTTTTTTTCTGAACATCTGTCTGTGTAGTAAACTGTGCATTTCTAAATTTGCACGAATAATTATGCTTGCTAGATTACAGTATGCTTGTAGCCTGACCTCAGAAAAATGGTGAAGGAAGTGCATTAAATATTATGGGCCATGGTGAGAGCCTCAGCTGAAGTACCTGTAAGCACTTTGTTAAGATATATATTACAAGTTTGTTAACCCATTGTTTTTTGCTTGGTGTGTTGATGTAAGTTGTGGACATTTTTTGTTTGGTTAGTTTTTTTTGTTTTGGTTTTTGTTTGTTTGGTGGTTTTGTTTTGTTTGTGTTTGTTTTGTTTGGGGGCTTTTCTGTTTGTTTTCGTTTTTAATTAAAATCTGAGTTCACTTGGTGAATGTGATGTTTGGATATGAGGTCAGTGGTACGTGCTCCTTTGATCAAAAGATTTGGGCTATGAGGAAGCTTAACTGGGGCACTGTTGTTTTCTTTATCTTCCTCCTGGACATGTTGCATGCTCATTTCATCCTAGATTAAGTTATTGCTCTGATACCACTGTTATGGTGGAAGTGGCTGATGAGGTATGATAGAGACTAATTTTTTCTATTATTTCAAAACCTTTTTCTTATGAAGATATCCTGGGGTATCTTTTGTAATTGGTTCAATGTAGAAAGAGTAGCATTGATAGTTTTTTTTTCATTAAGAGTAACTAAAATGGTTGTGCAGTCAGTGACCTCCAAATGTATTTTTGTTGCTTTTATAAGTAAACAGATGTGATGATCTAGCCAACAAATCCTCCCTTCCAAATGCTCATATCCATATGGCTGCCTGTATTATTGCCACACAAAATAAACAACAGACACAATGCAAACTATTTTATATTGCTGTTGCTGTTATTCTGAGAAGTTTTATTTTAGAACAGTCACGTGATTAATGTCATTTAAAATTTACCATAGAGGCTGATATCCAGGCTCACAATCCAAAAGAGCAAGGAAATAAAGCTGAAATCATTACCAGTTTGCTATATAAATCTTGATGTTATTTTCAAAAACTCTTCCCTTTTAGGGTTTCTGCCTACAACTTTTACTTCTTCTCATGGAGTTTACGTGGTCTCTTTCCTTTCATTGTTCCACAAATTGCTCCGACCTATACTGATCCACTGTGTAAGTGGGTGCATTTTTTCTCTCAGGATTAATTTGCTCTATTTAAAAGCACATGAGGAGTGTGGGGTCACAGAGAGCCCAGAAGGCTTCTAAAGGGGTTCCAGACCCCTGTTCTTATTAAAACCCAGTGGAAGTGTCTTCATGCTGTCAGAATTCAGGACTGCCTGACCACCTGTGTAAATGAGTGAGCTAGCCTTGCTCCAATCCCATCTGGGCATGTGGTCCCACCCAGGCTCGAGGCTGGAGGCACCTCAGCACCCTGACTCACCCTGGTGTTGTACCTCTGGGACACAGTCCTTGCTCTCCAGGCACGCTGCTGCTGAGAGATGCAGCCATTTGTTCCCACTCCACTTCTATTTCCAGTCTCTTCTCTCACTATCTTTTCATTACTCTTCAACTACATGGTGTAGTTAAAATTATTCTGCAGTTCTTCTAACTCGAAAGCCCTCTCAGCAAGACAGATGCATGCAGAGCTGTGGAAATGGGGATATTTTGCATGATGCTGTAGGTTTCTGGTTGTGCCATTATTTGCAGTCAAAGGTTTGCATTTGTTTGGAAAAGTTCTTCAAGTATGTTACAAAATTGCAAAGAATAGAGTAGAATTTAATTTAAACTGTTGTTATGAAGACTGGATAAAAATTAAGGGAGGTTATTCTCAAGCATGCCCATATAAAGTTTTTATAACTCTTTTAGGATGGACTTCATTAGTAGAGAAATTCATTCATTAATCCAGCACAATTCATATGCAAACTAAAAGCATTGATCTGTTCTGGCTCAAGTTTTCCAGTAACCAAAAAGTGCTCCTCGTACCCCTGTCAATGAACCTCAAATTTTGTAATTGCCTGTGACCTAAATGTGGAGTTCGTGTTGCAACCTGGAGGACAGATAATGGTACAAAATACATGTGGGAAGAAATCTCACAGCTCACTGTAGCAGAATTGCAGCTAGCCATGATCCTAGACGCTGGGAACACATAGCCCCAGTCTGAGAACCCAGCAGAACTGATGCTTTGTGCCAGCACTAGAATAGTAAGAGTGAATCTTTCTGTACCTTCAGGAAAATCCATCATTTAACAATAGCTGTTCATAAAGTTGAAGAAAAACAAATGTTTCCTCTGAGCAAAATAGCTCAGTTCATTGCTCTTTTCAGGGCCATGAATCACAGCTGTATTTGGCTGGATTTAATATTAATAAAGATTGCTTTAAGCCTCATCCAGCTGGCAGGCATCTGTGTCCTTTGCATGTTCTCCTCAGCACCCTCCTGATAGGCTATGCATACATCTATTTATTTATTTATTTATATTCTTTCACAGAGAAACATAGTATAATACTTGATTATTTAATTGGCAAGTTTATTTTTTTAGCCTAAAGTAGAGAGTGTGCTGTTGGGTATGCTCCTGGAAAAAGAGAATGTCACACCACTTCTGTAACAGAAGCATCAGGTGAAGGACATCTTTGTTGTCAAGTTTGCTGCATCAGTGGCTAAAATTTGTATGAAAAGAGGAATATGTATGTGCACTTATTAGATTTTTATGTGATTGGATTAAAATAGGAGCAAGGAGAGATTAGAGAAGAAATGGATTGCAGAGACATTATTAGCTGTGGGTTTTATGGTTAATTTGACAATGCTTTTATTTTTCCTTCTGGATTTCTACTCTAATTTAAGTTGTAATCCTAAGCAAAATCAGTTAAAAATACATATAAAAATAAATAAATGCACAAAACCGTCATCACAAAAAGCCTCCCATAGCACCAACCAACTAAAAAAAAGACTTTTGTGTGGCATGTCCTGAGCACGGGGCCGTCCTTCAGGAACTGTAGAGCTGGCAAGTGGGCCCAGCTCAGCCTCAGAGAGCCCAGCTGGGCTAGGGCAGGGACTGCATCCCCTATGAGCTGCCAGGAACCAGGGAAGGAGCAGGGGGGATTGCTTTGGTCCCTCAGAAGGTGGGCGTCAGTGGAATTGGTTTTCATTTCCCTTTTTATTGCACAGTAGCCACGGATCCCAAATGGAAATTAGATTCCTCTGAAACACTAACCCGGGGCACGCAGAGCAAAGCCAGCTCACAGCATGAGCTGGAATTGTACCCAACAGGTGACTAAAGGGGCAGCTGAGGAGTTAGGGGACTGTTCATTTCCTGCCCTATATTAGTGCAGCACAGAATAAACTGAAGTGTGTCCCCAGTGGTTGTGATGAATTACATCCAGCAATTCTCTCTGAAAGCTACAGAGGAGCAAACACTTCCAGCGGACTCTGTGGATGCTTCTGGAATGTGTCAAGATTGAGAAGGCCAAAGCCAGTTAAAACCCACAGAAATATTCCTGCCAACAAGTGTGCTTCTTGAAAAAATGGTAACATTTTAAAAGATCAAAAATGAGAGTAACTGCAGGGTTTTCCATAAATTAATAAGATTTACCTGGTTTTAATCCATTTCTCTTTTTGGTGGATTATACAGGGCATATCTCACCAGTAGATCCTCTGTGAGCTGAGGGCACTTTAGTTATTAAGTTGAGACCACATGTTGGAGCCATTAAGCGAATTGCTTTGAACAGCCTTCCCCTGAATGCCAGGGCAAATGCCGTATTTCATACCCTTAGCTAATTTCATGCTGTAATTTAATTTGGGAAACATACTTTAATTGAATCTTTAAAGACAAAAGGAAACTGCTGAGTCCTTTAGTACTGCAAAAAGAAATTGTTTAAAAATGTAGCCCATCCAGAGAATAATCTTTTATAATTAAACATAAAGTTTGTTTTGCTTCTCTGTGTGCAGCTATGGGGTAGCAAATTCCTGCTGTTTGCAGAATGCTCAGGGCTGAAAAAGAGGTATTGAGTGTGAGAAGTTATTTACCTTATGCTCAGTTTTGTGACTCTGACATGAGAAAATCCTGCAGCCATCCACAATGGGCATATCCGAATAAGTAAACCAAAAGAAGCTAATTAAAAAATTATTCTGCTAACACCAAAATCACATTAGTAGGAGCTTGACTGGTGATCTCATTTTTCTAATTTTTGGTGATGAGATGAATTTGAGTGTGATATCAACAATTTTGTCATTAACAAAATTCAGTAGCACAACAAAGTCAGTTATTTTCATCGCTAGAATACATCCAATATTTTAGTAGTTAGATTTTGATCCTTTCATCTTCCACAGGCAGAGAGATTCAAGGTAGTCTCAGTAAAAATTCATATAATCTGTTATGCAATTTTGTTGTGGAAGAAGTATCTTGATTGAATCAGTAGTGATGTAGGTCTTCAATTTTTTGACATCCGATTAAAAATAATAGCAATCAACGCTAAATGCTCACTCTAATGGAGAGGAAATCCTGGAGCATCACTTTCTGCTTTAGTATTCTGATTCCTTTAAATCAGAAAATGATTTGCAATGGAGATTTTCCCTTTTATTGCTATTGGAGAAAAACCTGTAGTACATGCTGAAAGTGAGATGTGTAAGGGTGCAGTAAAAAGCATAAGGTTAACAAAGAGAAGGATCTGAAATTAACCCATGAAGCCCCAAAAGAGTATCTTCTAATGAGGGGAAAGAACAAAGCCAACATCATGATCTTTCCGTTCTGAGAGAGCTCTGCACTCCTGCATGCCCTGAGTTGGTAGCAGTTACAGGCTGAATGGTGCTGTAAGGTTTGAGAGCAGCCCCTTGTAAGTGGTGGGCAGAGTTAGGAAGCCCATGTAGGGGTATGAGGAATCTGTTTGGCTTTAACTAAAATTTAATTTTTATTGTGTTTTCTAGTGGGAAGGAAACACTGAGAGAATCAATTGTCTTTTCCAATACAAGTTATCCCTTTTCAGGCACTTCTACAAACATGGAGACAAAGGACCGACTTTTGTTAAAAATCTCAATTACTTTGAGGTCTTTCTGCTTTTACATAGTTGCTCAGAGGCTTGGGCGCTCACTTTTAATGTTTAGGCTCCTCATTAATTATTGTGTAGAGTCTCTATCTAAGATGATTTCGGGACTTCAATAACTTTTCTCTGAAAGCAGTAGCACACAGGAATATCCCCTGTATGTGTATTAAGCACTGAAGGCTGTGGTATGCCAGAGGTCTCCGAACATTTTATGTTAGATGTTGGCATGATAGTGAGGTTCCTGAAGGTGCAAGAACAATGTGCCTTGCTGGAATTGACCTCAGTCTGGTAAAACAGTCCTATGGGTGCCCCTACAGAAACAGAATCCCCTCTATAAACCTGCTTTTGGGTTACAAGTAGCTCCAGCTGCATTCCATCACCAAGTTAGGAATGGCAGCCCATATGATGCAGGTCTTCATTAGCCTGCTGTATTAGCAAGCTGCTTAATTTTGGTACCAGATGTTAGGACTTAGAACCACCTTTTACAGAAATTTCTTGCACTGAATGTCAGCTTGTGGATTGCCACATTAAGAAATGCAATGAGTGAATTTTAGGGTTGGTTTGACATGATTTTTATTTCACTGGAACAACCATCTCCCGTTCTTCTCCCTTCTAGTTGTCAGTGATTAAAGGGCTGAAGAAGAAATTCAATATTCTTGATATTTAAATGGAAAAAATATAGTGAAATTAATGTACTACAATTTATGCCAAAATGCAGCTGCTAGCAAAGATTGAACTGCTAGTGTTTGTTACATGGCTATTGTTCTGAGATTAAAAGGTTTTTCAACAGTTTATCATAAATACAATTTCAGACATAATTTTAATTGTTTCAGCTTTACATCCAAATTGTTAGGCAATGCAAAGTGCAGCTTTTTTTCCCTAGGAAATAATTTTTATGCATTGCTAATCGGAATTGCGCTGCCTCGGTGCGGCATATGTGCTTGCCATGGCAACCCCTGGCTCACATGACTCTCACTGGTTCAGCCAAAGAGCTTCATGGCTTATTGAGCACAGAGCCACACACACCAGTGGCCATGTGACTGCTCCAGCACAGGCAGCTCCTTAAAGGGAAACTGCCTTTGAGCATCAGTGCTCTCACCAGCATCATCGTTCCTTCTTCTCCTCTCTTAGATGCTCTTTTGAGCATTTAAAAAAAATGGATGAAGGTTGAAAAGGTCATAGCTTTTTTTTTCCCCTTCTGCCTGTCTTTCATTTGAAAAAGAAGTGAAGATAAAGTAGTGAGGTTTCTAATTATGATTTTTTAAATTATATATTAAGGAGTTCCTTGCAGCTGAGTGAACTATACTGAGTATATTTTTTTTCTGGAACATTTTTTTGCTCTCACCTCCTAGATTCTACTAAATTTCAGAAGTGTAAATGAGAATAGAGCAAAAAAAAAATAAAAATCATAACCTACTCTGGTCCATTCTTTTATCAACAAAGCATTCCAAAAACACCTTTGTGCCTTTACATTCTTCCTCTTAGATCTGATGATGATGATGACAATGACACTGGCAATAATCTCTGACTCCTTACCCAGCAAAATGTAGACTGATACAAGTTTTCCCTAATTTAGCTTTTTTAAAAGGAGTTATGTGTGGCATTTGATTAGGAAATCTGGAGGGCTGCAGTCTCACAGGAATGAGGGTTGGTGTGCGAGAAGTTAAGAGGTGGGGCTGGAGTTAAGCAAGTGTCTGCCTGCACCTTAAGGTGCATGAAGGGAGCAGCAGCACTGCAGCTCTGCCCTGATTCCTTTGCTATAGGGCAGGTGCAGCATATGCTGCTGTCAGTGCCCGCTCTGCCACCCACTGGCATGGTTTGTACTTGGAAAGGACCTCCTGAAAAACTGATCTTTACTAAAACAATGGAAAGGAATAATTTTCCTCTTCTCTTTGCTTCTACTCTGTCAGATGCCCAACTGAAGTGATGTTGTTTTTCTTTCTCAACTAGTTGGAACCTGAGGTTTTTGAAGAACTTTGTGTGAGCCCAGCTACACTACCAGGTGCATGACTAAAATGGAGAACTCTGCACAGCAACAAAACACTGTGAAATTCTGCATTTGTCTTAATTCATTATTGCCAAAACCCCTCCAAGTTATTTAGGCTCCTGTCTCCTGTGCAGATGTAATTTATCAAGCATTATAGAGAGACCAACTCTTAAGTCCATGTGCTGAAGTTAATTTTTGTGATTTATGGTGTTGCTTTTGTACTTGAGGAAAATCTATTTTCAGTGTCCACTTCCAGGCTGTCAGATTTTCATCTTCATATCCCAAGTAATCAGTCAAGGTGCAAATACTGATAATTAACACTATTCAGTGAGAGACTGCTTGTTCTTTCTGTTTCACATGAGTTTATTGTTTGGTTACTATTTTGGGGAAGGTCTATGGTAAGGGAACAATAACCTGCTTTGGGAATTAATTTAGAGAGGTACTTGTACCTAAATCGACCACTAAACAGAGAAGAAATATTATCTGGGTTGTTAGGGACATGGTGACAAAGTGTGTATCCATGCATCTCTGCCAACAACTGTACACATTCTAATACAAAATCAGCCTTTAAATAAGGAGACATGTACAGGAATGTGTAATAAAAACTCTTGTAGCCGAACAAGGTATTCTAGGCTACTGGTTTTTATTGTATTTTATGACAGTATAGATTTTTAAGCATCATCTATTTGTTATTAATACCTGTTCTGATATATTATTAAGACAGAAAGGAAACTTAGAGATCATGTCTTTCCAGGGAAGGCACTGAACAAAGGCCCTCTCCACTCCATTAAAATGTAGTGAAGATTTTGACAACTGCTCCCAGCAGTCTGCTGCTGCTGTGTTGTGCTGTGTCTGCAGAAGGGGAGGAGTGGCAGCAATATTTCCCCTTTCATGATCTGGCTTTTTAGAATTCCTTCATGCCTACAAGTGGCATTACATTTTCAGAAAATACTACCTCAATAAATTCTTTCTCTGAGAAATTGTCCCAAACTTCTCTTCTATTCTGAAATTTCAAATTTCATTAATTCAGTTAACTGATAAACTTTGCTCTCTAAAGGTTTGTGTTTAAACCACAGGTTTCTGTATTGTTTGTTTGCAGTTATGGCAGTGGAAAAGGCTATTTAGGCTCACGACAAAATATTTTGACTAGCCTCTTCCTACTTAGTCATTTGTTTGTCCTCAGTATATATTTATTGTGAATTGTCTTCCCAAGAGATTACAAGCAAGATGGTAGCTTTCCCTAGTTGATCTTTGCTGCCAATAAACTGTATGCTGATCCAGGAGGTTCTCTACGAAGTGGGCTTGTTGGTCTGGGTCTAAAATTTGTGGAAATAATTTGTGGAAATAAAAAAAAGCCCAATAACTTCATTGCAAGACATTTAGGGTTGCTAAGAGACAGAATGTAATTATCTGCCAATTTGTTTACCATTCCCAAACACTTGGAAGAGGGAGAGCTGTGGGCTGCCCTGAATTCTAAGCTATGCACAAAATAAGCTGAATGCATTTTCTCATCAAATGCAGTTTTAAGGGCATTTGGAAGTGACACAAGAGCTTTGACCTCTGGTTTCTTCCTAAATGTCTAACATCAGTTATTTTCATTTACCTCTCACTCTCCAAAACTACATTATATGTATTTTAACTGATAATACAAAAAAAAAAAAAACCCAAAAACAACAACAACAACAAAAAAATCCTAAAAACCCCCACCCAAAAAAAAAACCCTCAAAAAAAAGAAATATATAGAAATATGCAGTTTTTCTTGTAAGAGAATTAACAGTTGTGCTTGCTTGAAAATGATACATTCTTTAAAAGTAGCAATGTTCAGTGTTCCTGTGTTATGATGCCATTATTAATGTATGCTGACGTTCATGTAATGTTAACCAGCATGGGTTATTGACTCTTTTTATGTTCCTTTTTCTAAAATGTTTTGTGTTGGTTTGCACTTTGAGATGAATACTGCAATTAACTTTGGGCACAAAAGCAGTTTGTGCCACAATGAAGTTTTCATTTCTTGGTGTCACCATGGCTATTATGTAGGCAATAGAAGATTTATGCCACTCTAAGCTATTAAATTTCTCGGTTTTAAAGGCATGCATCTAGTAAATTAAGTATGGGCAGTAAACAGAAAAGCAGAGGTTTCACCCGTTTTCAGAATGGTGACTTCTTCCATTGCTCTTTCTTTGATGGAAATAAAGATTCATATTTAGCCAGTATGAAACCCTAGCTGTAAAATTGAAGAACTCCCCACAATGCTAAATGAATAAGCAGTTTTCACCAGCCTAATAGTGAGCTCAAATCTGAGTCTGTGTTCAGTCAGTATCTCTGTAATGAAGTGCTGAAGTATGTCCATACAGGTGCATTACTGTTGTGTGGGATGTTGATCTGGGAGGGTTGGGACAGGTTGTCTGGTCTTTGGCCTCTGCACCTCACCCCAGCAGGGGCTGTGAATGTATGGGATGTATGAATGTAGATGTTTTTACCAAGCTTTAGCAAAGCCAAACTGCAGGTCACTTCCCCCGAAAAATTGTCCGAGAACAACTTTATCTGGCAAGCCCTTCTTTGCAGAGGCTTCTTTGTAGCTTCTACCTTCTGAGCCAGCTCTTTGGGGAAGCACAGGAGTTTTAGGGAGAAAGCATAGGCCCCTCAGCGTCACTCTGGCTCATTCTCTGATCCTTGTGGCTGCAAAAGTATCCTTGGTTTATTTCTGGTGAAATCCATCTTTTAAAGTCTGCATGAGAAACATCAGAGCTGCAGGCACACCGGCCTGTGTTACAGGGCACTCTTAATTTCCAGTGGTGACAGTTCAACAACAGAAGCCTGTATTAGGTAGCTAAAGGATTAAGTCCCAATTTTCCTCCTGACACCTTCTGACTGCTCTGGAAGGCTGTCTCAAGCCTTGGAAGCTCAGCAAGGCTTTCTGGTGGTGGCTTCCTCTCTCCATAGGTTCCCAGGGATCTGCAGTAGGCTCCCACATGTGACACCAAGGGACTGCCTAAGGAGAAGGGGATGAGTGGCTGCCTGTGAAGTCTGTCCCTGGATGATCTGTTGTGATGACACTGGCAGCCCGAAGTGCTGTGTCTTGCTGCAGAAGCCCTTAACGTGAGGAGATGCCACACCATGGAGGGGTTTGCTGCAAACTTCCTGGTTTATTTTGGTTTGTTTTTCTATGGCAGCTTTTGTTCTACTTCTCACTAAACACATAGTCAGGAAAAATAGGGTAAGATAAATTATATTCCTTTATGCATTTCAACTTCTGGATGCCCAGTTGTTGAGATGGAAAATAATTGAATCAGTAAGTTTTCCCTGCTCTTTGTAAAGAAGCTTATAATTTTTTTCTATTTTCTTTCCCTTTATTTTTTCAGAATTACTTTGGGGTATTCTTTGAGAGTAAGTGAAATGCAGTGACAGCAAAATAGAAAGGAAAGCTGGTTATTTCTAACCTTTTTTGGTCCATTTCATATAAATAAGGGGATGGAAGAAGCTTTTTTCAGTCTTTGTCTTTAATGGCAAGGCCATCAGAACTGCATATTTATTGTAGAGCTTCTATCATAAAGTGCCTTGTAAATGGCTGGAATGCACACTCTAGTGATGTTGTTGACATAAGGTGATGCTGGTTAGTGATTTTAGTTAATACCTACTTGTAAAAGAGATCTTAAGATTTGTTTTAATGAAATATATGGCTGTTCGTATTTTTGTTAATTAAATGTAAATAATTGTTCATAGCGTATTAACAGTTAATTTACACATATATATGTTAATTAGAGTAGTCCATTTCCTGAGGTAATGCATAGCAAGTATTGTTTTTTCTAGCACATCACCTGCTGTACATTCTCACTAAACTTGAAGGTCAATGACATGATTAAATTGTGTATAGTTCAGCCCCTATGTGAAAATAAACAACACTTTGCTATTACTTTTTTTGAATCATTTTTTAGGAAGTATTTTATCATTCTATATTGGAATTCCATTGGTTTATACCATGATCTCTTGCATTAAGACTAAAATAATATAAGAATATTATATAGAATAACACTAAGAATAAAATGCTTCCACTTTTGGTGGAAAAATCTGTCAGTAAGCCTGCTGGCCTTTAGTATGCTTGACACATTTGTTGTGCTTTTTTGGTACTTGATTGTGTCTGTTTGATTTCACAAAGGGTTAGTAACCTGCCTCGAGGGTTTCTATGGTGTGAGGTCAAATTCCACATGACCAGCAGAGCTGTTCACCTGAGCTCAGGCCTCAATGCTCTCTGTCCCCGTCAGTCATTGTCCTCGATAGGTTTTATGGGGCAAAGCAAACAAGTTTCTCAGTGCTTGGGTTTACTGCTCTTGCAGGGGCTGGTGTGCATATAAATAGTGTTTCTTGCCTCCTGCTCCCTGAGCCAGACAGGAGGGAGGCAAGTGACTGCAGAGGCTGGGGACAGTGATACTGGAGGTGGCCTGGGTGGAAAACTCTACAGCTGGGGTCCTCTGGCAGCTGCAAATCCCATCACAGCATGAACCCAGAGCACAAGGCAGAGCTGCTTTTCTCAGTGTCATAGCCAGGCTTTGTCCTGTGTTTCAGAAGAGAGCTGCTGCCACCTGGCATGGGCCTGCAGCTCCTCAGGAAGGCATTTGCACAAATAAAAATAAAACTACAGGAGCTTTCTTTTAATCCTAATTAACTTTGTTTAGAACAAGCATTGCACATGAGTTCAGGTGTCTGTTGGAAGCTACTTGGTTCTATTCAAACTAAAAGTGAATATATTTGGTACAAGAGTCAGAGGGGTTTTTTTGGTGGTTGGAACACAGCTCTGAGTACTTGGAGTAGTGTTTGTGTACTGTTGCAATGATCTTTTCTAAATAAAGTAGCATATAAAATATGATAGCTCTCAGCATATTAGGCTTTGAAACATTGGAGCTGCCATGTAAAAGGAAAGGAAATTCAGATTTGCTTTTATTAATAAAGAACCGGTATACCCATATTAGCATCTGTAGACCATTTGCTTTCCTCCTACTGATAGAGGATGAAATATCAGGACAAATCTGTGAAGGCTGGAATAATTTTTCTCTTCTTGTCTTAGTTGCTTGTTTGTTCAACAAATTACTTCCCCTAGAAAAATCTATCTCCTGCTTTCTTATAACCTATATACCTAAAGAGTGTATGAGGTCCATGTGTATTCTAGCAGAAATATTGCATAATGTTGCTTTTCCCATTTCTAATCTGAGCAGCATGGCAAGAGCGTGCTGAGAGTTAGAAGCTGCCTGCTTTGAAATCTGCAGGTAGACATCCCCACAGTTTTCCCTGTTTACTGGACAGAGCTCAAGAATGGTGGTCTGAAGAAGATGAGATCAAAGCAAGGCAAAGAAACACATAAAATAAATCATGCAAAAGTAAAAATAGTCCAAGTGTTCATAATTCTCCTGGTCTAATACCTCCAAATGCAGCAAATAATAACCCAGCATCTATTGTCTTTGTGACTTTTTGCTCTACAGATCATTAGGTAATAAATATGTATGCCGTGAAAATTTTTTTTCTCAGCTTCATAGTTATGTTTTTCTCCTACAAAATAATTGTGAAGAATTTAAAAACCATAATGTAGACTCCTAAAATTCTGTTTTGTAGGAAATTCTATATTTTTTGAATTTTACTTTCCAACTAAAACCAAAATCAGAGTTGTTTGGTTTTGTTTGTTCGGGTTTTTTTTCCCTGTGACATGAATTTAAAAGTCAAATTTTTTCTTTCAATACGTAATTTTAAAATACTGAAATTAAAGTTCATTTCATGTTTAAACATCTGCATGTTAAAAACTTCAAGAGTGACCACTGAATATGGATTCAGTGGATGTCCTCACTTTTAAGTTGTTTCTTGACCTAAAACACTATCAAAAGTGGCACAGGCTGCAGATGGCCTGGCTTTCAGCAAAATCTTTCATCATCTTCTCACATAAGGTGAGATTCCAGATTAAATATGGTAAAATGTAGGAGTGGGGTGTAAAAAAACCAAAACCCAACCAAACCAGCCAATCTACAGGAAACATTCAGGCTGCTTGCTTAAAATGTTCACCAGTGTTTGTTGTTCCTGTAAGGCTGCGATCTCCAGAACCTTTGGATGAGTGTTCTGTGTGTTTGCTGTTGTTCCTGTGCTGGTGACAGCAGGAAAATGTGCCTGTGTGGGCCTTTAGTGAAGTGCATAAGGAGCAGTGTCAGGGCAGTAAAAGGGGCCTGAGTAAGGAGACACCTCACAGACTGACATCATCTGCAGGCCAAAGTAGCTGATTCATGTTTATTTCAGTGTGCTTTATGAACCATCAGTGATTTAAGGTGCCACTTGTTCCATAGTGCTTGTCAACCTGCTGGAAGAAACTCTGTGTGACCAGAGGCAGTGAAGCAGAAGTAGGAGAACAGAGAGAGGCAGCAGAGGAATTGGAATTCTCAGCTGTTTTCTGCCAAAACAAAAGGAACAAGGTGGTCAGTTGTATTTTATGTGCTGTTAGCAATTTGCAGTCCGGCAACTCAGCCTTTCTATTTCTTGGTTTGTGAACTGGAAGCCATTTTTCCTGTGTCCTCTGTAGCATATGGAAACCTTCTGTCAATTCTCAGGAATTAAAAAAAAAGGTGTAAGATCTCTAAGATTATCTAAGATTGATCTTTCTTTAGCAAGTTATAGTACTAGGCTGTGCATTGAGGAAGGCCTTTTAATTTCACTGAAAGAGCAAATAGAACTTTTTTCATTTAAAACACTTGATTTTTGGTTCTTTGTATTGGTTCCTGACTTAAATCCAGGACTGTTAACATTACTTTTATTATTTGCATACCTGATTTTTTCCATGTTTTAGTTATTTAGACAAATGCAGGAGAGCAGATGTATGCATGAAGAAAAATGAGGTGCTTGTTTGCTAAGTAGCCTTTCCTAGAGAGACTGGTTTTGGACAATCCCAATGCTTTAGCAGACTTGCAGCCTGCAAAGTTTAGCTGAACTGATTGGTTTGTTGGCAGTTCTATGTGTGTATTGAGCATGCAGTTCTGGTGAGTACAAGGTTTCACAGCACACAGCAGTCACCTTTTGGTTCATCAAGTTGGGGATCTCTTGGCTTTGCAAACCACAGCTGTGTCCATGAGCAGATGGGGCTCAGATTCAGCCGTTTTCAGATTAAATTTTGTACTATGTCCTGATGTAAATGTCTCTACCAATATGACCCAGGTGTTAAAGCTGTAGCAGAAGGTGCCTGGATGAGCAGGACTGCTTTAATATTTACTGTATGCCTGTAAGTAACTTAGAATTTGCAAGGGGATGCAGTGTCCATACGCACAGACCTTCCAGAGCCTTTGGTTTAAAAGTTTGCAGTAGCCTTAAGATAGCTGAGGTGAGTGGAACTTGTTCAGAAGAATGAACATGAAATGACAGCTTGAGAGAGAAATGCATTGCCCGATATTTTTCTCTCCTTCTTTGTGAAGTGAAAGCATTGATCTATTTTTAGTTCGAACTAAAACAAATTTCAGGTTGTTTAATCAAAATTGATTCTTTGCTTCCTCAGTGGCATCTTCAATCTGCAAGAATGTTCAGTTTCTTCATTGTGTTTATGAGACCACAAGATACAAAGACATCTAATCTTGCTGGTTTACTACTGTGCGTTTTAAAGCTTGGGATATTTATTAGAACCAGTCAAAGATCAGCAGATGTAATTTTATGAGTAATTCGTTTGACAAGCAGTGGCAAAGTTCCTCAGATGATTCATACTCTCCAATTGCCTCACCTAAAGCTTTGTAGTTGCTTGGCTTTCACTGCTGTGGCCTCATTTGTCTCTTTGCAATGCTTTTTGCTGAAAGAGATGCAAATCACTTTTCCCAGTCCTTTTCATCTTTCTCTCTGTTTGTGTGTTGGAAAGAGTGGAACGTCCTAATCTGAGCATTTTGAGCCTGTGGTAGATAAGGCTTTTACAGGATGCACTCAGAGCTGGCCCTGAGCCCACTCACCTGAGCACAGAAGGGGAACAGGAGATGCAGTTGTGCATTTTTTACAAGAAATTCTGTTCTAAAAATTCTGATTATGTCTCTCATAATCTGATGAAGCATCCAGGAGCAATTTTAGCCTAATCCTAAAATTAGCCAGTTTTCTCCCACTGCAGCTTTAGAATCTCATTGCATACATGATGAAATATTTAATTTTCAGCCTAAAGCAAGTAACTTTGGGAGTAGAGTTCTCAGTGTCTGATTTTAAAAAAAAGTAAATAAAAGGATTAATTTTTATTTATCAAGTGTCTCAAAGCATCAAAAGGAGAGAGGCCTTCCAAACAAGGCACAGTCTGTGACTATTTTTCATAAGATGGGATTTCCACTTCTTGTAACAGCTGTGTTGCTATTCTTTTAGGGCCTTTATGCTTATTCATGGAGGAAAGTGCTAAGACAGTTCAGTCTTTATCCTCTTCCTTGGAGACTGATGCTTTTGATTTGGTTTTTTGTTGATTTTTAATGGGAATATGTGATGTGTCTGTGGTCAGGTCACACTATACACACACTGGAAAAAAGCCTGTGTGGTCAAAAACCCTCCCAATTTTGTAATTATAATGAAGGCTTGTATGTCAGTTCTCTTTGCCTCAAGTGAACCAATTCCTGGCCATGCTGATAACATATCCTTTTGCAATAACCACATCTCAGCCATGGCAGAATACCTGTTGAATTGGGATAGTAGTTATAAAGAAAAAGAGAATGAAGCACCCACCACTGCAGAAGATGGTAAATTTTCTTCCACTTTGATTTCATTGTATTTGTCCAGATGAGAGACTAGAAACACATTCCAACTGGATATATTAATAAATATATCTTTAATCAGTATATTGTCCCGCTTTTTCCAACTCACAAGTTATCCTGAAGCAGTGAAGGCCAACATAAATCTAGTTCAACTTCCTTTATTTACTGGAATAACATTTGGGATGAACTTATTCCTGAACTGAATTTGCAATAAACCACTGGGGAAATGCTATTTTTTTCATCTCTGCATGGTTTATTTGTGAGTAGCCCATTGCATTTTGACATTACTAGGGTAAAAATGCTGATATAGGGGGTCCCGATTCAACTCCTGATCATTACTCATTTGTACCTTGAATAAATACTTCAGCGGTTGCTGCTTGCCATGAGCCATCACGCCCCTGAAGCTGCCAGAGACTGCAGCAAGCAAAACAAAAGGTCACGAGCACCCCAGGTCTTTCGGCTCTGCTGCAGCAATGCTTCTTTACAATTGCATAAACAAGCAGCAAACACGGCACCGTCAGCTGGGCGCTGCACAATCATTAGCGGCTTTGTGCCACGCGGAGCTCTTCCAGCCCCAGGGAGATGAAATCCCACCTGAGTTGTTTCCCCGGCCGATGCAGACGGCAGCTGCTCCCTGTCGCTGTCCTTTGAAGGTGTGACAGGCTGTCAGGAACAGCCCCAGCGCTGCTGGCATCGCGTGCGACGCCTCCGCCGCGCCTGCAGCCCGGTGTGCTCTCAGCGCAGCGGGGCATCGCAGCATGCAGCAGGGACATTGTGGCATGCATTGGGGCATCATGGCATGCATTGGGGCATTGTGGCATGCATTGTGGCATCACGGCATGCAGCAGGGACATTGTGGCATGCAGCAGGGGCATCACGGCATGCAGTGGGGGCATCATGGCATGCATTAGGGCACCACGGCATGCAGCAGGGCATCGCAGCATGCAGCGGCCCACACGCCAGCCTGCAGCACTGCTGCGTTAAACCTGCTGCTGCCTGTGCCCTGCAGAGGCTACTGGTAAAATCTCCCTACTTTTTGGGGGCATGTTCCCTCGATCACGCTCAGCAAAGTTTTGTCTGACTATGGGATCCTTGGGAAAAGAGGCCACGGAGAGGAGTCTCCTTTTGCCTCATGCCTGCTGTGAAAGGGACAGAAATAAGCGTGCCTGAGGTCTGGGGGGATGTGGTGATAAGGCCTCCGTGTGTCTCTGGCACCGGGGAGGAACTGGGTCAAGAGCAGCAGCTTGCTCTTCTGCTGTTTGTGAGCATGATGGAGGGCTACTGCAGGTTCTTTGGAAGCTTCTGTAAACTTTGGGTGCCATCAAAGAGAGCAGGATGGCTAGACTTCAGCTCCAGTGGGACAATTTCTGTGCACCAGTGCTACCTTCCATATGGAAGATTTTTACATACACTGATAAATTACTTTCAAAGTCCTTGGTTAAAGGACTATTAATTAAAGGCTATTTTTATTAAATAAATTAAAGGCTATAAGAGCAACATCTTCAAGAAAAGAAGCTATGTCATAAAATGTTGAGTTTGAATTAATTTCCCAAGCATTTTAAAACACTTCAAAATCAAATATTTTAAATTTCTGGTCATGTTCATTCACTTACTAGGGTGTTTTAGTTATTCTTTCTCTCCCAGACAACTCAAAAATAATGACTCCTTTTAAAGGCATTGTGATTGGCAGGACTATTCCTAAAGTATTATGTGGTAGGTAATTTCCACCCATACTCTCTTTTCAGACTTGAGATTGATAGGATAGGTGCCAAGCTGTCACATTATAGCCTTTGGTAATTAAAATATAGGATGGCATTAGTATTGGTTCTGGATAATTACTTGTTTTTTTAAGCAAAGCTTTGACAGGCAATATTGTGGAAGGTCTCCAGAAATTTGATTTAAAAAGCTCCTCTCATGCAACAGGAAACAAAGATTATATTTTGTAGGTAGGGTTATTTGGAGACCAGTTGGTACCATTTATGTTGGAGATGGTTGAATGATTTATGGAAAATAAGGTTATCTGACAAATTCAGCCCATATTTCAGTTAATAAATAATTCATAAGCTAGTTGTGACTTCCACAATGCATTCATTATTCATAAGGGCTCACTGAATAATTTGTGCAAACAAATTTCAGCCTATAGAGTACCCATGAGTTGTTTTGTGCTTGTTACTCTTTGTGTGTGAGCGTGGTTGTTTTTATTTTCATACTATACAAAACTTTTATGTTGGAGGATAATAGATAACATTGAATAGTTCCCAAAGCAAATGGAATCCTTTCCTGTGTGAGACAAAAAATATTTATGTCATGTTTTACCAGTGCTGATTTTAACGCAAAAGCATTGTTGGAGCTGGAGCTGTTTACATCTTCAAGCAGAAGGCCACATAGCTGTGGTTCAGTTGGGCTTAAAATTGTAAGTCCAAACACCAAGTGTTGTCTGGTGCTGCGTGGATTTTCTCAGGAAGTGTTTTTATGCCTAACTGAATGTCTTTTCTTCCTCCTGTTTGTTTGTTTCTTTGTTTGTTTGTGGTTTTGGTTTGTTTGTTTTTTTGTTTCCCCCTGCAACAGAATTTTTGCATGTGCTTCTCTGCTGCTTACCTTTTTGTGAAAATTGTAATTCATTTGATTTCCAGGAGAGGTGGATATTGAGGAAGGGAGAAAGGATGACTAGGAGATTGTAACAGTATAAATATATACTATTTATATATTTATAAATATAAATAACATATAAATAACAGTATATATATATTATATTTTTAATATATTTTTATTTTATATATATATATATAATAACAGTATAAATAACAGTAAAAAATATTTACTTGAGATTATATATGTGTTTCAAAAGACTTTGTTTACATTAGCTCAAGACTAAGAGGGCTTGAGATGATGTAAATAAATTCTCAGCTCCTCATAAGTCACGCAAGAACTTCAAGAGGGGTATTCCTGTCCAGAGGAAGAAGGCTGGAGAGACTTGTTTGAACTCCCCTGCCATAAGCAGCACTTTAGAGGACAAAAGGTATCAAAGTAGGGCTTTGGACAGAAGGAATTTCTTTTCTCTCTGCTTTTGTTAGAAAATGAAACCTGAAGGAAATCACTAAGCCCGTTTTCCTTTGCTTCCCCCCCTGCTTTGCTTACTTCTTACCTTCAGACTTACCTTCAGACTTGCAGAAGTGACGATGTCTCGTGGTTGTGCCCACGGTGGGACCATGGAGGTGTGTGGGGGATGCTGGAGGCAGCAGCATTGGGGTGTCCTGCCTACAGACACTTCCCTCAGTGGGAGCAGTGGGCTGTATCCTCCCTACCTCCTGTGTTAGACTGCCTGGTTTTAATCTTCATCATCTCAAGCTGAAGGCTGCTGGATCAGAGGTCATTGATCATTTTAGGAGTCTCAGACTGATTTTCTTCCTTTATATCTTGTCATACATTTTTTTTAATAATGGAAAAAATATCTAAATATAAAATGGAGGCAGCATTCCTTAATAGCAGATTCTGAGACAGACTGAACTTCAGAAGCCATATAATTCCATTACCAGGAGGGAAACAACAGGAAATCAAGTTTTCAGTTTTCATTAGACAGAGAAGATGAGCTATGAAAAGAGTTAATAAGGTACTCCTTAAGCATCTGTGGAGATGTAAATTTTGAGGCACCAGACCTTTTTGTCAATAGCTTGGGTTAACAGCTTATTAACTCTAGTGTGATTCAAAGTGATACTGAGCTGCTTTACTTGGAGGGGCAGTAGAATATAGTTTAAAACTGCTCCTTACACCTGCATGTTTAATGTTCCAGGTTTTTGGTTATTATTGGGATCAGATGCCTTTTGCACCAGACATCTGGAATGATAAGCCAACTCCACTTTTTGTGGATACACATGGTGGAGTCCCAGAATTACTAATGTGCATCTTGATGAGAAAAACACTCACACACATCCTAATTATTCCTGTTTGGAAAGCAATAAATAATAATGTTGTCTGATATTTGTACAACTGCACCATCCAGAAGCTCTGAAGAGGAATAAACCAACCTCATGCTTCACACTCGAATGTCATTTCCGAAGGCCTGGATATTGAGTGCAGCTCCTGAGAAAATATGAGGCACTAATACAAGCTCAGTATTTGAGCTTGTATTTGGATGCTAGAATTAAGTTAGAGGATTCCCATGAGATGTGTGATGTTCAAGCTGCATTCCTAAGGCACTGTCAGTTTCTGTGTGGATTTGTGATGTTAGGAAGACAGTCTGGATGATTTATTCAGGAGGTCTTGATGCCTCTGACCTGCTAGGATGAAAGCCAGAGACTCAGCTATCAAGCTGTAATTTTGGGATGAGAGTCCCTACTTGGTATCCGACACAAGATGGTGACCTCTTACCATCATTGCATCAGACAGCAATTGTTGTAATACAAACAGTTCCCTCATTTACACCCACTGGCTCTTCACTGGGAAGGAAAGTAGAAATGAGTGTCCTCGTTGCCATCACTGGATGCTGGCCCAGTTTCTAAATTAAAAGCATATTCCATATGTGAGTTTAGGCACTGAACCTTGGTGTTTGGCCTACATTCATAACTCCCTGGATCCAGACAGCTCTCAAAAATTTGGAAAAGTTTAATTGAAGCTCTAATTCTGGATTAAATTTTCCCTGCTTGGTGCATGCTTATGAATAAGATTTGCCTGTCTATGAGCAACAGAAATAAAGCTGTGTTTTCCAAAAACGGGGTAACCAGTTGTTCTGCTGGAATGGAATGAGATAGTTCCGAAATTAAACCTTCCAAGGTAGGAAAGGAGAACATTTATATGTGTGTGTTTACAGAGAAGAAATTTCTGCTGTGCCTCCAAATAAAAGGGTTGTTTTTAACCCAAACCATGAGCCAAACTGAAGGGCTTTCAAGCTATGAAAGAAGAGAAGAGGAGGTAGAACTTAAGCCAGTTTTCCTGTCAAAACTAGATGCTTCCAAAAGCTGCACCCCCACTGCAAAATGATACCGACCACCACGAATAAGGTACCCTCTTTTTTAGTACTCATTTTCTCTGAAACAAAAAAGCCAATGTCTGTATTAAATGGCTCATCTTTGACAAGCTTTTAGTTCACCTTCAATACTTTAATGTATACCAGTAATAATGATTACAGTTGAAGGGATGCCATTATGCCATATGTCCTTTTATTGGTCTCTAGGGAGTATTTGCAAGTACACAGAGATAAGTGGAAGTCATTGCTATGACAATCAAACAATGTGTGTCATATGGCATATGGAAATTATATATTATTTATTAAAAAAGTTTTTTTAAAACTAAGCAACACTTCATTTTAAAACATGTATAGGCTTACATGTGTATCTTACATCTGATATGTAAGATTAAATAAATATATGTGTCATGGAGAGGGCCAAAATTCTGTAAGCAATAGCAGAAAATTATGTGATCAGATCCACAGCCCTCAAAAAGGGTAGCAGTTTATATGTCTTCTCACACACTACGCTCAAATTATATTTCCCTTCTCCCTGAGCTGTAATGGGTACTAATCAACATTATAATTTATTGGCAACACTTCCATTGCTTAGGTTATGGGTCTGTATTTTTTACTAAATTCTGCCATTTTTATGTCTAAAAAAATATGAGTTTTTGAGCAGAGAAATTCACAGCTGGACACTTCTTATCCCTCAGTAAATAACATTTTTTCTTTGTGTTCTTGGTATAGATTTTCTCTTAGCTAAAGATTTCATTTAAAGTTTATAGTCTACCTACTAAGAATACACATTTATAAAGGATTTTAGTGGAAGGAAAAACTCTGTCATTGTACTCTGCCTTCCCTGTTCAAGAAGATATTAATCTAAAATCGATCCTTTTTATTTTGCCAGATTTGATCAGTTCAAGGCACTTACAGAATTTTCCCTCGTGATTACTCCTAACATTTCAGTAGATGAAAATAGAATCTTCCTGCAGGTAGCAGGAAGGTATCCCTGCCTACCCCTGACCAGAATATCCTCCTTGAAACAAGAAATCCCTCATGAAAGAACTTCAGAGCTAATCCTGGACAGGGATGAGGAATCAGTTTCTGGCTAATATCCAGATTTTAATTGCGCATAAGCTGAATAAAGTAGGAATTGGTTAATTGACACCAACACAAAGAACTGCAGAAAACAACCATGGCTTGCTTCTGCTGCATCCAGTTGATGGAAAGATTCTCACCCATACAGACAGGAACAGAATCAAGTTCCAAATAGCTCCATTATTTTAGCACCTGTTTATTTGGGTTTTGTGATCTTCCTTTCTTTCTTTTCTCTCCTCCTGACAACCAACCTGTCAGGAAACTAAGCTGCTATTTAATCTAATGATGTGTTTACATTTATTAATCAATTTGAATATTTATTTTCCTTAGTGTGACATTCTTCCCCATTGTCTCCTCCCCCACATCTAAGCTGGCATCATTCAAAGTGATAAGTATCTTCCTTCCTTTTCCACTTGAGAAAGTGGCACAGAAGTTAAAGCACTTCAAACAGATTGTTATCTCTCCACAGCTATTGTATAATTAAACATCAGCCTCCCCATACCTATGTACAGTCTCCTTGATCTTTAAGTAGGAATACAAAAGGAAGAGGCATCTCCTGTGTTTGTCTCCTCTAACAGATGAGCATTAGCTTTTCACATTTCTGCTGTAAAATTACTTGCTTTGTTGAAAAGAAGCTGAACTAGGGCATAAAGATTTGCATGCTGCTACAGAAAGCTACTAGTATAATTTCTCTAGCAATTGATTAAATTGTGAGGATGTGTGATTAATTATAGCTTGGTCAAATGTGACCTTTTAAATGTGATGTGTGCAGTGACTTGTGTGCAGTGACTTGCAAGATTCAAAGTGGAGTTTTAAGCTGTGGATGAGGGGATGCTTTGCTTGTCCATTTTGCTCAGCATGTCTCAAATAGGTTTTAGCTGTAGCAAATTAGGTAGAGCTAGATGAAATGAAAGCCATCTCCGGCTGAATTATCCAACTTAAAACAGCTTTAGCATACTATTTTTAGATTTAAATATTCCTGTTTCATGGTAGGAGATGCCAAAGTTAATCTGCTTATGAAGATTCAGATTTCTGAAGTTACTGCATGGGATCTGTTCAAGAAAATAAATTTTCTGTTTTAGTGTTTTAAACAAATTTAACTTTGGATTCTAAATCTAGCTAGATGAGATACATTGCTACCCAGGACCACATTTTGGTATGGCAGGTAAATCCTTGCAGAGCCAAATTTTCAAATGAATAAACTTGGATTGTGCAGCTTTGATGAAGTGACAGGATTTCTGCCATCAGCCAAGGAATTTTCTTCTCTGGAACCAGTCACTGCAAGTGGTAGGTGAGGGGGAAGGATGACACGGCACCTAGACACTCCTTATTTTCATCTATTTCTGCACAAAGTGAAAAAAGCCTGATAAAAGGTGTTCAAAAATATCTCTCCTATGACTTGAAATGACAGCAGACTGGCTGTATAGAACTGTAACAGGCAGCTCACAGGAGACAGGTGAACAGCATTCTGTTTGGTTTCAGACACTGCAGCAGGGTCTGATGAACACATCTGCTAAAAGCTTGTTAATGTTTGAGCTCTAATTCATTGTTATATATAGCATAACAATAACTATTAGTGCTGCTGCTCTACGGCAGGGGGCTGAATGTGCAAATAGCTTTTCTTCTAGTCTGGAACTAAATGTAGCTGCCCTGGCCGCAATCCCAGCAGGCTGGTTAAAGAAATGTGTCAAGGGATCACAGGAATATAGACATCAGTGGTGCATTTGGAATTAAAGCTTTCTCTGAGCTCTTGATTCTTTTATTCTCCTTAAAGATTTCCAGCACAGAGCAGTGTGGATAACTCTTTTTAGCACAAAGAACCCGTCCAAGCAAGTGTCTGAAGTATGGTTTCAGATGGGTTTTCTCTAAGGAAAATATTTGTCTTTAAATCTTTTAAGCTCTAATTAAGCCTGCATACCTATATTTCATGTCTGTGTGAACTGTAATTGCTAACATTTGCACAGAGGAGCACATGAGGAGCTGCCATGGCTGCTTTGTAAAATGCAAGCAAGTAATATCCAGCGGCCAGGCCCAGTCAGTTTTAATGTCTGACTGATTGGATCTTGCAAAAAATGTATGGAGCCCTGCAGCATTTGGAGCCTGCTCAAAATAAATGTATCTTTACTTCAGAACTGGGGATTGCAAACTCTTCTTCCCTTCAGAGATTAAACTGCTTTGTGCAGCACTGCCAAGCGAAGCTTGGGTAAAGGCTGTGCTTGGGGAGGAACTGCAGCCACAGGCTGAGATGCCTTCACTTCCCTCCCAGCCCATGGTGGAGTTACCAAAACACAAGGCTGAACTAGCAGCTTAGGGTAACAGCTACAGAAATAAGTAAGGGTGGGAGGAGAAGTATTTGTAGCTGGCTGGATAGAGCAGAACCAATTCATGTCTTGGCTCCAGTCCTGCTATGCCCCCGTCCTGCCTGTCCTGCTGGTGCAGCAGGTAGGTGTGGGTGTGGTGGAGTTGTCTTGTCCCCACTTTCCCTCTTCCCTTGAAGCTGTAGGAGATGCTTGCTAATAGGCCCATGGCAGAGGGGATGCACCTTAGCTCAACTATGCTGTGGATCCAAGCCTGAAGCAGAATGCTTCATTTCTTCTATTTGTGGGTCTGCTTGTTCTGGGTGAGTGGATGAAACAAATCTCTCTGTGGAGCATGGATATGTGGGAGGTATGTGCCTTTCTGTCTCCAGGCAATAGCAGCCTTGCTTCTGGAATTGTCTTTTTGGCCTGATTTTTCACCTTGGCTGGCTATCTGTGTAAGTGAGGGCATAGTCTGAGATTGAATTATACTACTGAAATGTTACTGATGTGTTAAACTGGTGTGAAATCAGACTCTGGCTACTCATGTCAGTTCTCTGGGAACAAGGAAGGAGCTGAATTGCTTCCAACCAGCAGAATCAGTCACTGCTTTCAAATCTGGTACCTTATCTGAGACTTCAGCAGAGACTTTACTGTCCTCAGGTGAGATACCAGGTGAGGTACATGAATCTCTACTATTGAACAAAAACCACAAGTCTATTGCATCAGCTTTTTTCTACCATGGTTAAAATGGAATTTAGTCTCTGGGGTTATTACTGTCACTCATTATTAAAGGTCTAATTCATGCTGTTGATTCTTTATTATTGGTTTAGAATCCAATTTTTATTTTCCACTTAATGAATGTTAGCAACATAAAAACAAAGGCTTTAATTAATTGAATGACTTAACTTTTCCAATATAGATCAGGCCTGCTCTTTTCCACATATGTATCCAGAAGAGCAGAATAAAAGTGACATATGGTAAAAGGAAGCAGAATGTCTAAGCTCAGGTCATTAAAGTGGTAACAATAAAGGCTTCATTGAATGGAAAATACCACCAAGCCTACTCCAAACTGTTTTGATTCACACTCAATTCATTTTTTTGTTTATACTGTTAATTATTTTTGAGGGGGAAAAAGTTTATATCAATTAAATTCATAGCATGGTTGTTAAATTTTAAATAACTAAAACTGCTGAAGCTTTTCCTCCAGTAAAATTGTAATTGGCCTTTTAAAGTAACTGCACTAATAAATTTCTCTTTTCCTCATCCTCATACTTAACAGAGCAGAGATCCTTAGCTACCATAAGTCAGCATCCTTCTTTTAGTCCTGTGAATTTCTCTAGCCTACACCAGCTGGCAATCTGGCCTAAAGCAGGGCTGGGACAAGGGAAGAGAAACATCACCTCCAAGGTATTCACATACTGGATTGTTCACATATTGGCTGAAGTCAGTGCACTGCTACTTATAGAGGAGCAAAACAGGACAATACAATTATTTGTACTCATTGAGATGGTTTATACACATGGATAGAAAGTTGGAGTAAAAATTAGGGCTCCATTTTGCAGCTGCTGCTGGTTACTTGTTAAGCCGGTTTTGTTAGCAAACAGGACCAATGGTAACTGTAATGCCCCACTTCTCCTCAACATTGGTAAGTACCAGCATGCTGCTGCTTGGAGCAGCTTCCGATCCACAGCGCCCCTGATGCCAACAGCGCGGCTGCAACATGGGGCAAACCCCCTGATCCATCCCATTTTAGTCCTGTGGTTTGAATGCCCATAACTCCACATTTGAATGGCCTGAGCACCTGCTATGGAAGGACAGGAGCCTCCAAAGGATGAATACTTTTAGAAATGATGATATGAAGGATTAAGCCAGTCTTCTGTGTAATGAACCAAAGAGATGAAGGCAAGTCTTCCATATTTTGAATAGCCCATCCTCTCCTTCATACCAATCTTTGACTATTCTGATGTTTTATTTTTACTCTCTGATAGAGTACTCTATGCCATTTCTGATAGCATCCATGCCTAGAGGTCATTTCTTTCTTAAAATGACCTTAGATGTAGTAATTCTTTTGTGCACCAGAGTGATTCAGGATTCTCTGCTTCCTACTGTCAATATATTTCTGGGGTTTGGCTCTGAAGTGTCTCTTTCTGTGCTTAATGTACTTCCAGACCGCTTCATCTACAGATTCTGCATTAAATATTAAGCCTTGTACGTGTAACCTTTACAGTTTTGCATGTGTACAGAAGATTTTGGACATGAAAATACACATTTCCAAATGCAGTGATCCCATTTTGTTGTGTTTCTAACTACAGATTCCATGAACCTTTGCAGTCTTATTTATTTCAGGTCTAGAAATGTACACTAGAAAGGGAATTTTCCTTTACAATAGAGGAAATACCTTTGAAGGAAATACCTTTAGCAGGTGTGGGGTATTCTGGCAGCAATATTCCCTGCATGGTAGTGTGGCAGAAGTGCCAGGGTGGAGCACAGTACTTGCACTTGACTCTGGTTTCAGATGCTGGATTGTGCAAGAACATCACTGTGTTCCCCCCCAGGATACAGGGCAAGGCTCTCCCCAGTACTGCCAGAAGAACCTCCTCTCCCTGTAAGAGCCTTGGGCAAGGCTACCTCCCAAATGTGCAACATAATGACACAGCTGTAGCTGCAGTCTCCAGCTGTACACAGAGAGCTCTTTCTCCCATTGCAGACGTGGGAGTGTGTGGACACACCAGAAATTGGTCTTTACATGTCAGGTTGCAAGGAGCCTGCTCTGGTCTCTAATTATTCCCAGTCTGCAGGGCAGCTGAGTCCCTGTAAATAGCACTTAGTCTAGTCTCAACCTGTTACAAGTGGATGACGATTAACATATATTTTTTTTCCCCAAGTATTTCATTTTGACAACACTATAAACAAAAGCACTTCTATGCATCTTTCTTTGCTGAATTATTTATTTGAACGTAGATATAAATCACTGTTATTGCGAATACAGTGCAGTCAGGTCCTAGTACTAAAACATCAGTGCTAATTAGCTGGAAGTAAAATTGTCAAAAATACTTGATTCTAATTAGGGTCTTTTTAATGTTTATACACTGTGGACTTGATCTTCCTCTCAATGACTGTGTAAATCTGGAATGCTTTCATTTCCTCTAGTATGGTATTCGTGCAAATACAACGGTAACTTTATGGCATGTTCTAATGGTTATTATATGCTGTTAGCTAAATGAGAAAGCAGTTCAAACTTTAAATTGTTTGATTGAGTAAAATCAGTCCACATGTTTTCTGCTGCATATCTAAAGCATAGAAACATTATCAACTATGCAATTCCAGAACTACAGATCTGACCATATTCTGAAAAATAACCACATACTCTTACCTATTTTACATACATATATGCATGTATAATCAACTGACTCCTTTTTATAGCTGCAATTGTTCAGTTTGTATGGGAAAAGTATTAGAGCTGATCTGCACAGTAAAAATGCAACATCATAAGTGTTGAAAGTTATCAAGTTTTTCTCAAGTTTCCCCACATAGTTCATTTTGCCATTATCTTTCTCTTTGACATCAGTTATCAGTTTTTTTCTTAAGTGAAGCTCAGCTACTTGGTGATGTAATTCCTCACTTGTTCTCTATCAATTTTCCCAATTTTCCTCTTCATCAGAATACCCAATTCTGCCGTATTGCCTCTACTTTGTGCTTCTATCCCAAGAGCTTTCTAGAATAATCTTTTGATGACTGGGCCCAAAACTGACATTTAAGCAGATATGAAATGAGTTTGGATTTAGTATTTTATTCTATGTTTTCACAACTGAGAAAAGTTTAGATTTGTATCTGAACCTTAGTGAACTTTAAAATAGGTCACATCTAATGAACATCTCATCATTGATAGGCAGGAATTTTTGAATTCTGAGTTGATTCTCACTGATTCCCAGTGATAAGCCTGGGACAACTGAGGCATTTCTGCAGTTCCCTCAGCCCATATTTACATGCTGTAGGCTGTTCTCTGTAAGGTTCATGCCCTCTACTTTATAAATGTGAAGACAGGAAAAAAGGGTATATTCTTTTGTTTTTCTGAAATGAAAGTGAATGTAAATTATAAATTCTTTTTGTTAAGAGTTAAATTCAAATGCAGTTGTGCCAAACTAACATGGTTGCAGGCTGTTAAGCTATTTATTTTTGTAGCTACTTAAGTAGAAGCTGAAGTAGAAAACATTTTTACAGCAAATAATTGACATGTTGATTTTCTGCTTTATAAATTGCTTAAGGGGGGCTTATGATTTTATTAATAGATTTGTAAATTTGTTATAACTGGCTAATTCTGTGGCTAAGCTTTGAGCTGCTAAATAGGTTATAAACTATTTACTTTTTATTTTGAGAATTTTTGATTTAGAATTCAGAGGCTATCAGTGGCTGGTTCCCTGTGTTCTTGACTAGCTCTGTGTTCTTGCTTTTTCATGGTCTGTAGGATGGGTGTCAGGACCTTTAAGAGAAATTGCATTAGTAAAGAAATAAAAGTGACTTTAGCTTGCTTGATTTAGCAACATAGTATATTAGATTTCTGGTATGACTATCTCCCTTGGAATCTTGCTGTCTGGGATTATTCTCTAATGTTTAACCCTGAACAGGGTCTGAACCGATCCCAGATTGGGGTGAATCGCCTCAGATATTGATATAGGGATTTGCTCACCCCAGGATCTCTGAGGTCAGGAAAGAATAGAAACTGCTCTTTTTAGCTGAGAATTAAATTAGAGAGCTCTTCTGAAGAAGCGGATCATTTATTTTTTCACATAGGCCCTGAATTAATTGCCAGATTAAACTGTTTCCATGTGTCAGCATCCCTTGCTGTCCTGAGTTCTGCTTAATGGAGACCTGAGCAGGTTCTGTTGTGCTGCAGCCCCATTAGTGCAATCTGGAGAGGCCATGTAGGGTGCTCACAGATGTACAGTGACACACACATTTGTGTTTGATGAAATATGACCCAGTAAATGGAGATTGCATTTATCACCTGTCTGAGGAGCCTGAGTAGGAAAAAGGAGATGCTTAGGAAAGGGCTGTTCAGCATGCTTTAGGTTGTATCTCATCTCATTCCAGAAACTCCAACTCAGTCAATTCTGCTGCATTTAAGATGACTGTAATGAGGGATGTAATGTCTCTATGAATTACCTGAAAATCTTTTAAAAGCTCTGTCACTATTCTTTCCCTTGAGATTAAATATGAATCTTGGATATTTGCCACCTAGGAATCTACCTAATTACCTGAGGTTACATGCCGGTCAGTTAGAGATATTTTATGAAAGACAAGGGACTCGTTCTAGTGTTTATAAAGTAAGAAATTAGGCACTTTTCCCTGCAGATTGGTTTGGGGAGACAAAGCTAGGAAATTCCTAATGGGAAACTCCTCAAGTAGGTTATCACCTCACCTGTGGAGCTTGATTGCCCAAGGACCTCAAACTGGGCAGGAGACAAGGCTCAAAGGCTGTATTGCTGCATTCCAGAAAGCTGGTGGCCATTGGCAGTTTACAGATCCAAAGGTATTTCCTCTAGTTATAAAGCAAAATTCCCTTTCTAGGGGGTCATTTCTAGACCTGAGTAAAAAGTGTAAGGATACTATCAGCCCTTCTCAGAGACAGCCTCATGCACTACTGCAGCAGCTTTGCACCCCATTAGTTTCATCACTTTCCTTGCCTTTTCCAGGCTGCACTGAACTCTGCTCCCTGACCAGCTCCCACTCCTTCAGGCCATTTTATCTAGCAAAATATAGTTGCTCATATGGAGCAAGTAGTTTTGTCATTCTTTAAAGATCTGTGCTCCTCATTGGCTTGTCTCATTGACATTTCTCCCTGGCCATTTCTTCTGGGTTCTGTATGGTGCAGGCTGGAAGGAAAGAGTCTCGATTGTCCAAAAGCAAGCTGAGGGCTCATGGTTTGTGTTTACAGGCTTGAGTGGGTTATGGCACCCATCCTCCTTTCTCACACCTTCCTGTTGGAGATGGCTGAATGAAATGTACCCTCTCGCTAATTGCTGCAGTGTGCAATCAGGCCTCATTGATATGCTGGGCTTTACAATTTGTAATAATTTTCCAAAGGCAATGGAATGGCTAATTGTGCTTTAATCTATCCTAAAAGAATGCATCTAGAAAGTATTTTCAATTACTTTCAAGAAATATTATGACACTTTGTTGACAGGGTAACTCCATCTAGAAGCAACACAAAAACAACCCCTGAAAAGACAGGGACTACTTGACTTTGAAAAAAGAGTAAAGAATATGCTTTATCATGATTCCATGGAACTTCTTTGAGCTGAAACTAATAAATAAAAAGTTATTAAGGATGTGGATTTTGATGCTTTTTACTCTATATCCTAGGAATATGAGTTCCAATAATGAAGTTAATGCTAAGTACGTTGTTTTATGTATTGTGCACAAAAGAGCTTTATAAAACATTGGGAAAACAAACAGTTGTTTGATGGTTTCTGCTAAGTAAAACTTTATATCATGCTTCCACAAGTAGTTTTCTCCTTAGAAAACAAAGAGTTTTCTCCTTTTGCTAAAACACAGTTTATCAAGCCTTGGTTTGTTTTTAAAATATAGAAGTCTATTTTTAAAGCATAGTTATTATCCAAAAACTTACCATCTTGACCTGGCTAGTATGTGTAGCAAAAATTATTTGATTTTCAGACTGAGTTGACTGAACTACATTTTACACATGATAAGATGCATTAACACATACTAGTAGAAAATACTTGGCCTTGAAAATGCACTTGTTTTACATATAGAAGTCCACAGGCTGAGGTTCTTCACTTACCGCATACAATAGCCAACACAGAATTGGAGGAATTTCTTTACAAGAATGAATTAAATTACCTGGGAGATAACACAGACATAAAATTTAACATTTAATTTAATACTTCCTTGGGCTTTCTATAGCTGGGTGAACCTGAACTGTGATTTGTGTTTGGATCAATGAAGCACTTCCATAAATAATAAACTTATTTATTCTCAGTGGTAGTATCACACTCCTGTCCCATGGTATTAGGGTGAAATAGAACCTTCAAGATAATGATCATGTTTTTATTCCTGCCACAGGAAATGATGATTTATTTGGCTCTGGCCACCTTGAAAACATCCTAAAGCATAGGAATCGAGCAGAGAAATGCATAAGACATTTTTTATTGTTTATACATACTGTGATATTTACTATAAGTGGTTGCCCAAACTAGCAACACGAAGTTTGATCTAAGCATGGATATAAATTTTCAGGCTTGCCCTCAAGAATAAACAAAATGGTAAAACAGAAACTCAAGGAAATTATGACAGACAGAATATTCTGAAGTAGTTACAACTTGTTTTACTTGCTGTCTGTCTTAAATCATCAGATTATCTTTATCAGAATGGCAATTTTGGTTTTGGAGAACTGCTTATTGTAGATGAGTTTTGTGAGGGAATGGCAGTCACCACAAAAAAGTCAGCAGTTTCATTATGTGGTATCTTGAACACTGGAATTATTTCCAAACAAAGAAATGTTGAATACCATTCTTGTGCCAGCATTGAGAACCACATCAGCAGATCTAAATAAAAACTTTGGGTTTGTTTGTGAGCTCAAGAATCTGACCAAGTCATGTACTAAGGTGGGTCTGTATCAAAACACAGTGAGTGAGGATATTTGATCCTGGTGTAGTTCAAATGTGCTGCATGCTCCTGTACCATCACACAATACAAAGTCTTATATTTGAGCATTACTTCTCCCCAAATAGTGTCATTGCATTGTCACTGCACTCGTGGTCACTCTGGTAATTCTGGAGACATGCAGAAGGCAAACATGGTTTTACGCCTTTCGTTAGTAGTGGAGTTGAGAGTAGGAGAAGAGGATTCGCTCTCTTGAACAGATGAATTTTATATCCAGTCCAGACAGCCAACAAATGTCCTCCTATATGGAATATTGCCAGTTTGAATCCTCATGAAAGGATTAGTATCTTTGGATCTGAGCCCTGAAAATACTTGGTTTAATACTATGTCTTTTACAATTTATCCTGCCAGCCGATGTGTTACCACAGGTACGATGTGTTTATGTACAGGGTTATCCAAAGGGATTCCCACAACTTGTGTAGGTCATGTTGTTGTAATGATGTATTCCCAGTGCCAAACTGGACAGCTACATCCCCTAAAACCCATGTTTGTCATCAGCTTGTACCAGATTCCCTCTAGTGTGTTTGGACTGTGCTTTAGGCTGCCCTATCTTTAAATAGCTATTGGTAATTCCAAGACCTACAATCTCCACTTCAACCAGGCTTTGATTCCAAGGCCACTGTGCTGTGGGAGCTGGAAGCAACATCCAGCACCACTTGCATGGACAATGACTTCTGCAGGGAATGTGCTGCCTTTTAAAAGACCACATACTTAATCTCTGACAAGTGTTATTTGTAAAAGAGAGAACTCTGACTGTCACATCCCAGGGACTGGCTTTTGATATCCCCACACTTCATTTCCAGCCAAGGAGTTTCTGTTGTTTAGCTCTTTCTCAAAGATATTCAAGTGGACTGGAAACAGGCTGAGGATAGGCACTGAGGAGTCTCTTCTTGTATAGCTTCTCCTCACCTGCCATGACGAGGTGAAAGGTGCTGCTGCTGCCAGCTCACCTCTGTGTTTTCAGTCCCCCACAAATGACACCTGTAACGTGTTAGGCTGCTTGGAAAATATGACAACACACGTTCGGTCCCAAGAGTTGCCTCTTAGTTTATTAGATAAATTAGATATGCTAAATTTGGTTTTGGGGAGGTGTTTTGGTTTTTATAGTTTGTTTGTTTGTTTTTTGTGTACCTCCTTGCTGGCAGAGCATGAGATTAGGAAAAAAAAATCCTTGACTTAGGTTAAACACGACTTAGCAATGAACCAAAGCATAAATGTATTATCAACACCATTCTCATTTGCAATCCAAAACACAGGTTTGTAACACCTACTGAGAAGAAATTAAGTCCATCCCACCTGGAACCAGGGCAGTGTCACAGCAAAACAGATTTTGTATTGCTTTATTAGACAGCATTGGACTATTCCCATTAAATGTGCTGTACTAGGGATTTTACTGTTAACTATGCATTGACACAGTATCTTGTGTGACTGATCCAAATTTTAATGGTTTTATACTCTCCATCAACATGATGTATCATAATTGCTTTTTTGGATGAGTTACAAGCTGAGCGTCAATATTTAGTATTAATGAATTCAGGTTTATTTTGTTTCACTGTATCTGCAGTGCAGCAGATTCATCCATCCATGAAGAATCTTACTATGCTCAGGGCAGGACTTCTCCCTTTCTTCCTCATCTTCCTCTTCCTGTTTATCTGGCTTGTGGAAAACAAAATATCTTTTTTTTCTTCAGTTGTTACTGATCCCCTCAGCCTTGGCACTTCACCGTGTTTAATGGACACACTCTTGTATCTCTGTGTGTTGTGTCTTTTGTTATGAACAGATTGTCCAAATACTCAAATATGTACACAGGTTGCTGGCCAAGGGCTATATCATATTGACAACATGAGGTTTGGTTTTTGTTTTTGTTTTTTTTTTTTTAAATATATTTATATTGTATTTTGCAGACTTGCTTCTCCAGCTAGTGTGCTGGGGAACTTTGGACATCAAGGTGGGAAATAATGAGATGGCAGCTGTAGATAAGCCAAGAACATATTCTGCTTTGTTTTCCAGGTCTGTGGCTTCACTGCAAACCCTTTTTGTGCTCTTAGGCCAAAGACTTGGTCTTCTCCTGAGAAACTGCCATTGACAATTTGTGCCAAAAGAGAGTGCATTTGAGGGGTCTTCACAGCATCAACAGTTCCTTCCGGAGTTGGCGTGTGGGGCCTTGTGGTGCCCCCCTCTCTGTGGGCTCTGAAGCTGTGTGCAAACCAGTTTTTCTGTATATTGCAGAGCTCTAAGCACATGGACAAGAGCAGCAGTGTGACAAGGGTTGTTCTGGATTTGAGATTGCAGTTTGGGAATCATGGGATGTGAATTCAGGTTTTGGCTCAGCTGTTTGTCCTGCATCATCTGCCAGCTTTTGAAATGGGGCAATAGCAGCTATCTAAGAGGAAATGATCAGGAGAGGCCAAGGTGGTGTAAGTCCCTGAGACTATATAACTGTACAAGACAGCTGCCCCTAGCTGGATCCCAGGTACTCAGTGGGGTTTCTGAAGTCCTTCCCTCCTGCTGACCTGCAGCTCCACTTGTGGGCCTAGTTCTGTTTTGTAGGCCTAGCAAGATTTGTAGGGTGGCTTCTGCCTTCCCCTGTGCACTTCATGCCCTCCTTTCCCCTTGCCCCTAGATTAAGAACAAGTGTTGTAAAATGTCAGAGCCAGCATACAGCTGCTGACAGCTGTGCTGGTGCTGAACATTCACACAGAAGCTCCCTCAGTGTCTAACATGGAGTACACAGGGTGATTGGTGGTTCTGCAGTAGCAGGGGGCATGCAGAAAGGAGGAGAAGGAACTGTGAAAAGATGAGGCTAAAATCAAAGGCTGAGAGAAATGACAAAGAGAGCAGTGGATGTTTCTCTCCAAGAACTCCTCATGAATCCTTAGGTTTCCTGCTGCCTTCCCACATTTTATAACTGGACTGAACAGATGACAGTTTATATATATAAACCTAACGAGATGCTACTAGTCTTCTGTGAAATTGGTTGGACACCTAGTGATAAGCTAATACTTAGTAGCAGTTTTCCCTCTCATGACAGTATGAGTCCTAAATATCCAGTTTTATTTGGTGTCTTTTGTTATAAGGCAGATGATAGTCTCATTAAGGCATGACTGGGCTAGAGCCAGGCTCCCTCTGCTCAGGCTGGCTGGTCTGACAAGATGTTTCTGAGCTGCTACAGCTCTTATGGAGACCTGAGCCTCCCAGGGCTGCCTCAGGAAAAGAGAAAAAAATCAATGCAGTGGAACAGGAAAGAGGCTATTGAGACCACCTTGTTCTGGTAGGAATGGCTGGCCAGTGGCTTAGTGTGCATCTCTCAATCCAGAGCCTCTGCTGGCCTGTGGCTTTAAAGTTTTCTAGGTTCTGCAGTAGTCTGGAATTGCTCTGTGTCTGAGCTGACCTGGCCTGTGGTTAATCATTTACACATATTCCACAGACTTGCCCAGAAAGTGGTAGGCATTTTCAGAGAGCAGGATAACTATTTCTCTAATGTCAGCAATAAAATTTTCATTTATATTAAAAGGCCCAGAGTGCTTAAAATTGAGTTGGAAGTAGTAGATGAGCCATTGCTTAATTTTCTCTTGTCTTTTCAATATCACGGTCAATTTTTACTGCTGTTTTTAATAATAAACTGAAGAAAATGTGCATGCTGTAAACCTTTTAGCTGTGATTAAACTCTAAGAATTTTGTTTCTTTTTCTTTTAGTGTTAGTAAATAAATGTTTTTAAAACAAAATGGAGACAAGAAATAAGGCCTGTGCTGAATAGTTTGGAGGTCCAGATGTTACCTGATGGAAGGATTTTCTCATATAATATATTGTAATTTACTTAACATTTCTAATATTCTATAGCCATAACTGCAGTGCAGTAAGAACCCTATAGTTATTCTGTAGGGATCTCAGCCCTAAAATTGCATATAAAAATTTTGTGCTGCTGGAGCTTGCTGTAAGTTCAACTCCCTGACCCACTCAGTGTTTTTGTCAGCAATTTAAACTAAAAACACCTCTTTGGAAATTGTCAAGCTATTTTGGAGAATTCCAAAGTGGGTTTCCATTGCGAAAGTGTCTTCAGAACAAGCTTGCATTGCTACTTGCCATATATCCCGCTCGTATGTCTTACAAAGAAATGCCTTAAATTGTTTTGCCATTGACCTCCTAGTCACTTTAAGTCCCAGGAGAGGCATGACTCTTTGAGGGTCTAGATTTACTTATTTTTGTTTAGCTTCTCAAATATGAAGTTAAAACTTTATGGATTAATTTCTCTTTGTCTTAATACAACAAAACACAGTTTATCAGATACATCACTGCAAGCTCACCTTAATAATCTGAGCTTTTAGACTGACTCAGCCTGAAAATAAATTGAAATGTACTAGAATTCGGTTCTTGCAGGAACATTTTCTGCCACTGGAGTTCTAATGAGCAGGTAGCAGACAGACTGGGCAAGGACCTGAATAATAAAGCACATTAGGGATGGAAGCTAGCAAAATGACAGAAAGTGCAGCAAAACAAAAAGGAACAGCAGTGGTCATTATTCTCAAAGAATACCAATGGAATTATTAAACCACGTATTATAGCACTGTCATTGGAAACAGCACTAGCTGAGATTGAAGCTGTCTGCATGAGATTGTGTGAGCAATACACATGTGTATAACTGTCTCCAAAGGAAGTTCGGGGAGCTTGAATCTCAAGAAATTTTTTTTTTTTTTGGGTGATTTAGTCTCTGTTTTGACTCTCTTGCACTTTGCAGTTAAAAAGAGACTTGTCTGGCTTACATTCTTCCTGGCCACAAGAAGCACAGGGCACAGAGTGCTCCTCTCCAGGGACTGTCTTAGACATTTGTCCAGCCATTCATATTCACTGTAGTCACTGAGTGATTTGACTTGGGAGGAAAAAAAGCTGATCTTTGTTATTTTCCGTAGAAAACAGAACAGTTTGTTTATGCTCCTCTCTGGCTCTGTAGTCCTGACAAAGCACAATGGGGCAGATCTGAGCCTGGCTTTGACAAAGGGTGTGAGGAGACTCTCCATGGAAATGGGACAGAAGGGACTGTGGAGTCGTGCTCAGGTTCCTCAGTTTTGTAGTGGCTTCTTTCAAAACCAAAATGCAACCAATTTACTCAGCTTAGATGTTTTCTTCTTACTAGTCTGCAATTTTAACAGTTTTGTGATTTTGCAATCAGACTTTTCCCAGCTGAAATAGCTTCCGTTCATATTGTCACAACCAGCGCAAACCTTTTGTGGAAGTAATATTGATGTCTTTGTAAAAGGGAACTTTAGCTGCTCTCAGTGTACACCAGTATTAATACAGGAATACATCAGTATTAATACAGCCTTTAATTTCCTGTCTGCATTCCTTTTTCATTTAATCATTTAAAAAATATTAATCCATAGACTTTCTTTTTTCTTTTCAGTTCATTAGCCAAATTTAATGTTTATCTCATGAGAGTGAAAAATGTAGAGAAATAGTTAGTTTCTAGTTATTATACTACTTCTGGTGGAAATATATAACAGACTTAGGAATGCATCTGGCTTTCCTTTTTCTGCTATGCATGACTCAATTCTGCTGAAAGTGAGGAATAAAATCAGTGCTGTTCATTTTTCTATAATTTGAAGCAATCCATTTTTCTCCTAGCCTGAAATTCAGAATATTTTCCAATCCCACTGTGTTCAGAACATGAAGGAAACAGTAAACTGTTCAGTCCTAGAAATGAAAATTCAAATGTGGCTTTAACATGTCTCTTTGCTGATGTGGGCATCCTCTGACACACACTGATTGCCTGTCATAGTCTTTAAATCAAAGCTATAGATCTGCGTGTTCCCTTTCTAAAAATGGATTTAATTGTTTCTGTATGCAGCTTGAAGGGCAGTAAACACAGATTAGTAACTACATGCATAAATAACTCAAATATATTATGAAAGTTTATTTATTTATGTATGCATTTATTTTTATCTGCATTTCAAGAATTGTAGATGCTAGCATCTAGGAGATGACCCAATTTTGCCATTGTCACAGGAGGGAATCTCTCCTTAGGAGATATGTCTTTCCTTGATACTATTCTTTTGTGAGCCCTCTTGAAGCTGTTATGGGTCTTGAATCAAAGGTATCTTAATTTTACAGGGTACACCTATTAAATATCCCCTTTTTAATATCTGAGTGTGCATTAAAAATGTCAGTTTGGATCACTCACAAACATCTGTGAAACGCCACAGTTTTGACTTCCTAAGTTTTTTCTAGGGTCCTAAAACCTTAGATTGCATTTAGTTTTCCATTTCAGAATCCAATAGCAGGACTATCAAAAAGCCTTGGCTCTCATTTTAAGTGTGTTTTGGATATAAGGCAAAACTTGAAAATATGACAACAGGTAACTGTTTAACTCAAAACCTACTGTGGGAAATATGCTGATTTTACCCTTTACCTCCACAAAGTTTCTAGAAGGCACTTTAGACCTGCAATAATGTAATTGTGCTGCATCTCTTTTCTTACCTCTAATCATCTACTTCTGTTATAAAGCAGTGTATCCACTGTTTAAATAATTAGGTGCTGCTAGCTCTTATTTAACAATTATCTTTCACTTCTTACTGATGTAAAAATAAAATAGAGATTCTAGAGACCAGAATAATGAGCTGGTCAACACCAGGAACATTAACATTTCTGTGTGCCATTCTAGGTAGGGTACAAAATCATTTCACATGCAAATTCACAGAAGAGCGCATGCAAAGTCCAATAAGGTTCATATTTCCTAGCACTGAGGACATGGTTTAGTGGTGAACATGGTGGTGGTGCTGGGTTGATGGTTGGATTTGATGATCTTGAAAATCTTTTCCAACTTTATTGATTCAGTGATTCTATTCCTTAAAGCTCAGTAGCCCATCACTACATTTATTAAGTGGGTGAAAGTGCCTATTAAAAGATAGGTTGTCACAAGCTCTCTGTAGGACTTGAAAGTTTACTGTTCCAGTCCTATACATAATGACAAGCTGTTTGAATTGAGGCTGCTCTGGTTTAAGATTTTTATCATGAGATCATCTTGAAGGAAGTTTTTTTGTGTTAGCATCTCAAAATTGAAAACTGGGGTAGCTGGTGCAGTAAGGACAGAGCAACAGGCGCCTGTGTCCCGTGCGGGCAGGGAAAGTGGTATCACATATTCTGAAGCAGAGAACAGTATTTTCTTGGGTTTAAAAATATCTGAACAATTCAAAAGCATAGCTGAGTTGCACTTCTGAGGGACAGTCATCCCCTGCGTGCAGTCTGGTGTGCAGATAACTGATTTCAGTGCTTGGAGCTCACACACAAATTGTCTGTGAGCTTCTTCCCGTTTCAGTTGTTTTAAAGCAGGCTGCTGCCTGCAATGTAGCTTTGGGAGAGGGAAATCCATTTCATATTATGTCAGGGTTATTGTTCCTAGATAGAAGATTTTTCAAAGGGGTTGAAGCAGCCTGGAAATGTACATGCACTACAATTTATTACCAGCAGCTTTGCAGATTTTAACATTAATTCCTAGAGCAAAGGAAAACAACAGCACATTATTTTTGGTTTGTCATCTTTAGGTAAAATTAGGTCCAGATTTTGTATGACCCTGGCTGCTGCAGCTCACAACCTCAGTGCACACACAGCATTATTTCTTCAAGCTGAGACACTTCAAACGTGACACTCAATAAATGACAGCTCTGAAGACTTGCCCGAGGAATAAAGGGAATTTACACACTTTACGTATGAAAGGAACAGAGCTGATCACCTCTCATGCAGGGAACTAAACTGGTACATTCCCCACTTAATTTACCATTACACCATTAAATGCAGGTTACAAGAGTGTTTGCTTTTTGTTTTAATATTTTGGGTCTCTAACAAATCCTCACACAGACTTTCACAGCTTGGAAAACAAGCTCTTTAGCAAAATTCCATTTTATTGCAGCTTCATAGGTTATAGTGATGACCTTTTAGGCAGTGCAAGTACATGTCCCTAAAGGAGCATTTCGGTACCATCTTCCTTCACTGTCAGAGATTGTTGGACATAGCTTTTGCTCAAAAATTTGGCAAAAAGCTGCTCTTACAGGGAAAAAAAAAGCACAACACAGCAGTGCCCAAAATTGTCTGATCATCCCCATTTGCAAAAGTGATTCTGAGAGTGATGAAAATCAGCATGTGCTGATTTTTGGCAGCTTTGGAAGTTTATTGGCAGCTTTTATTGTCACCAGTTGTTTCTGGTGTTAAATTCCTGTATACATAAAGACCTTTCAGTAGTTTTCTGGAGTTTCTGGGTCTGGCCCATTAGATCTGTGCATGGATACAGAGGAGAAAAGAGTTTCTGTGCTTTGCATTTGGACAATTCACCTTGATTTCTAAAGGGAACACATGGAGATGCAATGAATGTGTTGGAAGACCTCCGAGTGGAAAGGGCTCAGGGTTGTGCTGGGTCCATGAACGAGTGGGGAAAGGAGTATTTTTGCTGGCTGGCCTCTTTCAGTGCCCTGACTCAAATCATGAGGTTGTGACCACCTCTATGCCCACTACACTTGCTTTTCACATGCTCTGACATGCAATATTAAATTAGCTGTGTTTCTGAAAATAAAATGTCCTTTTTAGTTTATTTCTCTGAACAAATAAGTAGCTTCTGACAACTCTGGCTAAGAAACTGACATCCATCAAAACAAGAAAAGAGTTTTTTATATTATTATTTCTAAACTTAGATGTGAAGCACATTAATATTCGGCTGTGGCAATAATGATGGCTTTGTTACACATAGAACAGTGACATAAGCAGGGAGGTCTTCACAAGAACTTTGTATCTTAGTGAACAAACTTCTCCCGGCTCTGAGGATAAGAACTGTTGATGCTGATAACAGGATTACATGTAGCTTTATTTAGCAGATTGAGACAGTCCAGGGAGGAAGGAGGGAGGGACACCAATGTACATATCTATGGAGTGATTCCCTTTCCTGTTCTCTGTTAAAGTGCAATTCGTCAGGGGTTTTCCCCCAAATTGAAAAGCTGCTCTTCCTGTTCACTGCCGCTGAGGATTGAAGGGTACTTTCACAGTCCTTTCTCTTTGGAACTGGATACCATAGGAAGCATTTATTTAAAACCATAACTTCCTTGTCAATCCAATTTGAATTTGGATTTTAAAAAAAACCAAAACAAAGCAGTGTCATGTTTGGTTGAGGGACTGAAAAGAGCGTCTTTCCAATCAGTGTTTGAAAGAAGCCTTAATTTGGAAAGGCTACACCCAGTGTAACATGTCAGCCCACACAGAGCACTTGGTTTGCAGGTCTCTGTCTTACAGTTTCAGCACATTTCATTAATTTCTTCAGCTTTTAACTTTTCACAGCATCTGATCTACAAAAAGGGTTTTTTACTCTGTACAGATTTTTTTTTCCATTGAAACATTGAGTCAAAACTGAAGAAACATTTTATTACAGAAATGCCCATGAATTATTTTGTACGTTAATTTATTCCCATATCTCATTGAAGTATTTACTTAGCCACAGTTTCTCAGGCAGAGTGGAGTCTGCGCCATGTGGTTTTCCAGTAAATGTGATAAAAACACAGCCTTTGTTGAGCTCCACCTGTTTTTGACAGGATGCAAAACCCCCCTCCATTAATGCGAACATGCATTTGCACTCAGTTTAAACATTGCATATGCTCCTTGTCTAATTCTAGGTGACTCTGGACATACGAGCTTTCATTTGCTGGCTTTTAGCTGTGCATCCCCTAATGCAAAATTAAAAATAACTGTATCCATATAACAGCAGAGAACTTTTCACTCCAGCCTCTTAAGTGTTGTGTATTCACAACACACAGACATTCCCATGTGCATCAGTTGGTCACCAGGCACACAAGGGCTGCAGCAGTGGAGTCCCTGTACCCCAGATACAGCAATGAACGTTGGTCCTTCTGAGGAGAGCAGCGTCAGGCTTTTGTGGATGTTCAGCCCAATGCAGGCATCCTTAGTTGTTGCAATCTTTGAGAATCTAGCAAGGCCTCCGTGGAGAGAAAATGCTTAGTCATGTACTATACCCTACTTCCTAAGACCCTGTATTATCCTCCTGTAACACTATTGGCTACAAGCCAGATGTCCTACGACTATAGGTCAAAACACCAAGACCTCAGACTATTGGCTAGTTATCCCAATCCTACCTAATCCTATAAAAACCCCTACTTCTGCCCACTTCGTTAGAAGACGCCGTTCCTGGACCCCTTCACGGAACCCTCAATAAAGACTTCGTGGAATTGCGCCGCTCGGCTCTTCTCGTCTCTTTTCCCTTGGGCTAGCAAGCGACTATCTGGCAAACAGCAAGCTGAACATCACTGAGAGCTGAAATCACTAAAAGAGCTGAACCGCCTGATAAGAATCAGGCCGAGCTTGCCAGATAGTCCACGGCTAGGGCGCTTGCCGGACCCTGCAAGATCGGAGCTGATCCTTAGGACTGGAGACCGAACCCACCTCGCTATCCGGACGACTCTAAAACGGCACCGGGGGCTTTGTCTGCCACCCAGGCTGGCCACCCGGGCAGGGCGGTCAACCCCCGGTACAACCGTTTTACTTAGTCCCTGGTTTAAGACACAGTCTGCTATAAATAGAATCAGTGCTTGTGGAAAATAGAACTATTACCTGCACTTCTGTTCAGACTCATGAAACTTTGTTGAGTTCTCTGTGGATCAGAAAGGTCCTTACTACTCAGTTACTCCTTTCCAAGATGTCTAGCTTACTTTAGATTTGTTATAAAAATAGCAAAGTTTTTAATTTATCATCATTTCTCAGATCATAATTTAAAATCAGATTTTCTGGCATCATATGGAAAACCTGCTGTGGACAGTCTTGGTTAGTTTCGCTTTTATTATCCATTGTGCACTGCAGAGTGATTACAGCTGTTTTTTCGTTGCTCCCCAGGTTCTCAGTTAATCTTACAGTGCAACCACATGTGGTGTGGCAGTTCAGTTTCTTCTGAAGAGTCTTCTGTGAGTCCTGTTCTGGATGGCAGACTCTCAAGAGCAGCACAAAGGGCTTAGAGAAATAACCCAGTGTCAAAGTGGGCAGTGGATACACATCTGCAAGTGGTGTTGTTTACAAGAGATTCACGAGGCACAAGCAATTTCCGCAAAGCTTCCTGGGTGTTTCAGTGCAATACTGCAGGTACTCAGAGCAGGACTGTCAGCCCATTGCATATCTGCAGGATCAAACCCTGGGCTTGTGGGTTTGACAGGTGGAATAAAAGAATAAATTTTGTTTTGTAGCACTAATGTATTCTGTATATCCTGAGAGGCCTGACTTTTTAAGCAGCACCTGATCTCCTTCCTCAAAAGCAGAGACATATGTCAGAGGGAAGAAGTTTGATGTGCATAGACATATTGGCTGCTCATTTTAGGCAGTCCTCCAGGTGCACAAAATAGCTCTAAATCTGACCTTTGTCACGACTCATTTACACTTTAGCCTACATCTAATAGGATGGTAGTATTACCCTCTGGATCTTGATTTAAGATAATGGTGAGTCATTTGGAGTATTTCAGAAAAGTAATGCAGAAAAAGAAAGTGTGTATGTTCTTTGGGAATAAGAAGGGGGATCTCTGAAGAGTTATTAAAAAACAGAGATAAATGTGTGTCATTTTCATGTTTAATTTTTGTGATAAAAATGGTATAGATTTGTAAAACCATACCTACAATGTAGTTCCTGTATCCATGACTGCGATCCTGTCCTTATTTCTTCAGTATTATATTTCATGATCTGTTTAAATCATGTTTAAGGGGATAAAAATAGTATATCTTCTGTTGTTTTGGCATCCAACCTCTAATTTACAAATATAATTTATGCTAATCTTGAAAGTGCTGCTCAGATACAAAGTAAAATGTGTCATCCTTAGTATATGTGTGTATAATTTATTCTGATGGGGAATAGACATTTCAAAGCCATTTCAACCCTTCATATGCAGAATATTTTATATGAGCAGGGCAGCTGGATGTTCACTGCTGCAAGAGCAAGGAAATAGCTAGAAAAGCAGTAGCTACTCTCTTAACCTAGAAAACATAGATACACCATGGGATAAACCAGTGTCTGCACAGTCAAGCTTTTATAAAATCCTTCAGTTAGGTATTTTTATTTCTTTTGTTTTGCAGATGATTAGTAATTTCTACAGAAAATTCTTCCTACGTTATCAGTTAATTTTTTAGTGACTTTTCTTCTATCTCTGACTCAGATGGCTTCCCTGGTGGATTCGAAGTGTGTAATGCGGGGTTATCTCTGCGTGGGCTTGCAGCTCCCCCGGGGGAAGCAGCCTGGCCATCCATGTTCTTCACTTCCTCATAATTCATAGTTCTCCCCACTTCCACAGAGGAGCCTGCAGAGACTCCCAGCTCAGATACTGGTTCATTTCTGCCAGGAAATGAACCAGTATCTGTGATGAACCTTCTTCAAACACCATTTCTCTTGGCTACCTGGAATTTCAACACTTAGAAGTATGGTGACCTTCTTTGGTCCCTGACTGGAACATATCACAGCAAAGAAATGGTAAAATACCTTCAAAGATGCCACATCACCAGCAGAGCATATCCCACTTCCTCCTGCTTTGGAGGTCAAATCTCATAATTAGAAAAGCAGAAAATCCCATGTAAAGCAGCACAGGAAGAAAAAAAGGAAATGATACAAAGATGAGGAGAACTACAACGTGGTTCTTGGTGCCTGAGGGATGAAAATAATCCAGTGTAAATTTAAACTGATAGGAGAATTTTTGCATGAAAACCAAGAACAAGAGTAGATCGATGGCTGGGAAGAAAATGCATCTCTGGGGTATTCCAACTTTATGGTCTCAATCCAAGATTTCTACTCCTTACAGCTGCACTGAGGAATTTAATATTCCATTTTGTTTATAGTTAAACAGTGACACCAAATAAAACAAAAGTTTTCATGCAACTATTAATTTGCTTTCCAGGAATTAATTCAGTTTCTGTCTGGACCAAGTAATGAAACTACACAGCAAATTAAAATTGTTCTTTGCAATGTTAAATAGGAACAATGCAAACTAAAAAGGCCACACTTATTGATGCAGACAATCTCTGGATACTTTCTGTTTGCCATTTATTTTTCATTGATGTGATGAAAATTTATTTGTCTTAGTTTTCTAACTTAAAAAATTGAAAATATCTTCACAGTCAACAGGAACGTTATGATTCATGGCAAAGCAAGGTGGACACAGCTTTCCATATGCAGTTTGCATTTAGAGTACTTCCTGTGTTCATTTTTAATGTTTAGTCTTCCTCTGAAACTTTCACTCTTGTGATGTGTAATGAAATGAATAATATAAAGACTTTCTCCTCTGTAGTTCTTCAAAGATGTTCTTCCATTATTCTATGCTGTAGTTACATCAATACTCCAGTATCTGCTTGGTAGAAAAAAGCAGGCAGAGCAGCAGAAGTGAGCTGTGAAGTGTCCAGCCCTGCCATGACCACAGCCTACATGCCAGCAGGCTGACACTGCTGTAGGAGCAGCAAGGAAAGCGTGGTTTAATGCTGGCCCAGTTCTGACCTCCAAAAAGTCACTGCAGACAGACTTGTATGGAGATATACTGAGACTCATCAGATCCATCAGTCAGATCTCTTGTTCATATTTTAAAAACGAAAGCTGAAATCTGCTGGTACTGGTTTAAGATAGATCAGACTGTTTTGGGATTTGTTGTAACGATTTAATTCCATCACTGTGTGGAAGAGGGAAAGGGATGGGATCTTGCTTCTCTTGCAGTGCACCCAAGGGGAGAGCATATAACCTGGTAGCACTCCATGGTCTGCATCGGCCTGGTTAGCTGCATTTGGAGAAGGCCTGTAACGTGGCTCTGAAAGGAGAGATGGGCTGCAGCAATCTTCTTGAAGGTGTCTGACAACAGCCTTGGCATTGCCCTTTTCTCCATCCATGGCATCCATCAGTCACTAGACCTGGGCAAACTCTGAATTCCATTTTCAGCACAAAGTCAGCTTTGATGTGTTTAACATGAGCGATCATATGATTAATTCTGTTGTTATATAATCATGGCTCTCTTTGCTGACAAATGTCTTGCATTTTTAACGGATATTTAAGGCTGTACATAATTCTTTGTCAGAGAAGCATTTGATCCTGGCCAAGTTCAAATTGAAACTTCTCAGAGGAATAATCCAAATCTGCATTTCCATATATATTAATAAACTATGTAATACTTGCAGCAACTCACATAATACAGTTTTGAATTGAGCTAGAACTCATTATCAGTACAATGAGGAGCACAGAGTCTTACCTGTCAGAAGTAATGGAGTGAGACCTACACAGTCGCTTTCTCTCTCACTGTCTCTGTAGTCAACGCTGCGCAGCAAGCTATGTGTAAGTCTTTGTCAGCTTGTTGTGCTGTAGTGAGACTCATGCTAGCCCCAGCCAATTCCTGTGGCTGTGAGCAGGAGGAGTTTATAAATAAATCCTTTCATTCTCTCTGGGTTCCTGATGTAACAACAGCAGCACTGTGCATTGCACAACTCCAAATGGACCTTCAGGATGCTGCTGCCTGAGGGCAGGGGATGTCATGTTTGAAATCTGCCATCCTGCTTTTGAACTTGTGCTCTGGGTGTGAGTCTGGAGTTATTCCTTTCTATTTTCACACAGGGGATTTTGGTCTGCCTTGCTGAGGTGTGAGCTTGGCACCCCACTGTGTGTTGAACTGGTCAGACTCAGCTGGGAAACACCCATTGCTCTATACTGGGAATTGCTACCAGCGTGAGGAACAAGCCTATGCCTTTTGTGGTTCTGGTCACTCACCAGGGCCCAGGACCAAAGATCAGAGGCTAGTCTTCTTCAGCCTATGGTTTAGAGTGCTTAACCACCAGCTGAGCATTGGCTACTACATTCAAAGACAAGTGGATTCTCTTTTAAATGTGGCCAAAATGAGGAAATGGTGTCCTGCTGTTTTTGCCTGGTAGCTGAGCAGAGGATGTAGGAAAGCAGGACCAGATCTACTCCACCTGCAATGCTGAACAGGAGCAAGTTCTGTTCCCATCTGTACCCACAACCTCCCTCTGACTTGGCTATAGGCTCTTTATTCTGGAGAAAGTGTAGGAAGCTGATGAGGGTTTCATCCATGTTGAACTTCAGCAAAGAATGAAAAAATTAAGGGGGGGAAAGGAGCAGAAAGGATTTAATTTGTTTAATGAGACAGTGCATTTGGACACCAGGCATACATTTTGTAAGTTTTAATTTCTGGAATACACTATGAAGCAGTTTAGCAAAAAAATCCCATGCTTCATATAAATGCAGTTCTATGATTTCTTAGGAAAAGGGTGAAATATATCACCTCAGAGGGATTTATGCAAGTCCATCCAAAAGAGACCCTGGCTTATAGTGGATACTTCAAACACCTTCACACAGCTGTAATTAAATAGTGTAAACTGTTAAGAATTGTAACACTGAAGATATGGCAAACTGAACTTTTCTTTGCTAAATGTGATTATCCAACGGGCTTAAGAAAGGAAGCAGACTCCCCACCTGCATTCTTCAGCATGTTTGGATAATAATCTTCTTTAAATAATATGATAGGTTCTTTCTGTAGTCCAGTATCAGAGGATTATATTATTTTCAAAACAATTTATGAAAGATTGGTAGAGGCATAGTTAATCATTCAAATTAGCTGCAGGTTTTCTAGAAATATTCAAATTAATGAGTTCTACCTTTTGATCTTTCTGGCTGAAAATCCCTTTGGCATTTAGTAATGACTTGGTTATGAGCATGGACCAGTGTGTGCGTATGTGTGGCATGCGGGTGTGCACATATTTACCTATGTGAGTAGGGGTCAGTGCCCCTGGAAAGTGGCACATGGCCAGGTAGAGCTGTTCTGTTGTCAACCAGTTTTGAAAGTGGACATCTCCACTTGGAGAGGAAATGGAATAAAAATGCAGGGAGAGTAATAAGCAAACAAAGGTTCTGCTTTATCATGCACAAAGCTGTGCACAGATATTTCTCATTGCCAGTCTGACGCTTTTAGGACAATTAGATACAGCTTGTGTTTTACCTACAGTAAAGATGGGGACGATATCAGGAAATGAGGTGACCTTGCTTACTCTTCACACTTTTGAGAAATGTTCATGTCTCTTAAAAAAGGAGATGTGTTCCAGCACCAAATAAACTGCACCAGCCCAAGGCAACATAGAGTAAGAAACTTTCAGAGAAGCACTGACCCAGCTTAGAGCTTCACTGTGTGTAAAGGGGAAACAGGAGCTAATTAGAGCTTTCTGATACTTCACAGTTCTTGTACTGACATTTCTGTGTGCCCACAGTGGCACCATTTCAAACCTCCTTGCAAAGAGGCCCATGTTGACCTGTGTCTGTTGCTGAGTTTCTGTGCATAGTCACAGACTTGCCTGGATTGAAATGTGCTGTTGGTTTGCAGTATAAACACCAGTAAGAGCTGTTTTTTAGAACTGATAAGCATGAGTGGAACAGGAATAATATCAAGCTCTCAGTCATGCCACCCACAGAAAAATGTAGCTTTAGTATGGTAGCACTTGTTTCAACTGAACTTTCCTTCTTCTTTACCTGTGTTTCTAAATGGCTGGAGGTTATTTTCTTCCTGGTGTCCCACAGTCCATGGCCTTTTCATCTCCTACACTTGTAATTTACTGATCTGAAACTGCTTGTGTTGCAGATTTATGTGGGTTTGATGTGATGTTGAGTTTCCTATATCCAAGTAATTTTAGAACATTTCTTCTTTCCCTTTCAAGGGAAAAAATTGATTGGACACCATGAGCCTTGTTTCCCAAGCTACATGAGCATCTGTAGTCAAAGATGACTGTCAGGGAGTATGGATCAATACATCATGTCGTATTTCTAATGTGTTATTCTTTGCCCTACTCAGAGTCTCCTGTTTTCCTGAAAATTCAGTTCTTACTTTCATTGTTTGAAATTTGTTCCACAGAAAATTTCTAGTTACAATATTGTGAAACCTGAGTGCATAGCAATGTATCTATGTCTCAGCTGATGGAAGCTTATGTTGAAAAATAGACTTTTCTAGTAGTCATCTTCTTTTCAGAGAAGAGCATAACTTGGTTTCAAATTCAAAAACGTGATCTGCTTGTCACAGGGAGAACTGAGACCCTGGTTCCAGGTACGGTTCAGGCAAAGAAGGACCTTTTACTTATATTTGCATTTTCTCTTACAGCATAGGTGGAGAAGTAGCAAGAGGAAATGAAGGCAGCTACGTGGGGAAACATTTCCGCATGGGATTTATGACAATGCCGGCTCCTCAGGACAGACTGCCACACCCCTGCTCCAGTGGCTTCACTGTCAGATCCCAGTCTCTTCATTCAGTTGGAGGAACGGATGATGAAAGCAGCAGCTCTCGAAAGCAGCCGCCTCCAAAACCGAAGCGAGACCCCAACACCAAACTGAGCACCTCGTCTGAAACAGTCAACACCGGAACAACAAGCAAAACTGGGAAACTACCAGACAGAACTGAAGGTAAACTAATGCTTTGGAAAAAAACGGGGTTGGTGAACCCATCTTGAGATTATCCTGTTGCATTTAAAATTACCCGTATGTTTCCCTGTTTGTGTAACAGTGCCAACACAGGCATCTTAGACCACTCATGTCCAGATGTTGGGCCAGCTATCCAGCTGTTCTGGATTACTTTTGCCTTTGATATTTGTCACAGAACTGCACCACTTATATGGTCTTGATGTATACTGGAAAATGAGTTGAATTTATTCAAACTGAAGGGGAAAAGAGATTGATGTCACTTGGAATGCAGGCCAATGTTATCTGCCCACCAGCCAAAAAGGGCTCTCCTCAACAAAGGAGTGAGGAATACTAATTAATAAAAAGAATACTGCATGGCCCTGAAACTCCACAGCAAGGAAATATCATCCAACAGTAAAAATTTTAGCCAGGGTGATGTAATGGTTTGCCCAAAGCTTCCGTTTTGTCTGAGTCTAAATTTTCCCTTCCCATTACTCCCAGTTACATTTCAGCCTGTGCAGCATTCAGAAGAGAATTAACAAGTAGTTTTAGTAAGGATATTTCTTCCTTACACTGCACTGCTAAAGATGAGCTAACGCTGTAGGGATCATCTCCTTCCTTTATTCCATGCTGTAAACACATTCTGTGCAGCAGTAGGACCAGCTGTACTCTCTCCTAGGAGAGATCAGGATGACTCTACTTCCCAGTGTGAACTGTAGGAAGGATCCCCGTAAGGACAAATGGTTTTGATGAGTGCTGGTGTCTCCCATTTCTGTGTTACGTGTGAGTTTTGACATCCAATGCAGCATGCTGTCCTCCTTGTGTGTCCCCTTGTCCACAGCTTGGTGCTGTGGCCAGGAGTACTTGTTAGCTACATTCATGCTATGACTCCCTTCAAGCAAATCTGATTAAAAGAAGTTGTTGATGATAAAAAAGGTGCCAATGAATGTGTAAATCATGGTGAAAGGTGTCTATGATTGTGAACACAAGTGCTGAACACAGCTGTGGATTTACTTATGTTCTTGGTGGTTATTGTGCATATGACATCTTTCTTTACTTCCATAGCTTGTCTTCTTCAGCAACCATGACATCAACTCCACACAGGCTAACATGACAAATACAATCATTAAGTAGCTGTCCTTAACAAAAGAAGTTTTCCACAATTTTACTGGACCAAAGCCTACCCAGAAACCATTTAAGTTTGAGATTTAAATTCTTATATCAGAAAGTCTTTCAAATTTTAATTTAATATCAAAATAGAATGCATGGCACAAACTTCTTGGTCTGATATGCTCTAAAGAGAAAGGCAGGAGCTCTTACATTACTCAAAATTTCTTTTGGAAAAACCAACCTTTTTAAAGTATTTTTATAATTCTTTAATATTTTTCTTAGCACTCTTTCTCCCTGAATCTGCCCAACCAGAATCACCAAGACTAGAGGAAGTTTGTTTTGCAGACAAACTTTGCAGGGTAGTGGGAAAGGTCTAAATGTTTTCTAACTATTCCTGCAGGTGTGCATTGAGTCACACAATCCATGGTGCTATTCAGAATAGCTGACCTCTGCACTATCTCTAGGGTGATTAGGAATGGAGTCTGTTTTACATCCATATCCCAGCCCTTTTCCTCATTTGCTGAGAAGTAAGAGAACTTGACAGACTTGAAGTAGCCATAATAGTCACGATAATGATAATTGAAATACATCCAAGTACTTTGCCAGCCTCACAGAAGTTATGGCAGACCCCTGAAGCAGTCTTTGTCTTCACACAACTAGATTTTCTTCAGCATTATTTTCATTCTGGAAGGTTTTGAAAGTTTTGTTTCCTTTCCTTCATCTTCGTCTGCCATCTGACATTTGAGTCCAAGGAAGGAATATGTAGTCATGTCCCTTCTGACAGATTTCAAAGTTTGAAATGGGTTGACATTTCTGTTTCCCAAGACACTTTTCCTTCTCCACTCCATACAGGTTGAGCTTGATCTATCCCATCACATGAGGTTATGAGTGACGTGTATAGTACCATAGCCTTGTTCACACTGGTTCATCTGAATGACAATGGTATTATACCAGAGTCCAAGTATTTCAGAGCACCTTGGATTCTCATTGTTGTAATCAAGAGCTGAATATTCATAGCAAGATCTCTGGAAAGAACAGATGAATGAGTAATACTCCATCACTGGCATAAAAGATAATACCTAAATGTTACCTTTCAGTGTGAACAAATGCCTTCATGGAACATTAAGAATCTCTATGATGTTTAATTTATGACATGTACTATGTTCATTCTGCTCCTTTGCATGTAGAGCAGCAATGGGCACTTTGAGGCTAAAATGAATAAGTTCCTGGAAAACAAAACATTTGTTTTGATGAATTTTCACAGTAATCTGGCTAATATAGGAATGTTTATATAAAAACTATGGTCATACATTGATGAGAACCTCTAAAGGTGAACAGAACAGATGAATGTCAAAGTTCATTACCTGCAGTATTGATTGATACAAGTATTAGACAACCTTTGTCACCAAATATGAAATTATTACTGTTGCTCTAAAATTAATTCCCAGCAAATTTATTTTCTGAAATTTTGCTCAGAGAATCCTGTGAAACTCCGATTCTATTAGTCCTGTTTTTTGTGGGCCAATGGTTATATTTTTTTCCTACGTAGAGTTCTCATTCTAGCAGCAAACTTTGAATTCAAGATATAAGTCTGCCTCTTCCTGGTTTCAGGTGAGATATTCAGTAGGATATAATATTCATGTTTTCTTTTGGATGTCTTTGAAAGCCCAGGTCCAAGAACAGGCATGTTTAACTTTCAGCCACTGTTGTCTATATTGTAATCAAATATTTGTATATGCATGTGTCTCACACATTTGCATGTACTTGTGGTATTTGCAGGCTGAATAACTACAGTCTTTTCCAGGAACTATGGAAAATAATGATGAAAAACCCTGTTGTTTTTCCATCAACTACCATGGAATCTCTACAGAGGAGTTGTCACAAAATTGTTCCCAGCTCAAATTCTTTTATGGCTGTGCGGAATAATTCAGACTATAATGTCTATTGTCTGACCCTGTGGCTACTTTGAAAGGGAATTTGCTACATTTTCTAGACAACCAGGGACAGTCTCATCACTCGTTTTTATTAAACATGTTTACTTTTTGCTTTTTGATAGTGATCCTGTTTGTACAAACAAGAGCAAACTTTGATACTCTTTTTTTATCATGGTGAAATCAAAATATTGAATCTATCCCATCATAATATCTGCCACAACATTAGATTGGTTTGAATATGTCTGACTTTATGGCAGAAGGGGCAGAAGAAATTTGATCATGAGCTTGAAGGACCTTTTCCTCCTGAAGCACAAATAGCAGCAGTAACACCTACACTGGTTCTGTGCACTTTTCCTGTAAGTGCTCTGGCTGCCATATTTGCCATCATTTTCCATATTCCCTTAATTTGCAGTGAAACATATTGGCCCTGCCTCGTGCAGCAGCATGGCAACACCTGGCTTTGTTTTGTCCATCCCAGCCTACCTCGGCTCTGCCTCAAAGACCCCTCTCCAGCCTGAAGGCATCCTTCTCCTTAACCTGACTTTAGCTTTGTTGCTGTGTTTCCACACTTCGTGTCCCTTCTTGTGCTTTAATATTCCATTTTTTTACTCTTCTGGCTGCCTCTCATATGCACCCACTGAACGCCTTCCACTCAATGCATTTCTCATCCATGACAGATTTCTAGAAAATGTTTTTTTAAAAATGTGGGTTGTCTTTTCTTCAGAGTTTTCAAACTCTGGTAGGAACAGCAAACAAATGGAGCTGTGCCCCATGCATCACACATTGGAAGTGAGAAGTGAACTGTAAAGGGTAATTTAAAATAACATTTCAGCATAGAAGGCATATCTAATCTTGATCCTGAGAGGCTCCTTATTGAGAAAATGCAGGAGTGTAATTAATTGATTTGTTTTCAGTACCCGATCTCACAGAAAAAGGAAGTAATAAAGCAGTATAATTGGCTGATGTAACCAGCCTCAAGCAGTGTTTTTTGATATGATCACTGCATGTCTACAGGAAAGGTTTAGAGATCTGCTGCAGTGCATTTTGTTAAAATTCTGCTTAGTAATAAGGAGTTCTACATTATATAAAGAAATACACATGAAGTGTATAATTTAGCTATAAAATTTAATTTATGTCTGCATAATACGCACGTATAATGAAAACACAGATTCTATATACTTGCATGTACATACAAACGTGCACACAGATACCAGTTAAAACTCACAGTAGCATTTTGAAAATGCTATTCATGTTTTTAATTCTGCTGCCAGAGCTAAAGGAAAATTTAGCTCTGATTTGAGAAAATACTTGCAGGGGACCCACCTCTTGAAGCCACTCGATTTGTTTAGTGCTTTCCTTCCAAGCAGCTTGGGAAAGAAGATATCCTTCTTGCTGCTGCCTTCTAAGCCCTTGCAGTGAGCTCAGCAATTTCTAAAGGTGGGCAGCTTGTAAGGAAAATTTTTCTCAGGAGAAAAGCAATTACAGTAACTGTAACTGGGTTTGCAGTCCAGCTGGTCTCTCTCATAAATCTAGTTTTCCGTCAGCTAGACTGGTGGCTCTTCATTGTAAATTTGAACTTTTGCTACTCTCATTAAGCAGAGTTTGGATTAAAGGGATTCATCACTTTTCCTGGTTTTACATAGAGCTGGTTTCCTTTTATTTCCTACCTTAGGGAATAATATATTTAACCTGAACTTCAAAATAGTGTCTTCTGCAGTAACCATGACATGTCCTTCCTTATAGCCAGATCTTATTCCCAGATCTTTTTATCCATGTCTACCAAAGAAAGAAATATTAATGGGCCCTATTCAGACCTAGGAAGTCTAAAGGGACTGACAGATGAGTTCTGGTGGGTTGACCTGTGGGCAGTTTAAGATGCTCCTGCTCCGGGCTACGTGCTTGGCCCCCTGCTGACATGGCAGCCCGGCGCTGACACAGCACAATGCAGTGTTTTAGGGACGTGTCTTTGAGGCACGAGTGCTGCTGCAGGCTGTGACAGGAGCTGTGGCAGAAGAGTGGGAGGCAGGTCTGGCGAGCAGCAGCCTGCAGTGCAGTCTGTCAGAGCCCTGACAGAGACTTGTGCCTTGGCTCTTGCAAGGAACTCCCTCACAGGCCACCGGTCACTGTGGCCTGCAGTGCTGCTGCAGTGCTGGATGGGGGCCTGGGAACAGTGGGGACAGCATGGCAGAGCAGCACAAGGGTGTGCTGCCTCCTGAGCTCCAGCTCCAGGGCATCCTGCCGGGACACAGGCTCCTCAGCCAGGAGCTTGAGCTGCAGTGGGTCACTGTGCCTGAGAGGCCTCAGTGCTTGCATACTATGTACTGTATATTTTACAGCTCATTTTCCTCTTTCCTACAGCCTGCACTGTGTTTTGAGCACAGCGTTTTTCCTTGTGGGAAGCTGCAGTTTGGCTCAAATTAGCTATATAGGTATAATGGGAGCTGGTATTGAGCCGTGCATAGAGCAATGTGTTTTCCTTCACATACCTTAATCTGATTCTTGATCTCAGAGCTGTCTTACCCATAATTGTTTGTATGCTGCGCTGTATCCCTTGCAGCCTGTGAAACTTGAGAGAGCTTAACTTGAACCTGTGCATGTCGGGAGAAGGGCTGGCACTGACTGGGAAAAGTCAAAACCAGAAAAGTCAGAAATCACAGGCCTTGTTGTCAGTAGAGTGGAGTTGGCTTTCAACTACCATGCCTGATTCCAGAGAAGTGCATGCCTAGGTGGCACAGGGATGCATATGGTGCCTTCAGCTGTGTTAGAGCCATGCAGCTCCTAATGGAACCGTGGCATGTCTTTCCCTTTGCTCAGCCCTTCCCCTCACAGCCTCCTTGCTGCCCCAGGGATCAGAAGGTTGGAGGGCAGCACTGGCCTGGATGTGTGGGGACTCTGTCCAGCAGCTTGTTCCCACTTACCTGCATTCAAGCAGGTAGGATATGGCAAAGATTTTGGTCTGTTCTCTAGTATTTAATAGCTTAGAGATTTTCAAAGGCTTTGCTTTCTGGGGTGTTGGTGGTGGGAGGAGTTTTTCAGTGCTTTTGGATGTGGTTTTCTCTGCTTTTGCAGAGTTTGCACCTCCCTGCAGCAAGTCAGTTTTCATATTGCAGCCCCCAGAGCTGGTTTGCTTCCCCGTATCACCTCCTTCAGCCCTTCATCTTTCCATGTCTGTTTCCTCATCCCTCAGATGAGCAAGGGCAAGGGGAAAGGAAGAAATTAACAAAGCAGTTCTTATAGCTGTTATAATAGCTTTCTCTGCAGAGCAATGAACACAATGTGATTTTTGGAGAGATTTATAAACAAGTTTTGAAGTCACAGAGGGAATATGTTCTTACCCTCAAGGCACGTATGCATACTCATTAACGTTAATGGGAGCGGCAAGCATTGAACAGAAAATAGACCAGGCAGTGGTAAAAGACATGAAACTCTGTTACCCACTTGGGAATCACACAGTGCCCAGGATTTGGCAGTTGGTACTTTAGCTGTGTTCTGCTAGTCTATCCTGTGTACTTAGTGGCTTTTTTAAAATTCTTCTTAATTTAACAAAGTTACTTTATATATTCCTCCTCACACTTTTCATGATAGGATGTTGCTCATTTGCTGATACTCTGCACCTGGGTTAAAAAAAGCCCAAAATTAAATGTGCAGTTCGCCTGCAGTGCAGCTATTACTCTGCTCTCAAGAGTGATGGAACCTGTGATGTTCTTGATAATGGAAAAGCCTTAATAACGTCAGCTCAGGGAGTGTTTTGCTGATTTACCAGATTAACTGCAAATGCAGCCAGTCCAGGAGGAGCTGCCTGCCCTCAGCTGAGGCCAGCAAGCTCTTCTAAACATTTGTGATTCGTGCTGTGAGCATGTGGGCTTTTCTGCACTCTCAGTGCAGAGCCCCAGTGCTCCAGGGCTCAGGAGAGTTTATAAGCTTGGTCACAACCCAAGGTCCAAACTGCTAGTGAATTCACATCATCCTGCCCTGGAGTTAGGTGGACCATCGCAGATCTCAGAGCAGTGTTGGGCATAATAACACAGACATATTGTATGGGAGATTTTCTCAGGCTGCTGTCCTCTGATTGTACAGGTCACTTTAGCCCCTGGACATGCCAACAAGGCAAGGAAGTGTGAGCCACTTATTCATGCAGCCACCTGGGATCTAAAACAGAGTATTAGCACAGGTTTCACATCATATGAAAGTCACTAGGCTGCTTTTAGAGCCAACCCACTCCTGGAAGTACTTCTGATGTGCTCTTTGAGGTGTCTGAATCAATAATCTCTGCCAGGAAGACCAGAATGAAGAAGGAGTCTCTGAGGAAAGCTAAAGTGTGGGTGGTCTTGTTCACTGCATGGTTAATTTGCAGTCTCAATAGACAGACCCTATGTAACTGTAAGGTTATAATATCAATAAACCTATTCATTGTCAGCAGGTCACTGTAATCCATCATATTTTTTGCTTTATTTCATTTTTTTTTTGTTTATGCCTCAGGGGACCATAATACTGAAACATTATGAGCTGAAATACTAGATTCTTGCATTATTTTGCTTCACTGAATAGCTCTGAAGTCAAGGCCAGGAGAGGAGGGGAGGAGAAATCCAGGTTAATTCTCTTGCCTTATTTTGACAACACATCACAAACTGTTAAGTAAAATGAAATGCCTCTGAAACAGCAAAAATAACAATCTGAGAATACTCCCTACTACACTTCTGTTTTGTATACTGTTTTTGGCATGTTTTTCTGTTAAAGGCATTGTGGACAAATGAGTACGGGCTTGAGGGATCAGACTGAAATCCTAAAGCCCCTGTTTACTCTCAGAGCTGGTCTGTTATAATAGATGTGTCTGGCAAAATTCATTTGGAATTAAAATTATAAAAACGTAAAACAGCTGCACTTTTTATTACACAGCAAGTACCTTGGATTTCCATCTCTTTGTTTTACTGTATTTTTAACTGGTGCCTTAATTCTCTTTTCACCTTAACAATTAAATGGGACAAGTCCTCATGCAGTGAAGCATGACTGAGCCCCTGCACTCACATTGGCTTTGCTGGGAATGCACAGTGTTTGCAGGATCACATCTCAAGAGATTCCAGTCTAGCTCCAGGTGAGATTCTGTCATGGCCAGCCTCTGTTTCATTGGTAGTTTCTTTCTAATGACTGTTTGAATACTGTAGTCTTGGTTAGTGCACTGGTTTGCTGCTTTCATCCTTTCCACTTGGCTTAATACTGGATGACATCAGGCAGCATATGCCTGACATGCTGCAAGTGTGTTTGGCACTTCATGCTTTCCTGTCCATCCGTGTGCAAACACTGCTGTGCTGGGGCAGTGTGCATGGCACTGACAGCTCCACAGAGCACAGCTTCCTTCTTGCAGTGCCACCAACTTGCCTGGAGGTCACAGTGTACCAGCCTGGGCTTTTCACAGATGCAAGACAGGGAAAATAAAAAATAATGCATGCTTACTTTTGGTGCTGATTTTAGTAGCCTTAACTTTAAACCACTGGCATGTCAAAGGAGAAGAACATATCCCAAATTCTGATGTGGTTTGTAGCTGGCTGATAGTTCAGGGTGGGGAAAGGCTTAGAAGTGGGCAGTAAAAAACTGTATTGTGGTGTACTTGACATCAGCAAGAGCTTAATATCCGTTTCTAGTACAGTGGTAAAATATTTGCCATGGCTCCCATAATTTCTCTGAGATAAAAATAAATAATACTCTACCTTCTAATTCACAGCCCACTTGCATTGAAGAATTATAGCTCCACTTTTGCTTAGTGGTAAAATGACTACTGCCAGTACAGGACTCTCTGAGCACAAACATGCCTGGAAAAAACAGTAGTATTACCATTGGGTTGTTGGCCCTAATGGTGCTTTGTGGGATTAAGGAGATTGCTGGCGTCTCCCCTCCATGCATGACTGCAAATGGAGCTCTCTCCTATTTCCTCTTGGTACAATACCAAAGGATGGACTGGCTATAAACCTTGCCTTAGAAACACTGGGGTGATTTTTTAATGACAATGGAAGTCCTTTAATATTCGAATTTTGGTGAATAGGATGGTAAGTAACCTTTTGCTTAGAGGAAAAAAAATCCACAACAAAAAAAGCAAACATACCAAAGTGTGCCAAGCACAAACTTGAAGTTATAGGACTAGTGTGGGTGCAAAAGCTTGATAATATGTCTAACCTACTTGTTTTCTTAATTATGAGTGTTTGCAAGCAAAAGCATGAAAACTTAAAATGTTCTATGATTCTGAACTTGCTATTTTCTGTTAAAGGTAAAATAATTTTTACTGGTGGTGTGGCCAAATATCTGCAGTGACTCATTGCCCCAAGATCTCAGTTCTGCAAATGCGTGCTTGCATGTCAGTAAGTGTTATGGCAAATGGAGACTTGTGTAAAATAATACTAAGCATTGTCTCCCAGGGGTGTAAGTGGAGGAACAGCTACTGGCTCAGATGACCTTGAGCATTTCACTTGTCCCTCAGTGTCACAGATCCCTCCTTTGTAACATACAGATCGTGACAAAAGCTGTGTTTAATGAGGTAATTTGCAATCAGCTTATGATGAGAATTTTGTGGTCACATTGCAAACTTGAGCTAATGGGACACTGCTTTTGTGAGCAGCACTGTATAAAGAGGCTTTTGAGTAGAGAAGGGAATATGTGAAAAACACTGTCCTTGTTAATGTGAAATTCCACACACCTGGCAGGTTTCATTTGTGAACTCAGGGCAGTCCTTGTGGAAACCAAGACTTTGAGCTGCCACTCAGTGTAAGAACTGCTCCAGTTCCCTTTCGCAACCTCCTGTTGGTATCACTGATGCTGCAGAATGTGAAAATAAGGATGGCAAAATCTGAGCTGCCATTATAGTGCAGCTCTGAAATGCTGAATGCCATGGGTTTAGAGAACAGACAGTCCCAGGAGATGGTGTGTAACAACCCCCACAAAGTTCAGGCTGTTCTGAGCTGTGCTCTGTCATAGACTGTGCCCCAATGGTGGGGATGAATTCCTGCAAAGAGCTTCACTTCTGAAAAACAACAAAACTAAACAGGCTGCAAACACTAGGTTGTAGCAGTAACTTCTGCTTTCGCCTTCCTTTTGCTGCTCATTTTTTGCCTTTTCATCCTCCATCTTCCTTCTTGGGTGGGACAATGAGGTCAAGTCTGACATTTGAACTAGGAAATGCTTCTCCTAAAGCTTGTTTGGAACTGCACAAAACATCATCAAAATGCCACTGGCCACTGCAATCATAGCAGGTGAATTTATGGAGATTAGGCCCAGCTGCTTGACCCTTGTAGATCAACGCTATTACAGGCACTACTAGTTTCACAACACTATCTGCAAATAAATGCAGGGTGAAATGATAGATGCCAGGCACATAGAGAAACTCTGAGTGTGAGGCAGCTGATAAAGCGTGGCCTGTCTGTAATTTTGTCAACACTTTATTTAGTGTTGAGGAAAGAGGAGTCACCCCTATGGAGATGGGAGTAAAATTAATAGCTGGGAGGCATTTTTCCTCAAGCTGATTACAGTGAGTATTTCATACCACTCAGACTCTAACCATAGTGCTGTTGCTGTTACATTTGCAGGCACTGCTGCCTGCCTGTGAGCTGCTTTGGCAGTGTTCTGTCCACTTCAGCTGTCATCATATTCACCCAAAAATGTTCAGTTACAATTTACAGAAACGCTTCTGCAGGGTCACCTTGTGGCCTTTTGGTAAAGGAGGGAGTGCCCCTTTCACTGAACTCCTGTTCCTTGTGGCTCATTTGCTTTCTGATACTCCTGCTGTGGTGACTCATCTGACCCTGCTCACCAGCCTTGTGCTTTATTTTGAAATGCGAGCTCAGTGGTGGCAGAAGGACCTGCTGGATGTGTCAGTCAGTGGCAGCTTTGTGCAACTGCCTCGAGGAAAGAACTGTGCAGAGCCCACCGAACTTGTGGGGGAGAGGGGGTTGCTGGAATCTGTTGGTTCCTTGTCACTGGTGCAGGCACCAAGGAAGCACAGGAGCCTCTGTGGGGCTGCCGTGCCTGCGGAGTAGCTGGACACAGCACATTTTGTGTTGAAGTCCCCACAAGCTCAGTATGCTGCACAATACCATCTTGGTAGGCCTGCCAGTTTGATTTAATGGGCTGCAATTATTTTAGAAGCTTGGAAACAGATTGTTACTTATATAAGCAAATAATGCACTTGACCTACTTACGTTAGCTGTGAATAGAAGATAGGCATTGCTGTGGATCTGAAAAATGAGGAGTCTCATATCTCTGGATAAATTATTCAAGTGTTTGCATATAGAAATTGCTAGAGTTCTGGTCTGGTTGTTTGTGAACCAAAACAACAAATCAAGTGAGCAAATACAGACTATTTTTCTAGATAAATAAATTAGGTGAATGAAACTTACTGTTTCATTTTGCATTTGCTCTTGCTCTAGCTTGATTTCCTGCTTTACCATTTCTTTACCATTTTACCAGTAAACAATGTTGGATTCCACTATTTGGGTGCATGTCCTGGTTTTAGAAATCCCCCGGAACCAGGAAGTCTTGCAGAGATTTGTTTCATTCAGTGTCTCTGTGAGCACTGGGTCAGAGAGCCTGTGTGCTGTACCTTCTCCAAGAAGTTCATGAAAGTTCAGCAAATGATTTCCCACATTGCTGCCCTCAGCTGTCACAGCCAGTAATCTATAGCAGTGTTGCTCCTGTGAAACCAGGAGCTGCATTCAGACTGGAGTCTGCCTCTGTTTACAGGAGCATGGACAGATAGTAACACAGTGCCTTTGGGCAGCAGGTACCAGGAATAAGCAACTCAGCCTCAAAGGCTCACTGCTGTTGTGGTGTCCTCTACACATCAAGCTCATGTGATGTAGGTGTATAAGGTGTGTCTTGATGGGACTTAGCTCTTCACACACCACCAGAAGCTTCCCTTTCTGGACAGAGGAGAGATTTTTTCTTTCTACAGTCCAACAGAAATGCTGCTGCACTTGCAGCCATCCCATGGCACAGCTGTAGAAATTCAAAGCGTCAGCATCTTCTGTGTGATAGTCAGGCAATAGCTACAGGGTAGCTGCAGAGAGGGAGAAGGGGCAGCTAGTGCGGAATGACAGCTCCCTGAGCTGCGCTACAACACCCATTGTTCTCCATGTGAAGTGCAGTCAGTTTGTGGGGAGCTATAATAGAGCAATAGCAGTTAATTCACAGTAAACCAGCAAACTCTTCAGGTTTCATTTTCATGATGTCAAGAACCCATAAATAGTGCTATAAACCAGAAGGGCTTTACTGATGTTTCTGCTCCATGAGTGTTTTACTGTACTCTGCAGCAAACATGCTTAACCCCTCAGTACTCCAGCTCTATACAGGCTCCTGCATGAGAGACACAAACAAAGAAGCACACAGACTTTGTAAAATGGTTTGTCTGCATGCATGATTCAGTAGTTCTGTTTACACATTCTTCACTAATGATGATTGTGATAGAGAGATTTCCATACCAATTGCCTTTCTCTAGAATTCCTTCAGAGTATATAGAGCTACAGAAATTTTTATTGTCACTGTAACCCTGGTTGCAAAACCTATTTTGCATGTTGCAGACTTCAGAATGAACCAGAACTTCGAAAATACTCAATGCATGTGTGGGCAGCGTGCGGAACTTTCCCCAGTAATCCTCCCACCTCTCTGTCCTCAGAACCTCTTCTGCTGGAACTTTTATAACTTATACCCATGTAATGCCAGAGATCTGGCCCCTTGTGTCTGGTCATATTAGTTCAGGGATATTCTTCTAGATGGGTACCCAGAGAGTAATCTAAAAGCAGTTACTGAGATTTTAATTTGGCTCCATTTACACTCAGCACATCAGTTTTCCTGCAACAGGAGGATGATTCAAATTGACTATTCTTTCCTTAATTAGCCAAAGTCTTGCTTCTTCTGCCTTACCAGGCCTGTGACATCTGACAATAACTTTTAGCCTCAGTGAATAGGACAGAACAGCTTGATTGCAAATAAGTTTTTATTATTTCCCAAACACCCCTTTCTTTTTTGTTCTTTGCCTATTCAATGTTACCTGGAAAAAACAGGGACATCAATTACTCATTCTTTAAAAAGACAAGGAAGTGAAGTTCAAAATATAGGAATATATATACTATATAATATATATAGGAATGTATATATATATATATATATATATACACATACATACATACATACACACTTTTGTGCATTCAGGAGGAGGCATCCATTTTGTAGTTTTTTATAAGTTTTTGGGGGCCTTTGCATTGTAGGAAAGGGTAATTGGCCAGGTGGAGGTACAGAGAAGTGACGGCTGTGGAGGACAAAACCTGGAAGTCAGGCTGCTCTGGAATGTGGCAATTTGGGTAGGGGCTCCCTGCACCATGCTGATACTACAAAGGTTTTGATATATGCTGGCACCTCTGGGTCTGCCCTTGTCTTGGTGCTGCAGAGTAAAGGACTGGCAGCCCCTGCTGTGTGGGAGGAGGCTCAGGCAGCAAGGCACTGGTGCCCTGGGCTGGCTGTTGGGAGCCCCAGGAAGGGGTGACAACCTCTGCATATGCAGAGTGTGAAGGGCTGTGGTGCTGGGAGTTCAGTTCTGTGGCCCAGATAGCCCTGAGCTGAACCTGGGAGCAGAATGTCTCCAACCAGCCTGGCAGCTGCAGTGGTTGTACTGCTGGAGCAATGCAGAACCTGGATTTAACTGCAGGCCCTGATTCTGCTCTCTGTTGTACTGATGTTGAATTCTGGAGTATCACTCCCACAGTCACAAGCTCTCCACTACTTTGAATTAGAGCAGAAATCAATCATTTTAAAAGCCAAAAGAAGTCGTAGTCAAAGTAAAGGGACCTGAATGCTTTTGAGGAAGTGTCCTTAATCATAGCCTTGAGACATACAAGTAGCACACCAGTATTATTTTATGACACTGACTTTTAGTCCTTTCATTTTCAGTATAGTTTTGTCCTCTTTAAATATCCAAATAATTTCCACTAAGAGCTAATAGATTCAGGAAGGGGAAGAAATATGTACTGCTTGAAACCATTGTGCTGAAAACATCTATTGCCTCTTTGAATTAGTCAGATGGTCCTTTTATTCCTCCCATGTGCTTCTCTTCTTTTAGAACATCTTTTAGGAAAGGAGGATGTAACCTGCAGGGAGAGGCCTTGTGTCCATGAGGACAATGCTATTTTGAGAGCCAGATTCTTTTCTTGAGAGAAATACATTCTCTGATGTTACTTCAAACTATTGATGATGTTTCAATATTCGTTTGCTAAGATGCTTCTTTGTGTATGTATTTTATGGCTGTTTACAGTGTAGGAACATTTGCCTTCAAATATTTCTTGGAGAAGAAAAAATGCATATTCAACACTGCATGTCTCCAATAACTACATTTAATTGGTTTTTTTTCCACTGTTGCTTTTCAATGATAGGAAGTCCTGTGCAAGTTCTGATATAAACAAATAAATTAAAATAAAACCGTTGTGTAAAATACATTAGAGTCTAACACAACAGAAGAGAAATATTGAAAGGTGGCATTGGGAAGTAAAATGATAGGTGAGGCTCCATGGCCTGTGAAAAGAGAGGAATTAAACTCAAGTCTCCTGAGTGCCAATCTTTTGCACAGTTCAGATGACTGTGACTTTTAAAAATCAGTTTCACTAAGAGTATTCAAACTTCATCTACAGAGATAATGAAATCTAACCCAATGTGAGCACTGGAGCACAAATGCACTTAAGATGCTGTGCAAGTAACCCCACCAGCGTTAATGAAATGAACTGCTTGTTCATAGTCTTGAACTTGCACATATATCTATAGGCTCTGTCCTACCCTAAAGCTGGATGTTCTCTTTAGAATTATGTAATGTAAATCAGAATATGTGCATCTGTCATTCAGTATCCAGCACTTTCAGGGTTTAATTAAAGAAATTCTATTTCCATTCACTCCTGGAGGCTTATTTTGATAGAGGTACCCCCCAAAATATAGGAAGATTAATTCCTTCTGCATTTAAAGTCATATTTTTAAGAATTTTAAAAAATGTTAGGCCCAAATCATTCCTTCATTGAATCTATAGCCTCCTGTAGAAATTGAAGGGGAACAATTTTCCTGCTTGTGGTTTTATTCTGTTTGTTACAGTGAACAGAACAATTCACTGGATTGGTCTGTGGAATGCAAAAGCTGGAAAATGCCCAAAGGACAATATAAAACAGCAAAATTAATTTTAATTTTTAGATAATTTTACTCATTCCTTATACAGAGAGCAAATTAAAAAAAAACAATCTAACAACATATTTTCATATTTCAGTCTCTCCTTAAAGAATAAAAAATACTTCAGAAGGATAATGCCAGAAGCATTCTCTATTTCCAAAATTAGCTATGAAAGAGAGATTATCTGGGCATGTCTGAAAGCTATGCATAACCTTTGCGCTACAAATATCTCACTTCAAAAATGTCACATTCTCCTTATTCAGTAGGGCTTCCATGAGGCTATTTTAAGTACTGTGCTTCTTGCTTAGATATGAGACCTGGAGTTACTAGAGCTGCATCTTTTTTTTCCCTCAAAGTTTATTAGAGCCAGGTAGTTGCTTGGAAGGAGTGCCCTACTGAACATGGAGAGTTCTTGCTGCTTGGGCAGGAACTCTGGGGAGCTCCCTTTTGCTTGCAGGGATCTTTGTGCCTCCAGTTTATCAGCTGTAGTTTGGGTGGTTCTGATGCAAACAAGGAGGTGCTGGCACAGTGTTCAGAGCTCCCAGCTCTGTCCATCTGTGGGGACAGAGGAGCATGGAGCAGGTGCTGATCATCATCTCCTGAGCACCTCCCATGTGCTCAAACTCCTCTCAGGCCTTGTGCTCTCTTGTGTTTGCCTGTGTCTGTAATAGAAGCACTCACAAGGGGTTTATGGTACGCTTTGAGATGGATGTTTGAGGAAAGCTGCACCTGGTGGGGAAAGAAGCAATTCTCACTTTCATTTCTTTCACTTAGCTTTGGACCAGGACTAGTATGCTGTGATGTATACAAGTGGCAGAGTCTCAACACAAGTTATAGGAAACAGTTTCATCAAGGACATAGTAATTTATGTTGAAAAGTACTTAATTACTCCACGTTTAGAGCAGCAACCTGGCAGTATGTGTATCACCAATATGCCGGCATGGTTTGCTTTTCACAGGAGTTTATGTTCTCAGCAGGCATCGAATGCTTTTTCTGCCTGATAAATGTCATGTACTTTGAGCAATCTTGCCTGTTCCTCTCTGGAGATTGCCAAATAATTTCCTTCCATTGGGTGTAGGATCTTTACAGGTCTTCTGCATTCATGCGCATCAATCCCTGCCAAATGTTGGGAACACAGGAACTGCACAAATACTTCCTGCTCCTTTCATTAGCCTTCACAGCTCTGTTTAGCTGCAGGATTCCTCTTACTCTTCTCTGTTGTTCTAGGCTGGAGCAGTAGTTCATGATCCATATTCCATTAACAGGTGTGCTGTAGAGTTCAGCCCTTGTCAAGGAGCTGTGTTTCAGAGTAGAAACCGTTGTTAAATAAATTTAAGTGTCTTGCACCATAGCCTCCTTAAAGATAATTCAGTCTGCCTCCCGAATGTCCTCCTGCAGCTGAGGGAGTTCTTAGTGAGTGTGAACAGTTCCTCTGTTCCTAGTAATAATAAAAAGCTTTCTTTGTTATTAACTCTATCCCTTTACCTCTGTATTTTCTCTAGGGAGTCTAATAGCAACAAATGTTCATGCTCTGTGCAGCATACAGGAGGTACCTTTTAAGGTTTCTAAAACACTTAAACAATTTAGTTCAAAATTTTAGTTTGAAAAGTCCAATTTGTCATGAAGGGAAAAAGATCTCAGTAACACACCACATCCTGGAAATAGACAGGTTAGTAAAATAAACTACAGCTTTAATAATGCTTTAAATAGCAAATGGAAAGTAAATCACCTTGTCATGTTTTACCCTGTCTCATACAGCAAAACCAAGTCATTTGACCTTTTTGTTGATAATGTCACCAATATATTCTAGGCTAATGCTACATATCATGCAATGGCAGATGAGGCTCTGTCTGTCATTGTGGTACTTAATTTTAACCCATGCAAAAATACAAGGCTAGATGGCAGAATGCCAATCGTTTTTCCTTGACATTTCTTATTTCCTCATTTGTAATGTAATAACCTGTGGATGTTGTATATGGGAAGTCCAACACCCAAGGACGGGTTAAGACCATACAGCAGAACCTCTTCAGCTGGATAAAAATTGTGAAAATGGAAAGAGGGAAGAGGAAAATATTCTTTTTCTAGCAATTTAAAAGCACAGTACTTTTGACCACTTTTGGTTAGTTTTAGAAAAAATATCAGTTAACATTAGCCTTGAATGACCACAGCACAAGATTAACTCAGCTTTTGATTATTTTATCCATCATATCATTAACATGCATCCAGATACGTCAGTGAGTGGGGTTGTGGCTGTAAGAGCACATTCTCAGTGTGATACCTGTGACACAGAAGTTGCAAAAGGCAGCACTGGGAACAGAGATCTGAGCAAGCAGAGGAGCAGGAAATGTTCCTTTCTCAGGTATCCATTAGTGATGGCAGTGTGCTGCACAGGAACTGAAGACTGTGAGAAGCCTGTTTACAAAACACAGGATTTTCAAATGTAGCTGAAGTAGAGTTCGGGTCATGTACAACATGTTCACAAATGATCAGGCAGTTTGTGCCAGTTTCATTGACAGTTTCTTCATTTTAATGATAGCAATCTGAACAAGATTGCTTTTGACAGGGTTATAAATCAGATTAACAGAGGTTGGGGAGAGGACTGAGATCAAGTTTATGCTAGTAAAATATATAAAACATAACCAACAAATAAGACATTAAACAGAAATGAAATAGTGATTTAGCTGGAAGCAGGCAATAAAAATCTGCTAGCATTGTCAAATACATCACAAGTACTATTTTCTGCAAAGCCCAAAGGATTCTGGTAGCCTACATCTTATTCCCAAAAGTCTAGCCTAATACATTCAAGAAAATTAATTTGGATTAATTAAAAAGACAAATCTAAAATGCATTAGGATATATCCACATAGTGAAAAACTATCAAGCTACCAAACACTTATCTGTGGTAGCTTTTGCATGTCCCTAGCCTGCTGCAAAGTGGAACACATTAATTGGAACCATCATGAAAGTATAATATAATTTTTGAGTCTTTTTTTTTCCTTTTAATTCTGAAAAGATTTCTACTTTTTGCTTTGTTGTGTTAAGCTAAAACAAATGCTGCTAGCAAAGAGTAGTCTCATTACTTTGTATAAGCACACATTCACAGCTCCTTATTCCTGAAAAAAAAAATTTTTTTATCATCTGCCTTTACTGCTACACCTTGTGGGAATTGAACAGAAGTTATTTAGCAGATCAAAGCACGAGTGTGACGAAGTAATAACACTGTTTGAATCCTCCTCTGACAGTGACCAAACCACGTTAGTAAGGTGCTTTAATGCATGTGTGTTCCATCTTTGAGCCAGCATCCTCCCTGATTCAAAATGCTGTCTTTGAGCTGGCACTGCCTAACTGCTGGCATTAGGAATATGTTTACAGCTGTTTCTAAAAGAGGGGTTTCAACTCCACGAGTGCTGCCTGCCTCTTTAGCATCAGACATTTTCTGGCTGTTTGCTGATGGATCTGCAGAAAATGTCTGGAAATTTCTCTGAGCATTGAGTTCAAACTGACAGATATGCAGTAGTGAATTACAAGGAGCAACAACATTTGGAAAGGCAGGAAAGCACCTGTTCTACCCTGCCCACTAGTTTAGTTCATTTGTTTGTTTGTTTGAACCTGGGCACTTACCAATGAGGTATCAATTACCTTCCAGATATGGAAGCTACGTTTAGTGTGTGTGATAAATTTTGTTTCTGAACAAGTTTGTTGAGTCTGCTTAGGATAAAAACTGACTTCACTTAAACATTTAATGAGGCATTTTATTAACCCTAACATTTAATGAGATGTTTTATTAGCTCTTCATGCAAAGTGAACAAAATGCAATTTGCGTGAGTTTCTTTATTGTTTAATTCATAAAGGATAATTTCCAGGAAACCCTTGACCTCTCATTTCAAATCAATTTCATCACAATGTTTTGATTTATAATTTCAAAGGTGAGGTTTCTGTAAGTAACCAGTGTGGAAAGGATCCAAATCTGTGAGATACTTTGTTATTCCTTGACTTTGCAGAAATCTCGTGAAGAGATTAATGAGATTCTAACAATAGAATAGTGTCCAGATAAATCACTAGGATTACCTCAACAGCAGATTTTACAGTTTGTCTATGAGTATTTTCCTTCTTAGTTAGTGCTGAGACAATTGTTGTGTTTTATGCAATAAGTTGCTATAAATAAAAAGGTCTTGATTCATCACTTTGTCACTGCAGAGTGACCTCACTGTCATTCCAGTATGACTAGCCAGGACCTTAACTGTTGTCTTGGAACCAAAAGGAGTTCAATTTGATATTTAGTGTTATGTTGTTGGCGACGCTTTGGGTTTTCAAAATCCCACAGTGGTATTTGAAAAGCATAATATTTAAAAATTGAAAGTCCCCTGTCCCAAAGAGTTTGGGAAAGAACAGATGTCTCAGAGGAAGGGAAGTGCTCACTAGTTACTTAATCCTGGAGTGTCAGAGCATTCTGGGGGAAGTCTAAGAGTGTTTTGAATTGAGTGTTATTTTTATAGTGTTCTATTGATGTAATACCAGAGAAAACCAGCAACAAGCTGGTCCTGGGAAATCCATTCCAGAATAATGACATGGTAACAAAGAACCTATGGTTGACAAAGTGTGTTACAGGCTTCTGACTAGTTTATATTCTGTTCTGTTTTCAGTGTCAGCCAAACCAAGACCTCACAGTGATGAGTACACAAAGAAGATTCCACCTCCTAAGCCGAAACGAAACCCAAACACTCAGCTAAGCACATCTTTTGATGAAACATATATCAAAAAGCATGGCCCTATGAAAACAACCCTCACTAGGGATGCCTCGCTCTCGCAGGTCAACAGTCCTGCTCCAGACGCAGAGGAAGAAGAGCCTGTTTATATTGAAATGGTTGGGAATATTCTCAGAGACTTCAAAAAAGATGAGGATGACCAAAGCGAAGCGGTCTATGAGGAGATGAAATACCCTATATTTGATGACGTAGGCCAAGATTCAAAATGTCAATGTGAATATGACCATCACACTTGCTCTTCTCAGTGTGCTACTCCCACAGTGCCTGACCTAGATTTCACCAAGTCTTCAGTGCCATCTACTCCCAAGGGCTTGCTTTGTGACATACCCCCGCCATTTCCAAACCTGCTTTCTCACAGACCTCCACTGCTGGTGTTCCCACCAGCACCAGTGCAGTGTTCCCCGAATTCTGACGAGTCTCCTCTGACTCCACTAGAGGTCACAAAGCTTCCGGTCCTAGAAAATGTGTCTTACATCAAACAGCAAGCTGGAGCTTCTCCATCTTCACTGCCACCTCATACAACAGGCCATCAAAAACTGGAGAAAGACCAGACAGTATCTCATGGAACTAGCACCCCTGGGCACACCTCCTCACCTCCTCATCCTTCTACCTTATACAGAACGCAGTCTCCACACGGTTATCCTAAAAGTCACTCTGCCTCACCTTCTCCTGTCAGTATGGGTAGGTCTCTTACCCCCTTAAGCCTCAAAAGACCTCCACCTTATGACTCTGTACATTCAGGAAGTCTCTCAAGAAGCTCTCCATCAGTGCCTCATTCTACAGCCAGAAACATGTTGCAAGAAGGAGGAAAGATGGTTAGTGTCTCGGTCAGCACCTACGGGTCATCATCTCAGAGCAGTTCCCGTTCTCGAACACCCACCAGTCCTCTGGAGGAGCTAACCAGCCTCTTCACCTCAGGACGAAGTCTCCTGAGGAAATCCTCCAGTGGCAGAAGATCTAAGGAACCTGCAGAAAGTAAGTCCTTGATGTCATTTTTCCTCATCTTTGGTATAATAATATCTGCTACTGTACTTTACTAAATCATATGCTTGCAAAAACTAAATAACTCAGAATTCTGAATTCCTTATAGAAATTTCTTGTAATGAAAAGGGATTATTGCTAAAATTGCTTTCATCTTCATATTGTTATATTTCTAGGGTTTTTGAGTATGCCAACTGCACCTAGAAGTACAATTCATGGCTTGATCTTGCAAAAAGAGTCGGTTCTCACTAAATTTTCCACAGCTGTAAAGATTCTATGTGAGTTGCAATCTTCCCACCTTGTCACATCCTTCCCTCTTTGATGGATGCTAAGACAGTAGGCAGTTTGTAGCAAAATATCCAAACAGTAGCTGTTGAGGTTATTTGCAGAGATCCACCGATTGCCCTTAACTTGGCCAGAAATGGTGGACGATATGATGGCAACCAGAAGTACCAGCTTAACCTTGGTAAAGCCTGGGGCAAAGGTTAAGGCTGATGATCCTGTGGGGCTTTTGCAACCCAAATGATTCTATGATTCTGTCTAAACCATTCCTCTCCTTCCATGCTGTGCCATGGAATATCTCTTTCAGCTGTACTGGTGTGACTGGTCTGGTTGGAAGGTTGTGCTGTGAATTGATCTGAAAACAAACATAACCTATAATGCACATAACCTATAAGCCCACACAGGAAGAAATGCACAGAAGGAGGTCGTGCAGGAAAACCTTAAGCCAATATTGACTTGTCATATCCTGTGTCATAAAATCAATGTTCCATATGCATTCAGGTTTACACCATGTACACCATGTACTTCTGAGCTAGTGAAATATGGAAACTCCTTTTGAAATGAACAGGAGTCACATGTGTGAAAGCAGAACCAGGCACCAGTATTTCTGTTGCAAAAATGTTCTCAGTTGGTGTCCTGCAGCGGAAGGACCTCCTGTCTCAGTGCAAAGCAAACTTGGGATGCTTTCTCCTCCACTTCAGTAAAATCTGTTTATGACTTTGAATTGTTGACACCTGCCTAATGAAAAAGCTGTCTTTGGAGAGCAGCTGATCTCATGTTTGTGTAGGTACTATATTATGGCTATTGGCAGCTGTAACATATTCAGTATGGTATGATAAACTGCACTGGATTATACCTGATAAAAGAGAGTGTTCTGGTTTCCAGGATACTGTATCCCTGTGGAAGGGAAGTGAATTCCACACTGTGTTTCTGGTTGTGTTTTGCCACTCTGTTATGTCACTCATAGCAGTTTGGTCACAGCACTCTGGGGTGTGCTCAGGGTGCTCAGCAGGAGACCCCCTCTGCCTTTCCATGGGCAGAGTTGTCTGCCTCGCCCCTCTGCAGCTGAGGGGGGCATGCCTGTGTGTAAGAATGCAGAAGCTTGGTGGCAATGGGTTAGGCTGGCCTACAACTCATCCCTCCTGACTCATTGGCTCCACTTCTCCAGCCTCAGTATTATTCTTGTTTATCTCTGTGCACATCAGGAATAACAACTCTGCAATCGGAAGGTGAAGGTGAGAATAGAGTTAGCAAGATAGTGAGAATGCTAGTTGGTGCAGCAGTTTGCTTCATTTGCCTTTAGTGTTTTCATGGCCTATAGTCATTACTCTTGTTTTATGGAAGTCTCAGCTCCATGATTCAGTAAGGTTTAATTAAATGATTGCAGTAGTAAAGCTATAGTAACACCGAATTTGTGTGCTGGATGGAAGCAAGTTTGTATCTAAAAGGCAAGATGATTTCTTGTGATTTGGAACAATTATGAGGGATGTGATGTGACATTTATAAATAATTTCAGTGAAATGCTAGGGAGATTTTGGCAGGTAATACTGAACATTATTAAATATGCTTCTTATTCATAAGTGAGCAGAAATCCCCTGTAAATCCCATGCTACACCAGCTCTACCCGGTGAGGTTTGTATTCTCACCAGTGTAAGCAAGTTTGGAACCTGGAGAAATTCCTACCTGCCATGGATATTGCAAGTCCTGGGAAACTTCAGCATATCTGTGCTGCTGTCTCACACCCATATCCAGAACATGTTTGCTATATTCATTCCGCTGAAATTGAATGCAAAACTTTCAAAGTGCTTTTCACTGATAAATTCTAACTAAATTTTGCCCTGCAGATCTGTACCAAGAACAGCCTTGTTAACCTCTCAAGGAGCACTCTCTTTGCTCCTTAGGAAGTAGAAATGTTTTCCTTATTGGCCACAAATGGTAAGAACAAGAAGGATATTAAATTGAAATTATGTCCATTCATTTAAGAAAAACACATTCATGTTATAAATAGACACCAGTAGTGAAAAGACTCTGGAGTGCAGCTGTGTTGAGTAAATGAACAGACTGCCCATCTAATCCAATTGTAATTTGTCTGGTATTTACAGTATGACTTAATCCTGTGGGATTACTGCCCTGAGCAAGAATCAGGTTTGTGTTCAGATATTGTAAAGGTAGAAGACACTCTAAGATTTATAGAAAACACACACAGGTCTAGCATTTTATGTCCTTCATAAAATCATTGAAATGATCCACCATAAGGAATCAAAATTGGGAGATTTGAACATGGCATTTGACCAGACTACCACATTTACATGGTGATAAACAGGGGAGGCTGGGCTACTCATCTGATATGTTAAAGAAACCTTGATCCTGCAAATCACTCTGGAAGCCTAAGTCACCCACACCATTCTGGGTTGTTTGTTGGAAGCAGTGGGAGAGCAAATGCAGAGTGGGACTAACTGGGACTGCCCTGTCAGAGCAATTTTTCTCAGCAAACAGAAAGATTTCCATAATCTAGAGGATAATAAAGGTACAAAAAAAAAAAAGAAGGCATATGACTTTTATGAAGTCCTGGTAGGAAATTAAGAATTTTGACTTCTAAAATATATAATTAGTCTGACCACATCTCATGCAACTTTTCATTGAACCCTCCAAGACTCTGCCCCCTGTGACTTGTCTGAAGTTCTCACTGCCATATGCTAATCTGAAAAAAAAAGCACAATACTAAATTTTATGTTCAGCTGAGTCTATTTGGAAAATATTTCAGCAATTACAGAGATAATTGTCTCATCTCTATGGTTACTGCAACTGACTTTGTGGAAATTCAGCATCTAAGTCCGAACTCCAAATGTATTTACTGTTTTTTAATTTGTGTCATTTTTGAGTGGGATTTTTTGTTTGGTTGGGGTTTTTTTGGTTGTTTTTTTTTTCTTTTTGAGGAGGTCAGACTGCATAAAAATTATTTCCAGTCAAAAGATTCAGTATACAAGTCAAGCTGCCCTTTTAGCCCTTCTATATTATTTTCTTCACTTCTGTGCCCCTTTTCTACTTTTATCCCTCTCCATTTTATTTCTCTAGGGTTCATTTCTGTTATTGAGAAATTGGGATAAATCAGCAGTCCTAAGGAGTCTTTCACCTCAGGGCCATGTTTTCTGACGATTTGGGCTTCCATTGAAGCTCCAGAGATTGATGAACACACTCAGTTTCCAGTGGCTGCAGCTGTGATGTGCCAATCTGGATTCTCTAAGCAGCTCACTTATTGTCCTGTTTTCTAAAAACTCTTTTGTACTCTTTTAACATCTCAAGTATGTATTACAGACAATTGTGAAAGTGGGGATAAGGTAACAAAGAAAAGTAAATTGTAAGGCCAAATCAGAAATGAAGAAAGACTGGTGGAACATTATGAAAAAAAATGCAAAAAGCTGGAGACAACCCTAGCAAAAACTGAAGAAAGATATACAATATGAAGAATGAGAAAGAGTGGAAAAGATAAATATTGCTAATTGTCACTGATTGTTCCTTAATCCTTTCTGCACTTGTGTGGAATAACATGGCAGTGTGCCTTAACACTTGGCAGACCCCTGTGAAATACAATATCAATCCTCAGAGGATGGAGGGAAACCTCTAAAGAGTACCAACACTGCAAGGTGTCCTTGGGCTGCTGCGCTGTGCCCTTTCCTGAAGCAGCTGGAAGGTGTTTAGGTATGGGCACTGATCAGCTGTGTGGAACCACACAGCCCCTTTGTTGTCACTGTGCACACTGAGTGTGTTATCCTTCAGTAAACAGGGATTTATGGAGGGAGAGGAAGGGAATGCTCTGAAGTTTTCTGGAGCTGTATTTGCTGCTTCTGTAATTTCTGCACCACAGGAACACTCTGTACTCCATGAGGAACTAGCACTGGAGTCATGTGCCTGAAGGCATCCCCACATCGTACAGAGCAGAACAGAGGTGGCTGTGCCTCTGCCCTGTGCTGGCTTTCCGGCTGTGTGTGGCTCCAAGGCTTTCTTTGTGAGATGCTCCTGTAAATCCTTGTCAGGCCCAGCCTTTCTTTCTGCATATTGATTGTTTCCATTTGTTAAGGCTTCTGTTTCTTCACAGCATCCTGGGAGCTTCATGCCAGTTTCAAGTGATTATTGCCAACATTCACCCAAATGAACTGCACAAAAAAGCAGTGACCTCAGCTGTGTGCTCTGACTCTCGATGAGTACAAGGTGTGAGATCAGAACAAATGATGGACAGCAGCTCGGGTTTTTGTTTTTCTGAGCTGCTCTGCAGGGTTTCTGAGCTACTTTGGTGTTTGCCTACACAGAGCTACACTCTTTAGCTTCTAGTCACATAAAGGGAGGAAATTTGTGAATGTGCTACTTTGAAAAATCAGTTATAGTGATTGAAAATTGGGATAATTATTAACATTTTCTGTTCCTGGCTGGTACTGAATTAAGAATCTAAACATCAAATAGTGTGAGGAGAGCAGGGATGCTGAAGTAGCTCAGTTTTTCAAAAGGAGTTTAGGCTGATTTCAGGCAGCTGGGACTTATAGTAGTTTGTTCTTTCTGGGTTCTTTTTTTTTTTTTTTTTTTTCTTTTTTACACTGCTGCTTTCCAGGAAGCTAGAAATCCCAGAGAAGTATTGGATGTCCCATCCCTGGCAGTGTCCAAGGCCAGATTGGATGGGGTGGGGCCCTGAGCAACCTGATCTAATGAATGGCATCCCTGCCTGTGGCAGGGAGTTTGAAACTAGACGATCTTTAAGGTCCCTTCTAATCCAGGTCATTCTATGTTTCTCAGTCTTTGAGTTCCTTGTTAGATAGAGCAGAATTTGGGAGATGCATCAAGTGAAAATACATCCACATGGGCCCATTTAACCTCTATCTCCATGCATTAAGTCCAGAATGAGAGGCATAAGGAAGGATTTCAGTTGATGTATTTCTAACAGTCAGGATGAGAAATGTTGTCTTAAGGAGGGTGGGATTGGGATGGCACTGTGTGCATACCTTCTCATTTGTATTCCTGGTCAGGAAAACTTGCCTGCAAGATGAGGCTGGCCATAAAAACCATTATAGATACTTCATTACATCTATTGCTTAACTACTGCACAGCTGAATCAGCATTAGAGACTAAAATTTGAATGCCTACCTCCTTTCTAACCGCTAGGTTAATATTTTTTCCATACTTTTATCTAAAGGAATGTCAGCCTAATTCTCTGTCCCTTTTCTGCATTGTAGCAATTGATTCTATGCAGTATAAGTATTCAGTCTAATGAGACAGCTACAGCTTTTCCGTTATTCCTCAACCTTTGAGCGAGAGGTGTACTGATTTCTCCATCACTGAAGAAGCATCCATTTCCCTAATAGTAAGCTTTTGTAATCTGATGAGCCATGATATGTGTGGGATTAAATGAGGTGATCCAAACAGTCACATCTCATTTGATGGCCCTGAAAATAGGTCTGAAAGCAAATACTTAGTGGGAGCAGGGGAAATGCCAGAGGAAAAGGTAAAGAAGACACCAGCTTTGGAGAGAATGACACTTGTCCACCCCTGGTAAAATGTGATCTTACCACAGTTAATTCCATTTAGTCAAACCCCAAGAGGGCTACGCTGCAACATCTATTCCAATCTACCAAGATATCAGCAAGCCAAGGAGTTGCAGCATCAGAAATTCTTTCTGCAGGTGCTCACTTGTGAGTGCATATTTGGGGCAAGAGCTATGGACACCTGCACCCACAAAGATCACGATCTGCCGGGGTGACTCGGGTCTCTACAGCTCTGCCCTCCCCTAAGGGAGGTCTGTTGGGGGCTGTGCCATGTTGTGGAACAGCGCCGAAAATGCCTGAAGTGTACACATGGGGATTACCAGGTATGGTCAGCATCCTTCAGGAGACAAATTTCTGGGAAAAAACAAGATTCACTTTGCAGTTCAGTGGTTCTGATTGCTGCTTCAGCCATGCCTGCTGTTGTCCTTCTACAGTAGTCCTTAGATCCCTAGCAAAGGAAGGTGTGCACTAGAATAAGTATTTTGGGCTTGATCAACTAGTCCAGCCAGCTGGAGACTTGTTGAATCTGACATGTGTTCCCCAATTAGACAACAGTTGGAGAGAAAAATCATAATGTGTCAGTAAGGTCTTTCAGCTAAGGCCACAAAAAGCAGGAAAACATCATTTCACCTGGGATTGTTTGGTCTAAAGGGAAGCAGGGAACTGCAAAGCAAAGGTACAAAGGGGAAATGTGCAGAAGTACCCACGGCAGCCCCGTGGCACCTTGCACATCCCAGCATGACAATTTCATGCCACTGCCCCATTTTGCACTACAGGACAGTAATTCCATTCTTTCTCAGCACCAAGGGTAGTATCAGGTTTAAGAACTTGTTTCCAATGGATAAATCAATGGACACCTGTTCCTTGATTGAAATGCACGCTGTGTGTTTATTGTCTCGCTGCTTTCACACAAAAATGAGTAAGGCCATTTTAAGGGCATTTAGTCATTCAAGTCATTGATGGTGGGATGTTCCTCCATGCTTAGGATGAAGGAATGTCTTTGTTAGATGCAGTTATTAACACAGAAAACAAGCATTTTGAGGCGATATGCAATATTTTGCTAATTGGTACTATGGCATTGTCTCCTCTCCTAATTCAGCAATTTAGGCTCGTCAGGAAATCAGGCCCTCCTGGGATTCTGAGGATATGCAGAAGCATTCAAGAAGACATAATTTCATAAATAATTGCTCAGGTTTTTCTGGAAACATCTGCTGTCTCTGATTGATGTATACAGATTTATTTATTCCTTCTGTTTATGTTATTGACTGCTTGATAAAATTTCTTTTTCTGAAGAAGAAATAAACTTCTAAGGGTAAAAAAGAAAAAGAAATAAGCTATTCTCTCTCTGTTATATTTCAAGTAAAAGATGGTTTCAGATAATGAAATGAAAACCACATTCTCTTTAGGTTTAATGTACAGTAAGATGTGAGACATCTGAAAGTTGTTAAAATAGAGGGTGAAAAATGCCTTAAATTCACTTACTGGCACCCAGCTCACAATATTGTAAATAAGCAAAGGAACACGTGCTGCACTTAAGGACGTGGATAATGATAATAGGTTCTCAGTTTTAAGTGCCATTGATTTTCCCCACTCCCCTGAACAGAGCTTTCTAAGCCAGAGAAATATCTTGACCTTTAGACCAAATCCTCAGCACTTATAAATCACCACTTTTTATTTGAAATCGGGAGAGGTACTCCAGTTTACACCATCTGTGTCTCTGCCTTCAAGAAAATAAATGTGTCCTTTGTGACTAGAACAGCTTGTATTCAAAATGGTGCAGTGATACAGCAGGACAGTGAACTGGAGAGTTTATTGCCTTTCTGTTTCAAGCAGGACCACACAATTTATGACCAACTTATGGGTGCTCAATCTTAATGGCAAGAAGTGCTTCAAGAAATGCTTCATCTGGTGATATTTTCCATAGGCGTATATTGGCTCCAACTAAGCTCCTAAATACATTTTCTTAAAATTTCCCACTCTGTTTTTTTCAGGGGATGTGGTGTCAGTGTAGGGTATCAGGTCCTATTGTGAAAGAACTAAGGAAAAAAAAAAGGAGGATAGGAATGGAAGTACTTTGATTTAATAGAATGATGCAGGGTTATTCATGTTTCCTCCACTCAGGAAGTTGGCGCAGACACATTGGATGAAGCCGGCTGGGCTGGCAGTGCCAGTGGCTTGAGAGCACAAGCTGCCAGCTCCTTCTGAACTTCTCTTTATAACTATGCATCAGACCTGGAAATGCATCTTCTTCTGAATTATGAGTCAGACTTTCTTTGCATCAGGATTCAAGTGCATGTTTTTGTTAAGTCCTAAAAGTAAAACTAGAGATTGTTAGCAGGAAGGTCTGTGTTTATTGTCAAGCGCAGTGTTCATAAAGAACTTTGAACCCCATTTGACATTTTCCGTGGGCAAATGTATAGAGATAGTATTGAATATTTTTTGCTTAAACCAAATCACAGGGAAGGAGATCCCACTGTTTAGAAAAAGTAATCAAAACCACCCAGGCCACACCATTGCCACCAAACCAAGGACTGTGAATTTTAGGATGGAAAAATACTGAACAAGTTTCAAACAGGGCAGATCATAACAGTTTCTTCAAAATTAATCATGAGAGGCAAAAAATAAAAACAGTTTGGCAAACAAAACTTGCATTTTTTTCTTCAGTAACTGGAATATATACATCATAGCTAGAGGAGCTGCTTGAGGTCACTGTTAAATTAAATACTTTTCCACACCAGCTTATCATCTGAAAACCGATTCAATGATTTCTTGAGCTGCTGTTATTGCATCTTTACGAGGGAAAAGGTTTAATTAAATGCCTTATCTGTTCTTACAGTGGCACAGCTGTAGAACCTCTGTGATTTAAGGAGAAGATGGTGGGAAGTTTTTGGGGAATAAAGGGAGGAACAAGGTTTATTCCCTCACTTCCAAAATCCAATATCTCTAACTGCTATTTCTCCTCTTTGTACTTCTTAACATGCTTTTACCTTACTGATTTGTCTAACAAACACTGGCAGTATCTTGGACTGAGTGGTTTATATAAGCATTTTAAGAGAGCACTTTTTTTGGCACAACTGATTTGGTTCCTTCCTAAGCAAGCTCATTTTTTAAACCCCATCATTAAAGACCCAATCCAAAGGTCCCTCAAGATATAGACAAGATATACTTGAGGGGATTCCATTATAAATTCCTGCAAGAAGGTCCTCTCTTTGCCCTAGGCTGCTGTTCCTTGCAAAACCACTCTGGCTTCTAGAACATTGCAGTGAATAAAGTAAACACTGAATAGTGAATGAACACATGTTATGCTGCACATTTTTGTAAGTGTATTATCTAATTTACCCACAGAATCACTGAGGTTGGAAAAGACATTCAAGGTGGGGCTCAACCTTTGACCAAACACCACCTTGCTAAACAGACCATAGACTGTCATTTCCTGAACCCTTCCAGGGATGGTGACTCCATCACTTCTCTGGGCAGTCTGTGCCAATGCTTGACAGCTCTCTCAGTGAAGAAGTTCTTCCTGATGTTCAACCTGAAGTTCCCCTGGTCCAGTTTGAGACCATTTCCTCATTTGCTTTTGTTAGTTGCTTGGGAGAAGAGGTAATATTCTGATAAAGAGTCTTGGGTTCTTAATGGAGGAAAGGTAGATGTGCTTCCCCTGAAATTTTCTTTGAACCTTCTGAGACTCTATCATTAATAAGAAAAATCCAAGTGTTTGAAATGGTTTTATTTAGGTTATACATGTAAATGATTCAAATATCAAACTGTGAAATTGCTAGGGTGTACAAACATGCTAGGTATAGATAAGTTGAAAAGCACAGGAACACTGAGGAAATAATTGTGAGATAATCACGCATATTAAAAAAATCAGGTTCCTTTACATTCAATTTGATGTGAAGGTTCACATTCCTTTCACTCCTCTGAATAGAATTATCCATCCCTAATAATTATTTTATTGTTAAAACAGTAACATGCAATTAGCACTTTATCTGGCTTTTAAGAATGAGTAAGGAGAACCATTGTTCTTGTAACTACTCATCTGAAAGAGAGAAGCTGTGTGTTTAATTTTGCTGAAGTTGGCAATTACTTTATTTTTGTGTGTGAATTTAAATTCATGACTCAAAAAGTACCTTCTTCCAGGAAATCTCTAGCTAATTTACAGCAATGTTTGTCTAATTTGTATGTAGTTTGCATGTGCCGTAACACAGACAGAGAGCCTTGTGCCAGCCACAGGAGCTGCTCTGCACACTTGGGAAGGCAATAATAGCAAGGCCTTGTAGGCACAGACATCAGCCAGAGCTGTTACAAGACCATCTGCAATTCTACTTATTTCCTCAATATCAGAATTCTGTGCTGGCACAGATTCACAGTTACTTTTCTAGAAAGAATAAAACCAGTTCACAAAATGAAACCTCTAATTGGAAAGTGGGGAGAGCCTAAAATAATTAATTCTGTTAAAATGCATAGAAAGCCAGAATGTCATAAAGGTTTCATCCTGTAACAGGGAGGAATCTTAAGCATTTAGTTTCAGAGCAAAAATTTCTTGGGATCCTGACCTAGAGGTAGGCACAGAGGCTGCACAGCAACATTAGGTGCTTATGCCTGGCTCTGTAAAAGAAAGTAGAATTCAGATGAGGTCAGTGTCCAGGAAGTGTCAGGATTCCCTTTTACAGGTACCATACTGGATAAAAGGAGAGCTGTGCAATTGGCATGTGTGTTCTAATAATGAAAGTCAAATTTTCTAATTCATTAATGAAGCCAATAAAGAGAAATGCATTAATAAAAATGTCTCGCATATATCTAGTTAAACCATAGCCAAAATAGCCAGGAAAGAATTCATTTTCACTTCAGCTTTGAAACTGATATTTTTATGTGCACGTACAAAAGGGAGAGTTTCTGTCCCCAGTTTACACAATCCGTATCCTTTACTATATCTTCATTTTCTGACTAACATTTACTACTGAATCTGGATAAAAACATACTCCTTAAAAGAAATTAAAGTGTTCAGAAAATGGAAAAACCTTACATTTAAACTCCTGAAAGAGTTCAAAGGCTGTTTTTCAGCAGAAAACTTGACAAAAGAGTGTTGACAAGTTTAATATAGTCAGGACTTCCATGAAAGATTGAGGTTTTTGAAGTAAAGCTTTGAATCATAAGGTCATGAACCTTCTACAAAAACATTTTGCTTGAAATGTCTTTATACTTCAGCTCTTTGGGCTCACTCTTGCCTTATGATTTCTTGTCATACTGTGCTAGGGTGTGGGCAGAACCCATCAAACCATTGTGTCCTCATTCAGAGATCAAGGGTGTATTTTAAAAACCTGAATAACAGAATGAGTGAGAGGTGAAATGAATGGGGCTGAGAAGGAAAGCCTTTAAGTAAGAATAGGTACCATCCCTTCAAATCAAATACCAGGTAACAGCTGAGCCACCTTTACAGAGATTTCCACAGTTTCATTACAGGTTTCATTAGCAGTGTTTTCTTTGACCATTATAGAGTTTAGGGTGGTCATGGCAGTCTGTGCTTATGTGCAATGCGTGTTGCTAATTAATCCAAGGCTAATGGTAGGGAAACCAAAGTTTCACAAGCCTACCACACTCAGACTTTTCAGACTAGGCTTCTTCCTAATTAAATCCTATCTGCTGCAACCAGCCATAGACCTAGTTCATACCCACTTACAGGTATGAAATGTATGTGCACAGATTTAGTTTCTTAATTGAAAGCACAGCCTGGATTATCAGCAGAGCTGGGTGCACAAACTATGGAAGAGAAATGTTTGCAGCTCCCCATGTTTAGCTGTTCCATACAATCATATGAATCAGCATGGCTGGCCAGCCCCAGCTAATGACTGCTGGAAGGAAAACCCTTGCTCTGTGGAAGTCAATAATAGAATTCCCTTTGACTTGCTGTAATAAGGTTTTTGCTCAAAAAGGCACCAGAGGACACAGGCTTCTGTTAAGGTTTTTCTAGGTTCAAGTCATCGATTTCCAGCATTTGAAGGTCTGAAATGGAAATTACAAAAAAAAGAAAATGCAGTGAATATCAAATAATGAAGTGTTCTGCTTAATTATGCAATTGTGACTAGTCTGAATTAAGTAGAAAATTTGTTAATAGACTGCCATTTGATGCAATGTTGAGAGTCTCACGACACCGGTTTTATTTGCTTTAGTAGCACATCTGTACAGTGCATATCTTCCAGATGTGGCCTCTTTGGTCAGATGATGGGGCTGTGATATGATTTGCAGCAGAGCTGGCACACTTAAAAGATCAGAGGAAATAATTAAGAAATAATGATGGCCCTGTTGGAAATAGGTGATTATCATCACTTCTGTAATATATGCCAAAATATGATCATCTTGGATCAATCACAGAATCACAGAATTAAGGGTGGAACAGACCTCTAAGATCATTAGTTACAACTATCAGCCCAGCACCACCACCATGTTTAATAGTAATCCTATCCTGAAGAGCCATATACACACATTTTTTGAACACTTCCAGGGATGGAAAATGTTTCTCCTTATTTAATAGTAAAAACAGGTTTTTCTTTACTTCAATCAATATATGATTTTTCCTCTTGCCATAGGACATCAAATCATGTTGAATATGTCTTCCAGTGGTGAAGTTTTAAAAATTTGTCTTTTAAGGGACTAATACCACCAGATGAAGTTTATTGAAGCTTGAAGAATTCTATTTTTTTAAAGTAGATCATAACTTTTGTGATGTTCATTGAATATTTTGATTCTAAAGCCTTGGTTGATAAATCTATGGTATAAATATTTTGGTATAAATCTATCCCTTCTTTCATTAGTCTTCACTTAGTTGTATTGTGGCTTTTTCTTCTCCTGTCTTGTTTTCCTAACCAGGATTGCACACTTAGCAGGTTTGGGACAGCCACAGAAAATCAACTAAATGCATTTTCCTCAGCAATCCCTCTTCCCCCTCCCTTGTCTGTCTATAGCAGGCCAACGTGATCTCCAGTGGATTTCACCACATAAAACGAAAAAAAGCCCTACACTGCTCCATGAACACCAAGAAGCAGTTCAGCCATGTCTTCCCTAAATGAGAGATGGTTTGTGAGACTTTCAGGATTTCTATTGATTTTGCATAGAACTAGGTCAATGTAAGCTTGTTAATTGAACAAGCTGGCTGCTGCGACTCTCACTTAACTATAAAAAAGGGGTATTAAAAATTGATATGCAAACTTCTGCTTAATTAGCAAGCAGATGAAGTCAGAATAGACAAACCACTATCGTTAATGAAGATGAGGATATGGGTTTCACTGACAGTAAAATACTTTTTTTTTTTTTTTAATGGTTGAAACACTGAGCATTATCCATGGTTCTTACATGTGGTATTAATAGCTGGTTATTTTTCTTTGGGAGTGGTTGGGAAAAATTTACAACTCTGCAGCTCAGACAAAGCACCACACATCAGGAAATCCATTAAAAGGTGACTCTAATTTTTAAAGGGGTAGTAGAGGTAAATCAGAAGCCCTGGGGTGGAGATACTCAGGGATCGTCTGGAGGGTTTGTCATTGCTCCTCATGCAGTGCCTGTGGAAGGGGTTGGTCAGTCGGGCGTAGGCTGCGGGGTGCTGGCGGTGGCAGAAGGGCTCTGGTGGAGCCGTGCCCGGGCCGTGTCTCAGGTAGCACTGACCACCACACACACGTGCTGGCTGCAGGCTCATCCTGCATCTGCACCCCTCCAGCTGTGCCCTTGGGGTGCCCTGTGCTCCTGCTCCCTCAGCCAGGCCCATGCTGCCCTGAGGCCACAAGAGGTGAGGTCTGGTATGTGGAGGCTGGAGGAGATCAGTTCTGGCTCACATCTAAACCTAATCCCCCAAGACTTTGCTTTGCACCTGTTATGTGAGTGCTGAATTTTAGACCATTTGCGTCCCCCTGTATGCGAGTCCTGCCTAGAGCAATATATTATTTATTTGGTTTATAACAAACACAAAGAAAAAAACGGAATAAATTAATAATGTATAGATTAGCATATACATTTCAGCTTGCAGCTGAGAGAGATGGCAGAAAGCAATCCTCATTTTAAGTTCCTTAAGACAATTGCTTTTCTTTCTTCCCCAGAAACCCCAAGCAGTAATAAAGGTTCTGCCATTTATAACTTAGCATTGCACTAAGAAGCCACCTGGACCTGAAATTAATTTGTGTTTAAGAGCAGAGTGGCAGGCTGACCACAGAGTTACACTCCTTTGAATGATAGCTTTTTGGGTAGGATGTTTTCTGTGGCTTTAATTTCAGTTTTCTTTGGCCCAAGTTACAACTGACTCAGTTTGTCTTTCACTTCCTTTAGCATTTCCAGATTTTCTAGTACCACAGCTCATGCGCCAGCTTTGCCTAGTGCACAGCAATTAGGGACCTTTCCTAGAGGGGAGATTGTACATGCCAATTATTTGTAAAATATGTAGTTTATAAGAGATTTTAACCATCTTATACCTTAAATGGAAAAGTATGAGATTCAGCTGAAATAAATAAGAAAAAAGCATATCTTTAAATATTGAAATACAATGATGGCTGAAAGTGCTTGAATTATTTGAGTGCCTTGATGGCAGTTTAACCAACTGTGTCCATACATATTTAAAGCACTGAATCACTTCTTGAAATTTACATTTTTATGTACCATTTTGGTGAAAGAAATATTGAGCAATAAAGATGCTTTCCATAATAATTTGTTTTCAAAAAGTAGTACTCGACTGTGAAAAAAATTTTCTGCTGGCCACCATATGATTCAGTGAGGTCCCAGCGTAATACTGAGCTTTGGTATTTCCTACCTCAAATTAAGGTTTTTAACAGCACAAGAAAACCTAGATCCAACCTATGCTTCCGAAACAAAAAAAAATAAAAATTAAAAAGGGCTGTGCAGCAGCTACTGTTACCTTTCAGCTATGTGTCTGTATACATGGATATGTCTGACTGGGAAGAGTTCCTGTTTTCAGGATGGGATCAATAGGGATAAAGTGGCCATTTAAATCCTGCTGTAGCTTTTATAAAGGGTTACTCTGTGTAGAATATCCTGGTTTGATTTTCAGTGGATGATAACACCCCCATCCCACAGGTAACCATGGCCAGCAGCTACTGGCATGTTCAGCCTCTGCCAATGCCTTGTGCCAGGTTGCAGGAGCCAAAACGTGGAGCAGGAAACGTGCTCTTATGAGACACAATAATTTGTGTCACTGAGCTTGCTCCATGGACCTGCATTTGCAGCAGGGAGTAGTTGACAAGATAAAAACATCCAAGTGGCTGGCACAGTCAAAAAATGTGCCAGTGATGGGCTGAGACCTGGCAAGGGAGCTTTCTGCATTTCCAGAGCTGTCCTGGGCACATTGGAACTGAAGTGCTCTTTCAGTCAACCAAGAATTAGCAGAGTGGTTTTTTAATTTATTTAATGAGTTTGAGTATGATCCCACCGACATTTATTAAAGAAACTGAAATTATTCTAAAATTTTTCCCAAAATATTTTAGTAAAAATGAGGCAATAATTTTCTTTTTCATTTCTTCTGTATTCACAAGTGAGCTGGAAAGTAATATTACAGAAAACAACATAAAACACTGACATTCTTTTCTGTCTGTGTATCAGATTTGGTGATAATGATCACCAAATAATAATGATTCAGGCCTTGTGATGGGTTACATGACATTATAATCTGTTTCAATCTGCTTTTCATTTTTAGGATATATTATTTTTCAGATAAACTGTGAACTGAAAATCCCCAAGAAAGGACAGTGAAATGTAAATTTACAAAGTCTAGGCAGCCAGCTGAAAACTGATTTTCTACACCTTATAAAGAACTGGACTATAAACCAAATCTTTACTTAGTCTGAATAGTTCCACAGTTTCCAGCTGGTTGCAGAGAACTGCTGTGCTTTGATTCAGCTGACAATAAAACTAATAATGCACAAATCTTTTTTATCAGGCAACAAGTACAAATGCTTCTCTGTTAAGTAAACTGGAGTAGATAAATCCTTAGCTACACACTCAGCCAGAGCATTTCCACTGTGACAAGGACTGACTGCATGTGTGTGAAATTTCAAGGGGTGGTGTTCAAGTAGTGTCAATGAGGCACACACAGAGAAGGTTTTCACTAAGGTAGTCACAGCATTTCCAGGAGCAGCTGGATGACATAGTAAATTAGCTCTATTGAATGATGCATTAATTTGGTAGGATACTTACAGGGCCCAATTCTTACTTTCTAAAAACATATTCTAGTCTTCTGGCTTTCCTCCTCATTTTGCTGTGAAGAATAAACTGCAATCTAGACACCATCCTGTACTAGCGGGAAAAAGGATTGTGTGCATTTCCAAAGAATATTGAAACTTTTTTTTATCTTTCCTTTTCCCAGATAAATAGTATCCTAAAGAAGTGAATGTTATTGGTGTGAAGAAAAAAATCACATATGATTGCACACATCTGTTATGTGAAAAAACACATCAGTATTTTTGATAGCTCGATGCCACTAACTGAAACAGTTCTAATCCTGGTAATAGTTTGGGCTCTCCCTCTCTTTGCACAGCTCTTTCTATTAGCAAGTCTCTCTGTGCAGTCACAGACAGATCTCTGTCACAGACATCTCGTAGCAGAGGTCCCTGAAAGGCAGATGTCATGTTATACTGATACAGACTGTTATTCGGCCTTGTACCCTACTGGGGTTACCAACTAGGAAAAACAAACATTTTGGATTTTCACTGCAGTGTCTTTTTGCATACACTAAAGTAGATAAGTGACCCAGAAGTTCATGGAAGAGGTTGGAGTTTTGAAGGTCTTTGTCACATAAAATGTCACTGAATCCTATTTATGACTCCCAGCCTGGGGTGGTATAATCATTTTCTTATGCAGTGTTACTACTTGAAGGCTGTGGTGAGATATTCCTCAGCATTAAATTTTACTATTAACCAATAGTAATTAATGAAATACACTGATGATTACAACTTGCACTGCATATCCAGCTAGATATTTTTACATGTTTCCTGTATGATGTTTCATGCTGACTGGGTTGTTACTCATTAAAGTCATCTGCAGGAATGTCAAAGAACCCAAAACAAGGTGAGATTTTGTCACTGTTGTGTGTAGGTGGGGTCTCTACCCATCACAGAGGTCTGACTGTATCTGTCCCTAATAA
>VXBU01003304.1:0-37588 GCA_013400315.1 Bombycilla garrulus | reverse complement strand
TTATTGTATCAGAAGGTGGCCCAAAATATTTTGGAAATATTTTGTCATCCCATATCAATACACTTTCAAGCAGAACAAATTGAACTCTTTTTCAATTGGAAAGAAACTTTTCATCTGCAAGGTTTAGTTAATGTATATATATAAACAAAAACACACAGAAAAGCTCAGAAGCAGCAAGAAATAGTTCTAAATTATCTATAGAAACTGCTAAAATTAATTTCCATAATTAAAACCAATTCTGATGGCATACATTTGTGTTCAACATATTTTTTTACAGTGTTTTCTGCTCTCGGTCAGAAAGAAATGAAAATTTTCATCTCAGTCCCTCGCTTGTATCTCTTATTAATCTTCAATAGAGTTAGACTTTAAAAAATGGTTAAAAGATCCCCCTTTTCTTCTTATCTTCTCCTCTAGAGCTTTTAAAACTTTCCTTCTATGTTTTTATCTTCTGGAATGTCAGAGTTGTATTTTTAATGCAATTAAATTAATTGACAAAATCCAGATATTTTGTTTTATATAGGAAGGAAGTGTTATCAATCAGAAGAGAAAGATAATACATTCAATTTTTGAAATTAAAAAACCAACCACCTAAGTGTCTGCAAGAAAGAGACAGTTTTGTCCAGGGTTTTGCTCAGAGGGAATGCCAGAACTCAGAGACACCTGAAACACAGATTTTCTGACACTCAGCTGGGTTTACTGCTGTTGCCTGGCTGGGAGCCAAAGTCAGAAGGCAGGAAAATGCTGACTCTGAGAGCAGGCAGGTGCTGCTCCTGCTAGGGAATGGCTGTGGATATGAACAGAAGGACCTGAAGTTCCTGGGGTCCTACTTTATTTTTGTGGCCTGGGCTTTGTGGTGCCAAGCTCGGCACTTCCTACTTGCCCTGGGGACTTTAGACCACCAGGAGTTTCCTGGAGTTGGATTTAGGGCTTCCTGCTATTTATCTGTCTCCTCTCCATCATCATCTATTTTCAGTGTTTCCTACTACGTCAATTGCATCCTTCTAACAACAGATCCAGATTAATGGAGTCACTTTCCTCTTGACCCACATTAGTAAAGCTCTTTGCACCTTTTCAAAACCAAAAGTCCTTCTTTGCAAAGAAGAAGAGCCTTGTTCATACCCTGCAAAGTGATGTATTGCAGAGCTGGCTGATATAAAAAGCTCAGTGCAAACTGATTTGCATCTTAAAGCAATACAATTAAACCAGCAAATATTCTGTGTAGACAGTTTCTGTATCCTAGTGACCCTGTGATTTAGTTAGATTTCTCTCTAATTGATGTTAAAATAAAAGTTCAGTGGGATCCACATACCTTGCAGAAGCCTGAGTTTGCTGAAGCCTCCACCTTTCCTTGCAGGATTTTTCCATTGAGAAGTGTGTAAAAGACACAGATCTATCTCTAGAGGATCTTGTAAGCTCAGAAACAATGTGATTTTGAGCCCCATTTTGTAGCCACTTTGAAGAAACTTAAATTCTTCCATTGTATTCAAAGGAGAATTGGGTCTCAGACCTTTAGAGAAAGTTTCCAACTTTTCCTAGTGTTGTGATCCAGTGGGTGAGAGATGCCTCTGATCAAGTTAACGTGCAAATAATACCACGTGCCAAAGTCAATAATACAGATTTTAATTAATAGTAAATGTGAGGCTGAGAGATAGAAAGAAATAGAAAAGATGAGGGGGTGAGAGAGATCAAGCAAAAGGCAATCAGAACCTGTGGATCCAGAAGCATCCTGTTGGTCCTTCTTCACCCTTCTTGGTGGTGGGGGGGAGGTTTTTCTGGGGATTCCACCTTTTCACAGTCCAAGTTCTGTGTATCCAAGGAGCACAGATGCCACTCCCATCACTTAAGGTGATATGTGTATCAGCAGTTTCTTCCTTTCTGACATCATAACACAGGGGGAAGTTTGATCCTAACCAGATACATCCTCAGGCCTGGAACTAGCACCTTTCTCTGACAAATTTTTGCCACCTGTGCTTATTTCAAATTGCCACTGTGGTGACTTATGGCAAGTTCCTTCTCTGGCCTTGACAGTGGTGGGAGACAGGGAACTCTATTATGTCCTTACACCTGGCCACAGGGAAACTGAAGGCAGCCTGTTCATGTTAATTGAGACAGGAGTCTTAAGTGGGATGTATTCCTACTGAAGCTGTTTGCCTGGCAAAAGTGCTGCAGGATCATCAGGCTCTTAATTATCTGCTGCTCTCTCCAGTTATAAAGCAAATTGACTAAACATTCTGGCCTAGTGAAGAGATGGTTAAAACACTCACAGCTGTAGCTCTCTGTGCCCCTTAGCATTTTTTTTTTTTTCTCAGGGATTAAAAGTGCTGGGAACCCAAGAAAAACTTTTTCTCAATATTTGTTTGTCAGGCAGTTTTTTTTTCATATCCCACTCAACACAATTCATGGAGTATGATTATTGTTCCCTCTTAATCACTTTTCTGGTCATGAAGCCCCTTGTGCCTGCCTGCTAAAGCCGGTTGCATCACTTATGCTGTGTCTCCAGGAGAGAGAGAGAAAAGAGGATTAAGGTTTAAAGAACACAAAAATGTAATGCAGGAAAAAAAATATTTGGGCTTTTTTTCCCCCACTGTTGGGATTTTTTGTGGACTTTGAGAAAGTAGAGGAATGAAAAGGAGGAAAAGGCTTTCCCATGAAAGAGATAATCTTCATCATTCAATCTTTGGTGACTCTTTTGAAAAGCTGAGTTCATACAAGGTAAACAGAAAGGAAGATGAATAAGTTACCTCACATTCACTGTCAGGTGCTGCAGAGTCCACAATGCCTGATAACTTCTTACCCTTATAGTTAACATGCCAAATTTCAAAATGTTTTTCAGGAAATAGCTCGGGATAGATCTCCTTCCTGTAAAAACAAAACCGCATTGGTGAGGATCAGAGGAATTGCAGACTTTGCAGGCTGGTCTGGCAAATGCTACTCCCAGGAACAGCCCTCCAGGGACAATTCCACATATCTGGTGTGGTGCTCACCACTTGTGCTGGGAAAAAACACTCTCCTAAGGAAAGCAGGTTCTGCCAATAACAGTTCAGAAAGTGCTGTTCTGAAAGTCCTCCACACATGAAATTGGGAGTAGATAAGCAGTACACATAGGGAAATTATGGGTGTTTGTTATACCAAAAATGTAGCTGGGGAAGCTACTGTGATCAGCAAATGAGTGAATCTTACCTCAAGACTTCTTAGTCTTATCTCAAAAGCATTAATATGGTAGGGGACTTTGTAATTACCAGAGATTTAGTTTCGGCTGTGGACGGACACTCGTGGGTGAGGAAATTGATGAACCAATTCCCTGATCAAATCTCTTCTTGTCAGGAGGAGAAACCGCCACAGCGATGCTTTTAAAACTGTGCCTGTTGTCTTTACCTTGTTCTTCCTAAAATGTGACTCAGGGTGCCCAAGGCAGAAACTCCCATCATTCTTGCCTGTTCCAAGGGTGGGAGGTGAGGATTGAGGACTGAGATCTTCCCTGGCAGCACTGAGCAGCATCCTCCACCCTTCTCCGTGCTGTGTGACTCATGCTGGAGGGAAGAGACACTGTTATGAATGTAAAGCACACACTGACATGGACTTCCTCCCATCACAAATGAGGAAGAGGACCAGAAACAGAGAGATGGAACCACAGAAAAATAGAAAAAAAATAATAAAAAAAGAAAGACAGGACTGGTTCCCTCTCCCCTCATTTGGTACTGTGGACATACTGCAGGAAGGAGCAGTAGGTTTGGATTGGGACAAAGAGAATCTGCTCTCTACACCAGCCTCACATAACAAGTTAGAAGTAGAAAGAGATGAATGCAGCTTTCGCCAGAACCTCCCTCTAGCAGAGCCTTCAGCAGAGCCCTAACAAAGTCATCACAGGGTTCTAAAAGCCCTGCTCTTCCTTGTGAAACAGAGAGGAGACTCTCCAGGTGTATTCGTGTATAAGCAGATTGTGAATAACACCTTGAAAAACTGTACAAGAGCAAGAGCTTGTAAGTCTCTGAATTTGCATGTGTAAACTGGGCTTCCCACCTGTCATCTTTACCAAATTTTCTTCTCTTTCATCACAAAACATCTGCTTGAGCGCTAGAAGCAAAGTGGAAGAGCAAAATCATCTTCTTTACCATAAACATCCAAATTCCTGTATATGCCAGAAAAAGAGAATTGCCTTTGTGTCTCAGGCTGAGGTCTCATTCTCTCCAGTGCAATCAAATGAACAGCTGTTGCTGTGGAGCTTGTCTAAAAACATCTCTCTGCATTCTGCTCATTCAGGTCTTTTATGCCTGCTGTTCCCATTATTATGCTCTTTTTCCAAGTGTTGAATTTTCACTCGGACATTTATACTTTTATCTCTACTCAAAGACACAATCAAATGCCACAGGCAACACCAGCCAGCGGCTGAATCATGTCTTTGCCTATGCCATATTTTCAAACTCCAGCAGAATACTTTGATGCCAAAATGGTCCAATGGCTGAAACACAGATTTTATGAAAGTTGAACACAAAAAAGAGACAGACTCATGCTGGTCTTCATTTACACCCTCATCCTCCCATTCAAACTTTATTCTCTTGAACCTTTCATGGATTTCCAGAGATAAATGTTGTTCCCAGTGTATCTCCTTCTACCAACTCAGCATCCTTTAATTTGGTGGCAGTAGAAGTACCATTTCTCAGGCCACTGCTTTTCACCTGCTACATCACTGTTCAGGAGCTTGGCAGGAAATTGTAAAGGCTGGAAGTTAACATGATATTGCAGGGAAAAGAAGGAGGTGCTCACAGTGCAGGAAATGCCACATGAAAGGCTGGGTGAAGAAAGGTCAGATTAAACTACAGAGGAACTTAAACTGGTTGGATGTGTCTGGAAGTACCTGCATTTCAGGTGACACCTGCTCTTCATTGTTTCCTCTGTAAGTTCCAGATGAAGGTCTGTTTGAGACTCATGTCCATTCCCTGAGCCATCCTTCCTGCAGAAATTACAGAAACTTCTGGAAGAGCTCTTTGCCATCACAAGCTGAAATTTATGTTATACCTTGGGTATAATGGAATTTTCAAATGCCTGGCAGAGCAAAGAACAATTTGTCCTTTATTTAGTTCATAATTTCTGCCTGTGGAGCTGTTTGGTTGAACTGCATAGTCCCTTTGCTCTCCTCAGGACTGAAACCCACTCTGCCATGTCCCAGTCCCTGTGCTTAGTGCCTGTCAGCCCCATGCTTTCCCCAGATGACTGGCACCTCCCTGCTGGCATTGTCAAGGTCCAGAGCCAGATCCTGACTTCACTCTTTACCTATCCACGTCTTTAGCAAAGACACTGGAGTCCTTTTCTCACCATCAGTGGAAATAAGTGGTGTAAGCCTGAAGGTGGAATTACTGCCCAAAAATTGGAGATCAGCTGAAGTACAAGATTAGGCAAGTTAAAAAGAGGAGACAGAGTGTTTGACTAGAAGAAAGACAGAAGATACAGGAGCAGAAGCATCATCTGTATGAGCTGCTCCTCATTCTGTGCCATTTTTTTGCATGTCACTTGAAGAAGTAAAACTCAGGTTCTGGCCAGTGGCTGCATGGAGCCTGTGCATCCCTGGCCTTTCTGGCTCTTTGTTCCCATGAAGTGAAAAGAAATCCTTTCACCACATGACCAAAGGGGTCAGGATAATCCCTTCTCCTTCTGCATGGAGCCAATCCTGCTCTCCAGCCCCAGGGAGACGAGGCAGGATTAATAATTTTGATCAACGTGTTTCCTGTTTCCAGATACTGCAAAGGTATTTTGAGAGTATGATATATGAGTCACTGTGGGATGCAGCAGAATGTTTAAGCCTTGCAGCTTGGAGGTACATTATTCATCTTCTCTCAGCCTATAAAACATGCAGCCCAGAGATACCCTGAATATGGCCTGCAGAAGCTCAACTTGAACCTCCAGGGAAGTTCCTTGAAAGTGTTTCTTAAAAGACATTCATTTTTTTTTTGTTGAACAAAAGAAGATAATCCTTCCAGATCTCCTTACGCCTTCTTCCCCCACCCCTCCTCACTTTTCTGGCTTACTTCCAAAGCCTCTAAAGAAAAGATTGATTGGCAGCTGGTATATGCAGAAATCCCTGTTTTCAGCCTTGTAGCATCCAGCCTTCACCACAGCCTATGCCCCCTGCTCCTACCCAAAGGCTGCATTAAATTGTTATATCCATCATCTGGCTGCAAGCCACAGCCTTGCCAGGGAAGGGGAAGTGAGTGGACATAAGTACTATAAAACAGATAACATTGTTTTCATCAGGAAGAGCACTAACTTTTGCAGCAGCGTTCAAGCACATTAGGAAAGGTTGAGACACTTGTTATTGAGACACCTAGCTTGATGAGTTTGTAGAGAATTAAACTCTTGTTGGTAAAACATTTGGATCTTCATTCTTGCACCAGCCATGGCTACACTGTTCTCTGAAACAGATGTTGCTGAAAGACCTGTGAAAAAGCTGGTGTATCTGGGTGTGATTTGGCTCTCTGATCTACACAAGACATTTCTTGACCTCATGGAGTTTGCCAAAGCACAGATATCTCTCATGAAGACTCACTAGGATGTAATTTCTTCATGTTAGGTATGAAATGGGATGGTTGGATTCGTCCCAAAATCAAGGGACTTTCTCAAAGTGATCAAAACCACCAAAGACCTCATCCCTGTTGAAAAAAAAAAAAAATCAAGAAAAACTGTTCATTATTTGCTAGATGCTAAACTATTACTTTTGGCTTCAGTTGCATTTTGTTTGGTAAGTATTTTCATATTCTTCTAGTTTAAACCTGCAGAAATGCTATGATTTTCATATAATGACGTTGAGTAGTAATGTGAGGGTTTTGCTAATTAGGAAAGAGCATCAAAGAATTTTCTTATTACTAAGCAAATTCCTTCAGACTGCTCCTTCACAGATGAAAGCTGGTTTCTGTGTGGATGGTTTCTCCATCTGAATGTAAATCTTTCTGACTGGAATAAAGGAGAACGATAAGATTGTCCTTCCCATGCGCCCTTACCAATGAGTCTACAGTTAAAATTCCATATAGGAGGGACTTAATTTTCCTAAATCACAAAATATGCATTAAGTTAAGAGGAAAAAAATGCACAAATGCACTCAGATTAGGTAATTCATTGGAAAATAGAATTTTTGTGAAGGCGGGGGTGTCTTCCCCAAGCAAAATCACTCCATATCATAATGTCTGGAGCTGCATAATTCAAAAACTTTATGGCAGCACATGACTAATACAAGACATCTGGATGAACATTTTAACAAGAGACTGGATTTTCACCATATATCCAACCCTTTCACAAAGGTCAGGGCTGTCCTCAAAGAGTTCATCAAGGAAAAACCCTGCTCTTTTTGAGCAGGGTTATTGCTACACTGAAGATCCCATCAGGAGAAAGGCTAGTTAGTATTTGAAAAACCAGCCTGCTGAATCCTTTTGAGTCCTTCAACTCATCATTTTTGGTAAATCCAACCTCTTCTATTGAAGCAATCAAGATGTACTGTCAAGTTTTCAGATTATTTGACGTTTTGACTAATGGTTTCTTTTCCGTTTGACTTCCCACATATTTTTAGGTGAAGAAATCCTGGTTTAAAACTTTACAAAGTTCCATTTAAAAGAGGTCAACCAAAATGTTGCAGATTTTTCTGTTACATAAAGTGACATTTCAGAAATGCCAATTTGAAAATGTTCTATAATTTTTAAACTTTCCCTTCATTTTGGGAGGTTGAACCTCAGTGTATCCAAAAGTTCTGTTATATTCATTGCTGAGCATTTACCTCAGTCCAGCTTTAGTAAACAGGAGCCTTCCAGATCAAGACTGGTTCTGTGGTTCCCGTGCATGAGGAAAGTCTCTGAAGGACCAGCTCTTTCTAAAGCTTTCTCTGCTTTTCCTGCCAACAATTTTAAAGAGACCCTAAATTGATCCCAAAAGGCCCTGGCATTTTTTAAGAAGGGATCTTCTTTTGAGTCTTTGGTGGTTCTAGACAAGAAGATCATGAAATCTTTGGTTACCCTGCTGAGAGGCTTTGCAAAGTGAGTAGGGTGCCTTCCCCACCTAAATCAAAGGACATGACAGCAGGTGTGTAAACCTGTGTTCTTTCTGTCTTGCTGTTTTGAAACAGCTCCCTCCAGCCTGCAGCCTCGCCTGTATTGTTTGATATTGTTTCTGCCTGAAATATTCATAAAGCATTATGCTTAAAAAATCGGGTTGATGAATGAGAAGAGACAGTACTCCTAATAAAGTCATTGACAGAAATGCCGAAGCATTTTTGGTTGTTTTTTTTTTTTTAAATGTATGGGAGCTTGTCATTTGGCTGCTGCAAATTGGTCTGAGTGGTAAAAAAAATTTAAAAAAACACCAAAGACAAAAATAGAGTAGTAGATGGCACTGAAGAAGAAAGTGTCCCAGCAAATCGATCATTCGAGACATACAATTAAAGCGCTGAGAATTCCTCACTCGTTGTGATGAGGGAACAAAGATTGTCTCGGAACTTACGGAGCTCATTTGCTTTTACAAGACATGTCTTGTAGGTGACAGATCTCTTACTGCCTGCCAGGTGTCCCTGCTTGATACCACAGCAGGTCTATAAAAATGACATCCTCCTTTGAGATGCTGCTGGTTCCATCACCATCTCAATCATGCAAATGACCTCATTTGACTAAAAAATGTGTGGCTGCCAACCAGTTTAACCTGTCACATCCCAGGATCCTGTTTCAGCCAAGCAATTGGAGTCACGTCTTCATTTCCAGGTAAAACAAATAAACACATGGCGTTGTTGTTGTTGTTGTATCTCTTGCAGACAAACAAAGCAGTAGCCAAGGGGGATTTCCACCACGCAAGCTCCAGCTCCCGGCGAGCTCTCTTCCTGGCTGTCCTGTCCATCACAATCGGAACTGGCATCTACGTTGGGGTAGCCGTGGCTCTTATTGCCTACCTGTCAAAAAACAACCATCTATGAGCCTCAGGAAAGGAGGAAGAAGCAGCCAACCCGGCTCCTGCACTGCAGAAGTCCCCAGCACATCAGACTGCTGTGTTTTTCCAAAAAGAGACAAACACTTTCTGGGGGCAGGTACAGGATGAGATGGGCTTGTGCATTGTTGGAGGGTGGGAAGCTGGAGGGGCTGGGGGCAATTCCACCATTTGTGATGCACAAGTCTTGCTTATCTTCATCAACCCCTGTACAAAAAATGGAAAGAAAGCATGAAAGAGAGACAAAGAATGAAAAAAGGAAAATAATAAAGGGAAGGAAGAAGGGGGGTGTGTGGAGAAGGGTGTTTTGCCTTTGCCTTCTTTTCAATATGGTGTTTACAAGCATCTGGCAAACTGAGCTGTTCTCTTAATACCTTCTTGGTCACCTGAACTTTGCAGCCAGCATGAGCTTGTGCTTAATTTGCTTGTTAAGCACGGCACTGAGATCTGGGGAAGCATGGACAGTGACTGGTTCTCTGAAAGAGCAATATAAAAACAAGAGGAAGAACATGGCTTGTTTTGTCTTTTGAACGCAGGACTCATTTGCCTAAGAGTGAATCAGACACCTCAGCACAGAGTGGTATTGCCTACTCTTCTTGTTGAGGGTAGGTTTCCATGGAGGGAGAAAAGGAAATTAAAACCATTTTTACTTCCTTTCCTTGGTTTTGGACTAAGGTGTGCCCCACAGGGCACCTCAGTGAAGAACAGCTGAGGTTACAGCTGCATGACTTGGCTCTGCAGAGAGTGCAATTTCGAAGTTAACGTGAGACCCGTTGTAAAATTAATTCCTCCATCCAGTCACATTGTGATAACAGCACTTTACTGTGGCATTATTGCTCATCTGGGCTGCTCCACCTTGCTGTGGAGACCTGCACAGCAGTCAGTGCAAGAAACCTGGGGAAAAATGCAAACTGAAATACTAATAAGTTTTTAATTTAAAAGAAAAAAAAATCATGGTAAAGCATGGGAATTAACCAGAGAAAGGAATGCTTCATACATTTCTGGGGTCCTGCTCATACACAGACCAGTGAATACCACTCAGATCAGAAGCTCACAGCTCAGCTGTGCATCAGGGACACGGCATAGCCATGGAGAGACAAGCCTGTTCCCCAATAAGCAGAGCAGTGGTAAATTGTAGGTGAATTGAGCCTTGTCCTTACTTCACTGACTGAAATGATACATTTATTTTCTTCTTTACTTGCTCCCCACACTCAATGGTTTTTTTGTCTTACAGATTTCCCTGCACTCAACTATTGTTTTGTCTTACCATTTCGTCCCACCCCAGGGTGTGTCAGCATAGACATACATATGTAGCTACATATATACATGTACAGAGAGGGGAAAACCAATCAAATCAATGACCATTTTATTATTCAACTGCCTCATGTTTTACAAACATGGTTTCTTTAAACAAGGATGTCATCGAAGACCTTTTCCTCCAACTCTGTATTGTGTGTCATCTTCACTCTGGGACAGTTTTGTTCTCTTGTTTAAGGTTTCCATTATTTTGGTTTGAATTTGATTTCTTTTGTTTTAGGGGAGGGAGAACAAACACATGCAATCCTATTTTTCTGGTAGCTATATGGTTTATTAAAACACATGGTATACAGCTACTGGTGCTTTGTGTCACTTTTTGGGGTGGTGGATGTAAAGCATTAGACTGAGTGAAATTTGGCCAGTCCTGCTACCTTGAGAGGTGCTTGTATGGACAAGCTCATGTTGTCCCTGGACCCAAAAGCTTGTTGTAGACACTGATAGCTTTTTTGGCATTGAATTCACAGAACCAGAGAACAATTTTAGTGGGACGGGAGCTTAAAAATCATTTAGCTCTAATCCCCCCTGCCACAGACTGGGATTCCATTCACATTGGATGGCAAATTGTTGGGCTACAAGCTAAGCCTGGAGACTAGCAATGTACTCCTAGTCCCCTCTGCATATATATTATGCATGATTTGTAGGAAATCAGTCAGTCTTTCTCATAAAGCCTGAGCTTTGGAGTACATGGTATTGAATAAAAAAAAACAATGATTATTCACTAAAGGGAAAGGAATTAGTATTTCCTAGCCTTGATTTGAAGTCTACCTGGAGTTCAAAAAAATTAGAAAGCAAACACAGGTACTGTAAGGTCATTAAGCAAGCCTAACAACAATAATAGTAATGCAATTTTAAAACCAATCTTATGGTGAGGACTCTGCCTCATGGTCTTTGGTGATTATGCTGGCTGAATATTAACAGGAGAGGCAAAAGCCAGCTCTAGAGGTAGCAAAAACTTTCCCACAAGAGCAGCCTTAAAAATACCATAGACGCCCTTGCACCCTGCTTTAAAAATAGCATTCCAAGCACAGGGAGTCCAGCTTTCCCTATGCCCAGGATTATGTGCTGGAGCAACCCACGGTGTGAGATGGAGCTGGCACTTGGAATGGCAGTCCAGGGTGATGAGCAAGGAAGATAAAGGGGGCTTGCATGCTTGGGAGGTGGACCTGGGCCTCACTGCAGATGAAAAAGGGGATAAAGTTCCCAATGATTGTTTCTGTGCCTCAGTAGGGGTCCAGTTTGCTGATTGTCTGAGCTGTGGGTCACTGAGGAGCTGAACAGAACCTGTGTCTTCCTAAGAAAAGTGATGTTGTTGTGGCCTGCTGCAACATCTCTGGTTGGCAGAGCAGATACAATCATCTAAAATCCCCTAAGTCTATGTCATGAAGAGCAGAAACTGCCACCAACAGCTGCTCTTTCTGAGACAGCACCAGTTTATCCCATGCGGTCATTCCTTCCTCATCCTTGGGGAAGAGCAGGAATGGTCCATATACAGTGAGCTCCTGTGCTTGGATACAGGCACATCTTTAGTCTACAACAGATCTCTGCCATCCCAGAGGGAGAGGAGAGAAGCCTTATTGGCTCAATGAGGTGGTGTTAAAGAAATGGCACTGACATCTTTAACCAGATGACAAGCTGTTGTGATACCTAAGATCAGCTGCAAGGAAAAATCTCAAACCGTAAAACCCCAGGGTCAGAAAGCTCCAACTTAATTGTATAATGTAGGATGTCACTGTGGATTAACCTCAAAAGATACATGAGGAGTGCTGGAGACTCACTGAGAGGGAAGAAAAAAAATCCTTCTTTGTGAAAGTCTCACAGTTCAAGGGAACAGAGGCACTCAGCAAATAATTTGCTGGGTCAGAGACTAATATTGCATCTGTCATCTGACCGGATTTCATAACTCCCTGGTACCTCCATTGATTTTTTTGAGCCTTCATTTGGGAATCTCCTAGCCTTGAGCATTTTTATAGCTCAGTCTGAAATTAATTTCTCCCATCATCCAGGCAATTCCTACCACAGAGCCAGCTTGCAAGAGCTCCCTGCTGAGGAAGCAAGAGGGCATAACTTGGGAACATCACTGTACACCAAGGCTGGAAAGGCAGAGGCAGTGACAGTCACTCACCTTCCCTGGGCTGGCTGCCACACATCTCTCACAATTCAGGAAATGCCACCTGCCAACTTGCAAAGGAAATTCAAAGGCAGCCAAAAACGTAATGTGATTAAGTGCCTATGAACTTTACCACAAGGAGGACATGAGAAAGGGCACAGAGAGAGAGTGTCCTGTGTTTTAGATATCAGAGAACATGCACTCAGGCTGCTGAAAGCCCCAGTGAGTGGTGGAACCTCAGTCAGAGGGCACAGTAAGCCACGTCTGTGGAAGAAGTGGCTCTGGCCTCAGAGATCATGACACTTGTCTGGGCAAGACAAGACCACAGGATGAGAATCTGCAGAAGGGCTGCACCTGAGAGATTTCTTCAGGGCAAGATGAAATCTAAATATCTATCCTTGGCTTAGAGAGCTTCAAATCCAAGATAGGAGGCAGAGGTGGAGATGGGTGACAAAACAGTGTCAGTTTTCTTGATTAAACCAACCCAGCCCATTTCAGCACCCTGCACCATCATCTCTCACTATCAGCCAGCACAAAGGATGCTCTTTGCTGGCTCCATGGCTTTGCTCACAGATGCTGCTGTAGTGACACACTCAACAGAGCATGGTCAGGCAATCAGGTCACCAGAGCACATGGTCCTGCTTCCCTTGTGCACAAAAGAACATTGGGTTTTACTCCAGACATCATGGCATGACTCAGTGCTGCAGACATCAGGATCACAGCGGTGCCAAAGGAATGAGAGCAGGAGCTGCCAACACTGTTACAAGCTTAAGGCTGTGTGGTGAGCACAACATATGTCTGCTCTTTACTAGTCATGAGACAGCTCTGGAGAATCTGCTCCAAGCACTGTCAGAAGGTGGGTGGTGCTCCTTCATGCCATCACATTTCCCTCTTTGGACATGTCCAAGTGTACTTATAACAGGTGATTTATACTTCAGGATCTGCAGGAGGAAGCAAAGGGGAGGAAAAGGCTCAGTGAAAGAGATGTTGAGAGGTAGGAGGTAGGAGAGAATCTGTGATTTGCTACATCCAATTTATGAATGCACACAGCCAGAGTGCCATGTGGCTGGGAAGAAAGCCACTTTCCCTTGGCTGATAACTCAGTGTTGCTTTGGTCAAAACCCTCCCTCTGAAGAATTTCCTTGCAAGTAACAGACTGAGCTTGAGCAGAGGAAAAGCATTTGAAGTGATGCACCAGATGGGTTACAGTAGCCCTCCCTCCCCAAAACAAGGTCAGGTGTTTGCATACAAATCCAATTTGTCCTTCCAGAACACTCAGTGGTGTTTCAGACTCCTCTTTCAGACTCCTGCTTTCTTAGTGCTCTGTAGGTAAAGACACATCCACACATTTTTATACATATATACAGGTACCTGTACACATACATACCCATACTCACATACAGGCATATGAGAAATGCTGAAAGAGGAAGGGAAATCAATTTTCTTCTCAATCAAGGAGCAACTGCAATTTCAGCAATGAAAATAACAACAATGCTGCTCAATAATCACCTGCAGAGGGGGCAGCGGGCTGTGAGAGCTGGACTTTGCTGCTTCCCTGCTATGTTTTTGAGTCAGCTGTTTGCTGCTTCTCTTCTCCCTTCTACCTTTGCCCAGTGCATCTTTTGCTGACCCTTAGTGTGGTCAGACTGGTGGCTGTTCATGGAAGTGGTAGTGGCACATCCTCAGCAGTATCTCCTCATTGTTTTACAAAGGAAAGGACACAGCCCTAGCAAGGCAGGCCTTGATCCAGCTTGGCCATGGGTTTAATCTCTGTCTTTTGCTAAGCCTTCAGAGCTCATCTAAGTTATCTACCACCTCTCTGGTGTCATCCTGCCACCTAGAATCTCCAGGATTAAAGATGGTTTTCCGTGTATAGGACCTTAGAGTACCTGGGGCTGCATTTCTTTGTTCCATCCTAGAACTGGTTTATCCATCATGATTTTAGAACACTTGCCATAGTCCTGGTGTATTTATTATTTTCTACTCATCTGAGACATACTCAAGAGGCAAGAGTGATCACGACAAATAAATAAATGCTCAAACAAGCCAATATAGGCTAACTAGTATAGATTTTCTTTCAAAACAGCTTAATGAGCCAACAGCTTGTATTATTACTAAATTGCCAGTGACTAGTGGCAACCCACAAAACTGAATCATGAGTAAGTAACCCAAAACATCTCACTGAAGACTGAAGATGCTTACATACAAGAGGAAGACTTTTATTATAGGACCTAGCAGTGGCACTTCTGAAAACAGTCTGAAATGTGAACTCTCACCAGTAACTTTCAAGCATCCAGTGGCTTGTTGAAGCACCAAATAAAAAAAAAAAATAAAGCCCAAGCAACCACCTGTTGAGTCAAGCAAACAAAAACTTGGGATAAAAATAAACCTTCTTGGCGGCACTCAGAGCTCTGAGGGGCTGGGTGCAGCTGGACCTTATTTCCATTTATTACCAATTCAGCAGTACGAGTTTGGTCTTTTTCAACAAGAACTTTCACGATGACAGGCTCATGAATAGTGTGATTTACTGATACCATAGGTCTGGCTGAATTCAGTAAGAACATCCAGAACCCAGATTCACAAATAGTGTGGTTTATTGAAGCAAAGGGAAAGCAGTCCAAGGTTGCTGGTGATAAATACACGAACTCCAGAGTGTGTCTGGACAGAAGGTATAGTAACAGATTTATTAGACATATACATGAAAATATTTCTGGATATACAGAATACATCTGTTCCAACACAGTTGGAGGCAAAAATTTCGCCTAAAAGTATCCCTTTGTGAAAGGAGGAGAGAAAAAGTCCATCGACTAATTCTGAGCAAGCAGAGATGTTTTTCTCCTGTTTTATTTTTCCTTTTCCCTCTTTTTTCCTTTGCTGTGAAACCTCCTCTTTTTCATACAATAAGTTTTAGTCCTTGCCAAAGAGAATCAGAACTGTATGTCATCGGCTGGGTGTTGGTGATGGAGGTCATACATGTAAAGCATATCCTCTTCTCATTTGCATTCTACGGGATGTGAGTTAATATGCAAATAACACTTAATGAGGGTCTTGGTTACTTTTGGTCAGCATTTATGGTTGACACAAGAAGGTTAAATAATCACTTTGGTTCACCCCAGACAGCATTTTGTTGTTAGCCCTTGCTCAGTACAGGTGCAGGATCAGCAGGAAGCCCTGTTCAGGTTTTTCTTGATCATCACTTCATCACTGACTTCAACCAACTCTGTAGCAAGGGTGACAGCTTACCACACCTCTCTTTTCCTGCTGCCCTCAAAGAAAATAACATGTTGGCATTAACTTGGTACACAGCAGCAATTGTTTAGTGTTTGCTAAGAACATTTTTCATCACAAAATAACATTTAAACACAAATAAGTTTGGCTGCAGGAAAGTGTTCTTTTCAAGGACATTTTATAATTGAGAAAATAAAAAGTAAAACCCCTTCAAAATCACAGAATATTTCACACTGATGTTTTTGAGATGCAACACCAGGTACTTTCTTTTGAAATTGTCTGAAATATTTGATACTGGTCCAAGTGCAGTTCAGCTGGCAAGAGCACATCTTAAATTTTATAACTGACTTTGTTTGACAGATCCAAACAGAAATTGTAAAAACACTTTGTTTGTTTGTTTGTTTTTGAGAGAACAGGCAAAGTACAATATTTTTCTGGTTTGAGCCAAGAAAAACTGTTCAGATTGCAGTATTAACCTCTCAGATAGGAAGTCCCATTCACAGATTTTTATATTTCATTTTTCTGTGGAGAAATTCTCCATGGTCCCTGTGTGGGTTGTCCTAAGCCCCCTTACAGTTGCCGGGAGATTAGTGGGAGCAACTCAGTAGGAACGCATCACTAAATTCCCAGGCCAAGGTGCCACAAGCATTTTGAGGAAGATACTGGTGTGCCATCATCACTCATCATCTCCAAGGAATTGTCAGCTGGGAGGCATGTTCTGATGCCTGAAGGTGCCCTGTGTCTGCTTCTGGGCTGGCCTTTCTTTTAGTCCAGCACCAAAACATTGTGAGAGGCATTTGGGAGGGACTCAGGGTAGGGTGTGAGAGGTCAGAGTGAAATGTTTTCTAACAGCTGAGCTGCAGGCTCATGGCCATGGCCCAGAGCATCATTAAAGGTTGCATTCTTGTTTTGTTTGGCAGGGGAGTTCTCTTGAAAATGGATTTCCTGTTATTTTCACTTCCTCCCTTATGCATCAACACAAATTATGTTTTCTTCCTTCTTTCTTGGCTTTCCTCACCACAGACACTGTTGGTCAGCTTATTCATCTGGAATCTGGCATTTGCTAACTGATCTGATTAGAGTTAATTACTAATTATTTGTATTACTACAACCCTGATGTTATACGCACCATGGGAATATAATTTAATTATGGAATAATATCAATCAGATGCATAAATTAAAATGTTCACATATTAATATGAACCAATTTTCTACTTTCAGCTGTATGATCTGCCAGTCTTGGAGGAGAAAAAAAGCTCTTTCTCCAACTTTTGAAAAATGGAGAATTCACCAAAATCAGGGGGAGCGGCTCACAGTTGAATGAATAGGGCTCACAGTTTCCAGATGTGTAAGAATTCTTTCTGGAAGGATTTTTAACAAGAAAAGCTGTGACTGAGCACCATTTTAAGCTCTAAAGCTCTCTCCATGAGGATAATTCAGGGCAGGATTAGGTGCAGGATTTACTTCCACTTCCCAGCCTTGCACAGATAGCTGGCAAAAAGCTGCCTCTCCCCTCAGTGATATTTGGGGCAAATGTGGGTCTGGGTGCTGGGTCAGGGGAGAGATGAATGTAAGAAGATCTTTTTCCAGGCAAAACACCCTGCAGAAGCTCAGGGCAGGTGCTCCCAGGCTCTCTTGGCTTACAGGTTACTCCTGCTACTCTTGACTTGGGAAAAGCCAAATGCGCATCCAACAGTTTGTCTGCCTTATCTCCATCACAGGTTCACCAGGAGTTACCTTACGTGACCTTCTGCCATGCAGTCAAAGTGGAGCTGTGGCCACACAGAACCTTTAAAATTCCTAAAAACAGCCACACACCTTCCAACCAAAACTGGCCAGGGGCAGAAGTCTTCTCCCACAGTTCCTCACATGTGATTCACAAGCTTGCTATTTTGGTGCTCACACAGAAGATGTGTTTTTGCTAAAGTTTTTGATTATCAAACTCCAGGCAGGCACTGTGCTTTATAAGCTCTCTATCTTCTCTGGCAATAATTTTTCTTTGAGATCCCAGACTCGAGTTCTCCCAAGGTTTAGATGTCCTTTCCCATTGCAACCCAGGTGTGGGGCAAGCGGGCCTGGCAGCCATCACCCACAGGTGAATGGGACAGTTCAGTGCTTCCCCTTCTAACCACAGGTTTTTGGACAAAGCAACAGCTACAGCATATTTCCAGCCTCTCCTGGGAGTGGAACAGCCTTTGCCACACTCTGGCCCCATCTGCTCCCAGACTGCTGAGAAATGGTGAAACTCACTCTTTCCAAAGGACTCCCAGAAAATGCTGAGAAACTTATCAACTCTGCATAACCCTATGGATGCCAATTTACTGTTATTGTACATTGTCTATCAATGAAAGCAGCTGTGGAACAATAGCAGGTAATGAATATATTGGAGGGAGCAGAAGATACATCTTGAATGTGTAACCAGATCCCACTTTGGCTTCAATTTCTCTGCTTAATCGTGGGTGTGCTGTATGCATTCACCACATACAACAGAACTAAACCCAGGAACTGTTTGCAACACTTGTTACCTCTGGAGAATTCAAAAATTGAGTGAAAGGAAATGTACTTCTGTTTGTGGAATGTCAGCTGAGTGCTTATGAATTTCAAACACTCAGCTACAGGCAGGAACTGAAATACCAGCATCTCCTACTTCTTTCTATACCTTACTCCTTTCTTCAGAATTATTTTTTTTTTCTTTCTTCCACTCTTCCTTTGATATTCTTCACTGTTGCTGATGTGGCTTGCATCAACAAAAAGGCCTTGAATGCCCCCAGCATAAGAAAGCTTTGAGTATACCAGCGTGGAGCTTGAATAGCCAAACACTCAAACCATGATACCAGGATGCAAGTGTCTGGTGAGAAAAAGTTTGAATCATGATACCTTTTGTTCTTTGGTTTTCACTTTTTGTGTTTATTTTGGGTTTGTTTTTTTTTTTTTTGTTTTGTTTTGTTTTGTTTTGTTTTGGTTTTGTTTTAATAAGGTTTTAGTCCTTTGGGAAAAAAATCCCTCTGTTATGAAAACAGAATATTCAATGAGCAGTTTCCACTTAGCTGGGAAGGCACTTACACTGAGCAGTGTCTGTCCTGCTCATCCAGAGAGCTCATGGCTTAGGTTTCTCCTGCTGCCCTTGGGTTCCACAAGACACTCAACCACAGCAGAACAGAAAAGGATCCACTGCTCTTTGACCTTGGGGCAGAGGACAAGCAGGCTCTGTTTGCTGAGCCTCCTCTCCTGCAACAAAGAGGTGGGGAGAAGCTGATTTGTGTGAGCAACACGTGCCAATCTGATAGAAACAAGAAACAGCAATTTGCCTGTGGGCTTGGATCTCTTCAGCCATCAGTTCTGTGTGAAAAACTGCAAGGAGCTTCTGAGCATCCTTTTATACTGCAAATTCCAAAATTTAAACAGTTCTCAATTGCAGACATCTTTGAAATATTTATTCCCATTCACTTGTGCTAACTGTTTTTACTCTTTGAGACAGTGGCTAGTCATCCCAACATTATTTTGTAAAAAAACATTCACAGCAGTCACTTTTTTATCTCCTAGGACACACAAGTTGTATTGGAATACAAGGCTACAGAGAAATGAACTTATTTTCTTGAAATAGTCACACTTTCTGTGTATCTGTGTACATGCATGTATTTTTAGCAAATGAAGCAATAAGTATAATTTAAAACTTCAGCTAAGAGAATTATATGGTTTTATAGAAAAACATAGAGTTTTACAGCTCCTGCTAATTAGTACATGACTCTGATGGAGCAGCTGAAAAAGCTAGACCAGAAAAGTTGCATTTAATTTTCTAACTTAATTTCAAACTAAAAACTGGACTCCCTTGGTTAGTTGTTAATTTAATGTTTAAATGCTAAAGGAATATTAAGGACTCCTGTTTTCCAAAATTTGTGGCTGCAAAAGTTACTGAGACAAGGAGGTTTGGTTTCGTCTTGATTCTGTCATGCTTTGCTTCTTAAAGGTAAAAAAAAAAAAAAAAAAGATACAGGGAAATGAAGTAACGGTGGATAAAGCTTGAAGTGAAGATGAATGGACAGCAGATGTCAAATAAAATAAGCAGAGAATGACAAAGGAATGGAGAAGTTATCTTCTACAGACCATTTAAATTTTTAAAAAAGAGAAGTTTTTTCATTCTTATTTATTTCTTCTCACACCACACATAATTACACCTCTGTCACAATTCCTGTGATGAAGAACAACCAGCTCTGATTGCTGTGGGGATTTACTGTTGCAGTTCCCTTTCCAACATGTTTTTTTTAGCACTGAGAGTCATAAGAAGTCCTTCAAGAGCCTTCTTGGATGAGGTGCTTATTTGGGCTGCAAACCTTCTTGCAGACACTTCCAGAAATTCGTAATGACCCCCTCTGACACTTAGACATGCTCAGGTTCCACACTTCAGTCTGAGAAACCTGGAAAATGCAGACTCCAGAGCCACTCAGACTGTGCTGGGAAACCTTTCATAATTTTCCTCCTCTGCTTTCCTACTCCTGTGCAACAAGTGAGCAAACGTGCCATGAAAATTTTCAGTCAAACCCATTCCACTGTGAAAAACCCACAGTAAAAGATACTGTTAATGCCCTCGCGTTCTCCAACCTTCCTTTGACTTTGAGGCCGCCTGTCGGAGGCAGAGCCTCTCCATCTACCACGTCCCCACCTCTGCAGCTTGGCTGGATCTCAGCACTCCGGTCTGACCCAGCCCACTTGATCCAGCCACACGTGAACTTGAACGGGAAAAGCATTTGAGCCCTGCATGAGCAGCAGTCCCAACCTCCAGCCCAGCACTGCTGCAAGACTTTCCCCTCTGCTTGAGCCTCTCTCCCTCCATAGGCTGTGGAAATTCTGGTTACCCACAGCAAAGAGAAAGGCTTAGAACACACAAGACCATTCAGTTAATTAAATTGAGTAAAAACTGACTTCCTTTTGGGAAAAAAAAAGGCAAACTGAAGTGACACAGAGTATGAAGTTAAATTTAAAGCCTTGGTTCCCATCAGTGTGAACACCTTCATCTGGATTTTTATGGCTCACCCAGTCCAGGAGACTGAGGACAGTTATAAACTCTCCCTCATTAAGGAATGAAGAGAAAGAGCATTTCCTGGTCTGCTTCCTGATGCCTAGTGTCCTGGTTGGATGTGTGCTGTGGGTCATCAGCACCAGGATGGCTCATTCTTGTACCTGGAGGGCACTGTCCTTAAAGACCCATCACCTTTACTTAAGCCACTTTGCCCTTCAAGCTGCTTCCAGTGGGATCCCCTGCTCCACTGCTCTGAGCCACAGTTGGGACTCTGGTTCCAGAGAAATTCCTGCTTCTGTCTTCCCAGAGCAGTAGAGCCCAGCACAGCATAGCGTGGTACAGGCTAGCAACAATTTGATAAAACTGTAAAACCACAAGCAGAGTGAAAGGGATAAATAACATCAATCCAGGATAACACTGTAGAAATCTCCTTACAGGATCTATTCTCTGAGGAATTAAAGGGAATACAAGGCAAATCAATCAGTTTTATGGAAAATAGGCCTTGTCAAACAAACCTGATTTCATTCTGTGATGAGATTACAAATTTTGTTGATAAAGGGAACTGTCCAGATCTAATAGGCTTAGATCATCAGAGCGCTTTTGACTTAGTATGAAATGATATTTGGGTTTAAAATGTTGTACTATGTAGCATCAATAAAGCATGAAATAAACAGGTTAAGAACTGCCTACCTGACAAATATCAAGAAGAAACCAGTCAGGGGAAAACAGCACAGCCCTGGTGAGGTGGCATGAAGAGCAGGACTATGCCCAGAACACTCTGCTGCTTTCAGCCATTCTCTGGGAGTCAGTGCAGACAAAATTGGCAAATGAAGCAAAATCCAGGAGCTCAGCAGAGACTGATAGATGAGGCTGTGATACCAAGATGTCTGGGTCACTGAGGGTGGGAGGGGTCAGAACTGGCTTGAATATACATTGTTATGTGTCTAGAAAGGAGAAACTTCTAGAAAGGGGACTGCAACTAAAATGAGAGTTGCAATGGGTGTAGGGCTGAACGTGGCCTCACAGAACAAGGATTGGCAGAAAAACAAAAAATCCTTTTTTTCAGCACGTGGCTGACTTTTCATGCTGTGATGAGGACATCAGTTTTGGGATAAAATGCAATCTTCTGGCACATGGAGATCAAGAAATCATGAAAATGACAAAGACAGAGAGGAAAATGCGACATAAACTATCCAGACCAGACCCAGCTTCACACACAGTGCCATACTGCAGGTAGGGGTGATTGGAAAGGATAATCAAGCCTTAGCAGTGCACTCTGACACACAAATAGGCCTGGGAATAATGGGCTGTGCTACTTCTAATTCACAGCTTTCTAGCCACTGTAATTTGCAATTTTTCCCAAATGAGACATTTGCATTTTAATTGCCTGCTACCATTTGCAAGATGGACAGTACATGTCCTGAAAAATAGCACCAGCCTCTTTTGGGAACATTAAAAAACTGCGTTGCAATCTCACCTGGGCATTTTAGGGGCTTAACCAACCAAAAATGGCAGTTCTTCTTTTTTTTCCTTTTTTTTTTTTTTTAAGGAAAGCAGCAAGAAGCTGCCAAAAGTGTCTTTTAACCATGTGGAGCTTGCCAAGGTGAGTTCAGCAGTGCTATCTTGAGACAGCTAGACAGCATTATTTTGAAGATTTAGTTGTTTCTTTGCTTTTGGGTGGGTTTTTTTGTTTGTCTTTGTTTGTTTGTTTGTTTTTTAAGGAAAATGGGGGGAAAAAAAGGAAAAAAGAGGAATATAGTAAGGAAAGAGAAGGATAATAGCAGCCTATAGCCCTTCACTAAGAGAGGTGGATCTCCATGATAAAAAATATAGGCAGGAGCTTTCTGGAGGATACAAATCCTAGAATCTATGTCACTCCACTAGGCCAGCTGGTCCCCCAAGAACGTGCAGGTCACCATGGCAATAACACTGCAGTTCTTCTTTCATCAACAAATGCAACACAGGTGCAGCAAACAGAGCTGAGAGAGCTCTTCAGCAGCAGGAGCAGCTACTGCTGCCAACTGGCCCCAACTCCCAAAATGACTTGGAGCAGCCCAGAGGAGGCTGCAATAAAACCAGTGCACATGAAAGGAAAAACAGGCACCATATAGGCAAGCAGCTTCTTCTTCAAATATTTGAGAATTAACCTTCTTGGCATAGAGCCGGACAAGAGAAGTGGTGAAAGAGCAGATGGAGTTTAGTACTGAGAGGACCATGCCTAGTTTGTGTCAGCTCATTTGACATCACAACCAGGGCCAAGGGAGATTTCTTGTTTGGCCTTTTCTCGTGAGCTGTGTGTTTCGCATCAAGCTGTCTCCTATCAAGGTTTGTCTCATTTCCCTCTCCAGCATCCACACAATATTAGTTTATGCAGGCCGTGTTTTCCAGCAGACACCGACAAGAGTTTCTGTCTCAGGGAAGGCTGAATTGCAGTGGCATGTGCAGAAACAAAGAGGTTCCCTGTTCCCTGTCAGTATCAGGCATCACCTCTTCATTGCAATGATTTCTGGTGAACAACAACACTTCACCACCACTGAGGAAAGCTCTCTCCGTTATGTGGGAGATGAAGAAAGGTGTTTTATTAAAAAATGTTGAAAGGTCACTAAAAGTCTTATATGAGCCATGTGTCTCACAGACTGGCATGCACATGGGTGTTCTTTTATCTTCCTAAGGACAGCAAAACCTGTCCTTGAACCCAAGGGCTGGAAGATTCAGAGAGAATTTCATCAGGAATTTCATCAGAGCTGTTCATCAGGTGGCTGGGATATACCAGAAAATGAATCCTAAATCACATGGTGGGGAAAAGCTCTCCAGGATGTTTTTCCTGTATATGGGCTAGCAGGGTTGAAATGGCAGCTGAATAGCGGGATTTCACAAGCTAAACCTGCATGCTTTTAACCTGAAGCATTCCTGGACTGAAAGCTTATTTTTCTTTTCATACACTTGCCATGAGAACAAACAGCTGCCCTACGGCCAACCCCTTGCAGTTCTAAAACACATGGCACACATCTTCCCTCAGAAACCTGAAATGTACTGCTCACAGCACTAAACATAGATGTTGTCCTCTGCTTTCAAAATGCTGATTAAAAATTCATCACAATGTTTACAGTAGAAATTTTGAACATAATTATCACTTTAACCCAGGTCTCTTCTTATTTCAATAATTTCTTGCTCAATTTAAATACGTAAAAGGTTTGCTTTACTTAAAAGGTAGCAACAGTAGAATCTTATGCAGGCTGGGATAATTTTTTTCAGCTTTCAAAAATGAAAAACCAAACCTGAAAACATGATAAATACCTCTGAATTCCAACAGCTTTTTAATGTACGCTTCTCTTGCAAGCAGATTGCATTTGTGAAACATGAAAAAGATGCACACATCAAAAAAATGAACGCTTCAGTTATAGAGACTGAGTGTGATGACTTGTGAAAAGACCCCTCAAATCTTCTCTGGGTGTTTGTCAGTCTGCTGGCCTGTGAGTCAGCCCAAAGTTTCAGTTTGAAATTGGTTTATAGGATTCTCACAGAAACTAAAGGAAGTAGAGTGCTAATTAAGTGTTTTTATCCCTCTGAACATCAGGTACAACTCAAAGCAGCTGCACTGCAGCTTTTTCCCTGCAATGGCCCACTTACACCTCCTGAAGGCTCCAGATTGAGCCAGGCTGGGAAATACATTTCTGCCTTTTGTGTTCTTAGCTGGCTGAGGGGGCAGGGGCTGTGCAGAGCTGTGGAGTGCATAAAACTGACTGATGCTCACCTGCAAGCACAAAGAGCTGCAATTGCTCCTAGGCCGTCGCAGACAGATTTCCCCTGCCAGAAAAAAGCAGGATCCCCATAGGTCAGAACTGTTATTAATAATGTGCAGAAGTCTCATTGCACACCATAAGTGCTCATTTGACCATGATAAAGACAGTGATGACAGGAAGCACAGAGACTTCTCGGCTCAGTGTGAATGCTGCACCTTAAATCACAGAAGAAATTAAATTCTAAGAGAAAAATGCTATAAGGCACTTGGCCAGGGTGCCTGAGCTGGAGAGTTATTTACAGTTTCTTTCTTTCAACAGTAAGTTTTCAGAGTGAAGCTAAAGCAAATATTCACTGGGGAATCTAATTTGTAATAGACATTGAATGCTCAAAAAATGGAAGGCAAAGGAGAGGAGATCAGACATACTAGAAAGAGATAGCTTCAATCACATTTAAATTATTGACCTACACACTTCTAAATAAGCTCTCAAGAAAAATGTATAACAGTTCAAAGTAAGAAATTTGGACATGCAGGATGTATTCCCCCTTGTAATATTCTATCCCCAGCCAACACACTGCATTAGTGCACAGGAATTGAAGATTAAATCCTTCAAAACTGTTATCTCCCTGTTGAAACTCAGGATAAGCCCAGATGAATTTGAATTTTACCATCAAAGCAAAATTGAGTCAAAATGCCATTTAAAAACGGCATAAATTACTCTCCACAAACAGGACTGCCATCTCATGATCAAATCTCTACTTCCCAGGCTTTTCTTTTTTGAAGTCTGTTGTTCTGAAGTGCACTAACTCCAAAATAACAATTTTCTATTCTTCTAGGTAAGCACCTAACTTCCGCTGGGAACATGAAATACAAAAAGTTTGACCTGGAGGATTCAAAAAGAGAAAAAAAAAAGAAATATTAGAAATACAAACTTTCATGTGTGGAAACTGTTTAAGCTGAGGGGAAATGCGGGCATGCTCCTGAATGGGGTGGGGGAGCTGGTGACACAGGGCACAGAAAAAAGTGAGGTGCTGAATTAATGCCTTGTTAACTTCAGCCTTTATTAGTAAGATCAGTTTCAAAAATGCCACACCCTGGAGACCAACAGGAAAGTCTGGAGCAAGATGAAAGAGGATCAGGTCAGAAAATGCCCAAACAAACTGGACGCACATAAGACCATGTGCCCTGGTGGGATGCGCTGAGAGCAAAGAGAGCTGGCTGATATATCCCAACCTGCATCACAAAGATTCCCTCTGTTCCAATGTTTGAGGCAGCTTTGGGTCAGGACACAGAGCACTGAGCACCTTCGCCATTTTATCAGCTGGCAGCAAGGCCCCGCTACATATTTTACCTGTTTGTTAAATTGGTCTTTATTGGTTTGCTTTGACACTTGGACAAAAAGAAGTTAAAAGTCTTAAAAATGTCGATGGGGTTGCTTAAGTGAATCCAGCAAATACAAGTGCCAGTCTCAGAATGAAAACATACAAGCACGTTAAAATAGCAACACAGCCTCGGATGACTCATATTCATTGAATTTTAGAACAATTTATATTGGAGTGGACCTCCAGAGGTCTGTTAGCCCATCCATCTGCTCAAAACATGTCTAATCAGATCAAGGGATGCTTGTCAACCCCTCATGCATTGCAATCTATGTTTTCTGAAGCATTTTCCAACCCTCTCAGTCCATTACCAAGGAGAAGACAGTTACTACCCCTATTATTTACAAGAGGGAGCTGGAAGAAACAGTTTGTCTGATCAGAGCTGTAAATGAAACACGAACTCTCCCCATGGGTTTTTTGAATCATTTTAATGTCAGGCTGTTCTGGATCAGCCTTGCAGAGTGAGCACAAGATGGAGCTCAGCATGGAGTGGATACAGTGGCACTGGAGATGCTCTCCAGCCCTACATCCACTTGCTCACCATCAGGCCACAACGCAGCCCCCAGCACAAGGCCAAACACTCTTGGTGACCAGGGAAGACAATCTCTGAAAGGAAACCAAGACATAAGACCTTTATCTGATCAGAGCATCTCTCTTAGGTGCTGTTCTCCACTAAGTGGGATCCCAGGGCATAAAGGAATGACGAACAACTAGCACTGGGATCACATGCAGCAATTCAACCTCCATCTGCTCCAGAAGAACCCAGGGCCATTATCCTGTGTTGTCAAAGCTGTTAATGAGATATTTGGCTTCATTGGTAACGTGCCAGCCTGCCTCAAAGACAGATAGCAAAATGAATGGATCAGGACAGGGAAAACAATGACCCAGATGTCTAACAGTGTCTTGCAAACTACGATATAAAGAAGAGAGAGAAGAGCAAAGAGCTCATAAAGCGTATGATCCACAGAACTCAGCAAAAAATTTGGCCACTCTCATTTGAATTTTTTGACTACAGAAGAGAAGAAATTAATTCAAATTTGAAAAATAAATTTTAAAAAATCCTGTTCTTGGCCATGACATAGGGACCACCAGATAGGAACAAAGCAGTTGCTTTTAGGCTGCATCTATGTTTCAAGAAAGAGACGAAAGCAGGGTTCTGAAAAGAGAGAAAAATCCTTCAGAGTTCTGAAACAGATGCCTTCTAGAGTAAAATGTATTCCAGAGCTCTACCTTGTATTAAATTATATCAATGTAGGTTATCAAAGTTACTGAGAAGGGTGAATTCTTCCATCTCAAAAAAAAAACAAAACCAAAAACAAACAAAAAAACCAAAGCAGCAGAATACAGTTCAACACTGAAAGCTGAACATATCTGAAAGGAATGCAAATCAGGATTTATGCACTCAGGAACTTCCCCCAGGACACAGCAGAATCACTGTCACTGTAAGTTTATAGCCAGCTGAGTAAAGGATCCATCCTAACTAAATCAGGAGCTGGGGTCCAGGTAGAGAAATCACTGGGTAGGGTTTCAAGGCTTGAATTTGTTATACAAGGGGACGATACAGAGCCATAATGAGCTGATCCAGCTTTAAGGTCTGTGAATGATGGAGTCCTGCTTTCGTTTTGGCAGCAGACAATGTCTTGGATGCAAGTCCTCAGAACTCCACTGCATGCACTATATCTGAGCTAAGTAAGTGGGAACACCAGCTGAGGATACAGCTTATGGGATGGAAATTTACAGAAATGAAACTAATTAGCAGCTTCCCAAGCTCAGCAGTATTCATCTGACTCTGCTGCACTGAGTATGCTGAGAACACTGGTTATAATTATGCAGCCCAGTTCACTGCTCCACTGCCCAGACCAAGGTTTATAGAGTGACAGGCAATTTTTAGTTGTTAAACCTGGCTGTTAGTTACTGCTTTTACTTCATCTTATCCCAATCACAACCAATGTTTATGTTTCCTACGTGGTTTATGAGGATTGCACAGTAACTTTTTTAGGCACAATTTCCATCTTGGCGGCATTGCAAGAGAGCCATTGTCCTTCTTGCTTGGTAGGATTCTTCATCTCAAAGAAGAAAAAGATTCAGAACTGCGAGCTGGGGAGGTCAGCTCAGATTCCCTGTTCTTCACGCCAGCCTTGCTGGGCAAGCCAAGGCAGTTCAGTTTCTTCCACATATTCCAGTGTTACTGACACTTCCCTTGGACCCAACACAGGCACCTTTTTCCTTTCACCCAGCAGTTTTACAAGGTGATCTTCAAGGCATCCAGAACTGCTTCATCATTGCTTTGTAAAAGGACACTTATCTTTTATTATCATGTGCTGATTGTATTGCAAACAGGCATTACCCTCACATTATCAGCGGCCTCTGATTTATCACCAGATTTATTATAGTTCCATAATGGGGTCAGATTTATGCTTTCAGTTACTTTTATGTCTTAAAGAGACCAGCATGGGTTACATTTATCTTCCTTCCTGATATTTAACTGAAAGGCACTTCTTTTCTGGTTTCTAACCAGAGTTCTCTTTCAAACAATCAAAATCTCCTTGGCACACAGAGAGAAACATGGCAACTGACACCTTTAAACAAAATTTTGACTTCACTCACTATGGTATATGCCACAGAAATGGTGCATTTCTACACTGAGCAAGTACTTTTGTCAAGAGACAAAAAGAGGAAAAAAAGTCAAAAAAGGAAATCTCCCAGTCACTACCACCCTACAGCCTTCTTAATTAACAAGACTCCTACTAACATTAATACCTCTAAATCAGCAGCTGTTTTTTCACACAGAAATCCTTACACCTCTAAATGTGACAAGTAAAACGCAGCATTGATCCAGATGGGATTTTCACAGCACATCTTAATTTATCATCTCATGTAGCTCTGGGGCATGAAGTGCACCAGGAACCACTGCCTACTCTGCTATCCACAGAGTATCAGCTGGAATCTGTTATCAGCTAGGAATGAAAAAGGAAGCAAAAAACAGCAGAGGCAACAGCCCCTCCCTAGATGAAGCAGAGCTCTGTCAGGAAAAGAATATCTGAGTGCTGCATCTAAGAACTCTGTGCAATATCAGGTCAGGTGTAGGCAGCAAAGTTATCCATCTCACACCACCACAGAAAAACTCACTGCCTTTGGTGAGGCTATTGCTAATAGACTCCTCTTCATTAAAGTATTGGAAATTTGTCCACATTGCGCTTCCAAAATGGAGAATGCCTAGATTTAAGCTTTTCTCTGGCTACAAACTGTTCAGCATGTATTTTCCAGTAGTTTTCTCCCCATTTCCCTAGAGACTTCTCACTTGAGAAACATTAAATGCCTCCTCATTCTGCTTCCTATATCATCTGATTCTTTTTTATATTACCATGGTTTCAAACTGAGAGGATAGAATTAGAGTAGATATAAGAAAGTTTTATACAACGATGGCAGTGAATCTCTGGAACATCAGCGAAGTGTAAATGCCCAGAGATCACTGGAAATATTCATGGTCATGTTGGACAGGGCTCTGAGTGATCTGGTCTAGTTGGAGATGTCCTTGCTCATTTCCAAGCAGTGGGACTGATGACATTTAAAGGGTTCAGTCTACCTTAAACTGGTATACAACTCTGTGATCCAACATTTTTCCCATTTGCCAGATGGCTTCAAAGTCAAAAGGAATCAAAAGGCTCACAGCCTGCAAGAGGGTGGAGCACATTTGAGTTTTTTGAGAAGCACCAGGGCAGCTGCACTGGGGCCCTAATTTAGCCCAGGATCCTGCTTGGCCTGGGTGCTGTACACACTGCATGTTATGGTCCAATGATAAGAGATGCCTCCACCCAAATCAAGGTGCAAAAGAGACCACATGCCAAAGTCAATAGTATGGATTTCATTTAATAGTAATGTGAGGTGGAGAGATAGAAAGATAAAGGAGGAAGGGATTGGGGAGGGAAGAGAAAGAGAGAGACAGAGAAAGATTAAGTAGAAAGATATCACCATCATGTGGATTCCTGCAGAGTCCTGCTGGTCCTTCTTCACCTGGTCTTTGGTAGTGGGGGTTCCTGAGTCGTTCCCTTGGGGGTATCACTTTTATACAGTCCAAGCCCTGGATTTCCACAGAGCATAGACACTGTTCCTACAACTTGGGCTGGCATGTGTAGCTTCCCACAGCCTGCCACCCTATGAATATTACTCCTGGAATTAATGCCTTCCTGTTTTGTCATCTGTGCTTACCTCAAGTTCCTGTGGCGATGGTTTATCGTATGGGAACTTCCTTCTTGAACTGTGCTCTGAGATGTGCAACTGGATCCTTTAAATCCTCATGGGGACATTGGACACCTCCACTGAGCTCCCCAGTACAAAGAGATTTGTGTGCACCCATGACTGCTGAGCACGGAGAGAAGGCAGCAACAGGTTTGGCTTATTCCAGGGCACCAGAAGAATGCAGCAACAAGAGATGCCTTGATTTATGCCAGGCTATGCCTGACCATTAAAATTGCTTTCAGCTCAGAAAGCACCTTAAAATTCAATGCTGTTTTTGCTTGGCAGTTCTCCAGGACCCACAATTTCATTGTGATGAAATCCAGTCTAGCACAGCACGGCTCACTGCTGATACCCAGGCCTGAAAGGGAGTTTGGAAAACCCATTTACACAGGCCACAAACCGGCCACAAACCTCACTTCTGTGGCTGGACAGGTTTTTAGCAGAACAGACGCATTTTCAACACACAAAACCTCCTTGCCACTGCAAGAGACTGCTAGACCACTGTCACAGTGTGTGGTTCATAGCACCCACACAACCTGGTGCAATCCACCCCAGGTGGACACTCCAGCCAGAGCAATCAGAACAACCTTTCTGGGTCAGCTGGCAGTGGCCCAGGCCATTTACAACATCTTGGCAAAACTCATCTACATTTCACATTTCAGTCAGTATAGAGACACTTCAGATATTTGTACAAAAACTTTTCTCACCTTGTTTTATTTCCTCCTGCTAAACAGAGCTTGGATTATTTAAAATCAATATCACAAAAAAAAAATTACACCTTTCATCAGCTGGACTGAGCAATCCTTTGCTCTATTTCAAGGTAACAGGGAATCCCAAATTTGCCTCTCTGAAATGCTCAGGTAGGTACCCAACAGTGTTTACCTAGCTTAGTTTTTTATAAACTTTTGCATGGAATACTGCAACAGACATGGAAAAGCTGTGCTTTACCAGGAAAGGATGAAGCACGCAGTGTTCTTTCAAATCTCTTTTTAAACTCTCTGCTGCACAAAGCACAGTGTGGAGGCATAGCACCCATGCAGGGCTCACTGTCTTCACTAGAAGCAGCTCTGGATTTCATCCATTGATCTATTCCAGTACCAATGTATGGTGTAATGGTAGTCTCTGTGCAATATCCTGTTCTACAGCCTAGGAAATTCAACCTGTCTCTCAACACTCCTGTATTTTCAATCTTCTCTGTCCCAGAGAGATGTGCACTTCCACATCTGAGTATACAAGCCGTCACCTCTCCCTTGCTTTTCTTCTTGAGAAACCAGCAGCTCAGTTCTTCCTAATTTCTGGTTTGGGCTTGCTTGCAGGGGATTTTTGCTCCATTTATTTTCTTCCTTTCTGTGTTTCATTTGTTTGTTTGTTGCAAGGTGTTTTGCCCCAGCACGGCCAGGTTAAGCATTGCGAGAAGTCATGGCACGGGTGGAAAAGAGCTGCCCATGGGAGAGGAACACTCTCAGAAGTACATATATTACAGTGACTGCTGCTGTTGATGAGCACAATTTTGTCCTGGGAAAGGAGAATGATTTCCTTGCTTCTTCAGAAAAATTTGGAGGTGCTGGGGTTTACTAACGCAGACTAATGGGAAGATGGGTTTTGGTGAGACAACATCCTTCCGTGAAATAAAAAACAATACAATCCTGCTTACAGAAATCAGGCAAAACCCAGATCAAGTCAGAAGCCAAGAAGCAGGGAGACATTGCTGGCAAGAATAAAACCCAGTCCTGCACTTCTCAGTGTGCAGCAGCACAATGCTTTTGGTAGTCCAGAAATGGGAAGGGACCAGGACATGGCAGCTTCCCAGCACCCCATTAAATCAGGCTGTTCCTCAGAACTTTCCAGCTACAGGAGTGAGCACAGATGAGCAAGGCAGATACAGGATTGTGTAGTGTTTTACAGTTCTTTTGCCTTTCACTGACAGTCCTGCAGCCTGTCTCTCTCCCAGACCTGCAACCTCTCACCATAATTCCCATAGAAGTGTTGTGCAGAGCCTCCGGGGCAGGATTTTCCTGAGTTTTCTATGCTGGTGAATATAAGGATTTGAATATTCTAATGTTATGGGAAGTTCCAGAACTACCCCATTTGCCCTGCTTTTATTTACCCCTTATTTTGTAACTCTTGGTTTGCATTAACACAAAAAGTCTTTGTGAATAATAGTCACAGTAAAGATAAACTACTTATGCTTGTTAGCATTTCCTTCAGGGTCAGCCATGCCTGCCCCAGTCTCCTGCTGCACACACTACAGCCATCAGAGTCAGCACCCAAAGGCAGACGAAGGACACCAAGACACCTTTCATCCCAGGGCTGGGGGAAAGAGATGGAGCACAATCAGATTTGGGAGACTGGGGTGCGTGGCTGGACAGTTGTTGCTAAAACACTCAGTTAAGCACTTGGGCAGCAGGAAAGTGTCAATGCCAGCACCTTTCACTGGCTGATTCTCTGCCACCAGCCAGCAAGAGAATTAAAGTTGAACAGCAGACCTCAGCTCTGCCTTTCTTTGCTCACTGTATGAACAGCTTTTCAAGAGCTGGTGACAGAGGGAAAACCTCACTGTGGTCCAAGGGGCAGCATGGAGGCAACAGGAGGAAGTCAGAGGAAACAAAAAGAAAAAAAAGGCAAGTAATGATCAAGGAGAGCAAGAGCTGGAGAGGAGCTGTTTGTGCTCCTGAGCATCATCTTGCCTGACATCCAGACTGTGCTGTCTCAAACACAGAACGGTGAGACACAATGAGAAAAGGGATTCTGAAGCCCAGACTGACAGGCAGATGTGGCACATGGATCTCCAGCTCCAGCTTTCCTGAGACCACTCCTGTGAGGAACCTTCGTCTATAAATGCCTTAGAAACTCCAGGAACTACCAATAGGGAGGAGAATGGTACAGAATCCAAGGCACTGCAGGATTATTGAGGAAGCACAACTGATGGGAAAGAGCATGAGAGCCCACCAGGCCAAATGGAAACACTGCTGGGCTTTGGAGAGGGCTGGAAGTGTATCTGCCCCCACCTACTGGGACCTGCTTCTGGAAGAGGGTAAAGGACTTCCATTTTCTCCTCCCTTTCCTAGGTGCAAAGTCTTGCCCTGGGTAATGGCTGATTAAACACTGCAAACTGCATTATTTAAGACACTGTTGCTGTGATACAAAGTGAACTTCTTTTAGAGCCAATACCTGACAAAAACAAGCATGCAGAGATACTTAGAGCTCCCGGAGAAGGAATTTAAATTGGTCGAGAAGAGCCTTTGAAAAACAAAAAAATCAATGACAAAGTCCATTTTGAAAAGCAACTCCATGGAGAGCCATGTTTTTCCTCATATGACCAGCTCCACTGACCTAAAACACACTGAATTATGTTTTGTTGTTGGTAAGGAAAGCTAGCTCAGCAAAGGCCCTTTGCTTATTATCTGTGTTTTCTATAACTATCTCAAAATATTGGAGGATACCCAAAAGGGAGATGTGTATATATATATATATATATGCGTGTGTGTGTATATCTATGTATAAAATTTGTTTACGATGTCTGCTTCAGACAGTACTGTGCCAGTAGTCTGTGCAAAAATGACATAATAATCTTTTATGTACCAGATGCTTCAAGGTGAACGAACTAAAGAAGCTGCAAAGATTGCTGCAGGATTTATGATCCAAAATCCTTGTGGCCATTGCCAGGTCTGAAGGACAAATTCTTCCTTGATGTTAGGACAGGTCTGTTTGGTCCTGTGTGACTAGCTCTCCTTTCCTTCACCACAATCTAAGAAAACACACTAGACTATTTAAATCATAAGTTCTCTTTGGGTAGTGACTGTCCCATCTTGAGTATGCACAACACTTATGATGCAACTGCTAATTGCTAGTTTTGATTTGGGTACAGTAGAGAGGGTTTGGGGGAAAAAAGGGATAATAAGGGCACAGTCACAATAAATTAGCTAGGCTAGATTCTGAGAAGGGTGAGTAGCTCTCTCTGCATGGGTAATCTTTCTAACCAGAGCTCTCTCCCCTGTGTCTTCTCTTTAACAATTTTATTTTTTGGAGCTACAAGTTTGTTTTTGTTTTTTTTTTCCTGCTGAGTGCTGGGCTAACAAAGGCAGGAAGCATATATTACAGTATTCTTTGGAGACCACCTACAGCAGTGAGATGAACAATGGGCCCTGAACCATGACTAATTTGTAGCCCAGAAATACGGTGTATTTTTTAGATGTAAAACTGTTACTCACACTTAATAGTTTATTTGAACTAAAACCATATTATTATCCCCTCATTATTTTACCTGGTATATTTTAGACAACTCATCTGAGGGTTGCCATAGCTACCTGCTGAGTGCCTTTGACTGGAGTGTTTGCAGTAATCAAAATTAAAGGCTTCTTATAAAAAGAAGTATGCTCTGACTAAAGAGGAACCTGGGCAAAATTGCCCATAATTGTATTCTTTTGCTCTGTGCTGCTGCTGTTGGGTGAGCTTGTGTGGTAGTTTGAAGCTCAGCTGGAAAATTAAACCCACTCAAGCTGCTCCCTTTTCCCTGCCTCTCCCAATAACGGGGAAACACTAGAAGATTGAGAGTTGGAATAACAATTTACTGAAAATGACAATAGCCACAATAATATTAATAACAAAGAGTGTACAAAAGAGAGAAAGTGTTTTACTCACAGAAGGGTACTCACCACTGAACAAACAAAACCAAAACACTTCAGTGTTAACTACAATCCTTAGTCTCTCCCATAAAAATCACATGAAAATAAAAGTTTGAAAAGGACACTGGAAGTTTGCAGTCTAACCTGCAGCTGAAAGTGGGTCCAGCCAGGATTAGGACCATGTCCAGACAGATGCTGGAGATATCCAAGGACAGGGAGGGTGTAAAGAAATCAGTGCCTGGCACTTCTCAGTGGCGTCCAGTGTAAGGACAAGAGGCAGTGGTCACAAACTGAAACACAGGAAGCTGTGTTTGGACACAGCAAGAACTGAGGAGTGACCAAGCCCTGGCAGAGGTTGTGGAGTCTCCAGCCTTGGCAGTTGTGCCACCAGATCTAGGGGGCCCTACATGAGCAAGGGGGTTGCATGGCTCCAGCAATCCCATCTAACCTGAACCACTGTGAAATTCACCATCAAGGATGCAATCTCACAAATTCCTGAATGGCAGGCAGGACAGACCCAGTGGGATCTTCAATTTGAAGGACAAATGCAGTCAAAGGCAGGGGAGTCCCCACTGAATTTCTTACCAGCACCTCCTCCAACAGCTCTCTCCAAAACTGAGTGCCTCCACCATGCCTATGCTGGCCTAAGCCACGATGCCAAACCCTCAGGAAGCGTGGAATGCATTCCAGTTCTGCCACTGCATCTCTGGGTGACACAAGGTAAATCCTGGCCCATCCCTGTTCCTCTATTCCCCCTTTAGGTAGTAGACTAGAAAAATCCCTGAGCTCTGATCAGATGGCAAGGACTTGTGGGGACAGAGACCAACTGCCCCAAGTCCCCCAAAGCAGTGACCTGTGAAGTAGCTCAGCTCTCCACAGGAATGTTTCTGGATACCTCAGTATGCATTTAAACGCTTTACTTTTGCAAAGAAGTGAGAGCAAGTAACTTAATATTTTTGGAATGAAACCATTTTCTAATTAAAGCTAGCATGCCCTACTGGAACCACCCAAATGAACTGCAAGCAGTTAGACAATTAAAATGAAGGTCACTAGAAGTACATACTAAACAGCCATCCTGACAAAGTATTTAAGTACAGAAGAGCTGACTCGTGCAATTAAAACAGTTTGCACAAACACAGCTCTGTTGGGTTAGGGACAGACTTTTCTAAACAAATCAACAAGGCAACGGATGACATTCAGGAGACAGACTCATTTTCCACTGTGACTAAAAGCAGCTCTAGGATCGAGTGGATCTGAGTGTTATCAGCTTGTCCCCCCCTCTAACCCACCTGCTGACAAGCATCCCTGTATAGGGCTCACCTCAGCGAGTTGAGGCCTCTGTAGAGGAGAAATCAGGTTCCAGAAACTCTAATACAGAGTAGGAGATGTGAAAACTTTCCTTTATTTTACCAGATAAAACATCCGTGCAAGCCGTAACAGCAGCCAGCTGGCAATGTAGGCACACAGGGAAAAGTGAGAGGGGAGCTTGAAATACTCAACAGGTCCCTTGGCAGAGAACTGGACCCAGGACTACACAGTCTCCCCCTGCCTCTTTCTGGAAGGCATGTAAGTAAAAAGGAGCCATTTGTCCTTTACCTTCATTCATTCAGCTTTCTGGAAACGAGAAGCAAGCAAACAATCAAAAAACACAAACACAAACCTCTGCAGATTGTGCTGTTATGGGGACTGACACATTAATAAGGCAGGAAAACAATTTCTGCTCTAAAAATATTATTCGATTTGCCTCACACCCACATAATAACTCATGTTCCTGAAGCAAACCAGCTCCAAAAATCATTCCCCCTGTGCAGAGTTTAGCACCCTGAGTCACCTCTCCAGAACTGCAATCCCCTGGTGTCCTGGTCTCCAGACTGCCTGAATTTTCACTCTCCTCAGGCTTCTTAGATTACTTGCTCTAAAATTAATCTGAAGCAAATTACTCCATGAAATGAACTTTTGGGAAAGTTAAATGTCAGCCTTTCCTAGTGCCCACTTCAGCACAGATTTCAGGAGGAATTATTGGCTCCCAGTGCCGATGTAAAAAGCTAATAATGCTCATTAGGTTATCCACTGCCACATTTGAGGGATTGCCCCAGTGAGAAAACCCTGGCACGTTGCCCAGGTGTTGTAGAGGTCTGTGTCCAAGGCACATTTTGATCCTAATAGCTGGACAAAAGCCACCCCCTTGGGCTCCCATACAAGCACAAACCAAGTGTGAAACCCAAGGCAGTGCCCTCACACTCTCCTTGAGCTGGGTGACCGATGCACAAGACTTAACCCTGCACACTCACAGCTATACTAAGGAGACCCACAGACCTGCTTCGTTATTTTGCAGCTTTTTTTGCAAAAAGATGGTTTATCCCTTGCACAAAGGATAAGAAGAATCATTTGTGGCTCTTTCTGCTCCTTATTTGCTAAAAAAGCCCAGGGCCAGTCACATGTGAATTTGTGCTCTGCAGAGGCATGTCTAGAATTACAAACAAGCTCTAATTTATCTGTGACACAGCAAGTTCAGTGGTGCCCAGCTTGACAGACAGTTCAACTAATGCCCTTTAAGACATAGGAACTTGCACTTTTACCCTCTGACCAAGCCCTACCCTCTCACTAATCCCACTGGATGGGGGCAGATAGAAACTCCTACTGAGCCTCCCAACACTGCTGCCATAAACCATCCCTTTCTGCATCATAGCAATGTTCCATGCTTAGCAAAGAAACCTGGGATGTATTCTGATCCAGGACATTTCAACAACAGAAGTAAAGGCCCAGGAATCATAGCCAGCTGCTCCTTGTTTGTGATCCCTGAACATCTCAGAGCCTTTCTGCACGCCTGTGCTAAACCATGAACTGCTGCAAAGCAGAGAGCCAGCAAATTCTCTCATGGAGCTGCCTGGTCCTCCCAAAAGGCTTCCCAAGAGCAAGCCTTCAAACAGTGCCTGCCACTCCAGCCCAGGACACAGCAATGCTAGAGATGTCTTCCTAATT
>VXBU01003274.1:18377-32724 GCA_013400315.1 Bombycilla garrulus | reverse complement strand
TATTTCTAAGGATGAACACAATTTACATTGGCTTCAACAAATCTTACCGTTTTAAAATTCTAGTGCATTTTGAGGTAGGATTGTCAGAATGGGTTATTTCCATGATATACACTATCTGATTCTATTAGTTAAACTGATTGGTCAATTCTTGTGTTGGCTATCAGTAATATGCCACTCTTGAGTATCCAAGGGATTCTTTTTGTTCTTCTTCCTTATCAAACTTAATGAACAGCTCAAAGACCCACAGCTACAATCTATGAATGCAGAAGTTTTGAACAGATTCTTCTATTAAAATACTCTGTATTATAATTTTTTCAAGCTCTTTATCTACATCTTGACAATCAAAGATATGTTAGGAATCATTATATGTTTTCTCTTCTGAATAGAAAAGGATTTTCAATAGTTAGCACTTTATTAATTCATCAGTATGAACACAGTACCTGAACTCTTGGTTTTCTATGCCAGCAGAGACACCACTAATTTTATTATTATTACTGTATGCTTAAAAATTTTTAATACTTAAGAGCAATATCTAAAGGTACACTTTGTTATTATTTGCCATTTATAAAGCATTTCTAGCATGTTTAGCAGGCAAACAAAAATTGCAGCTAGAACTAAGAAAAGGATTTTGGCTGTTGAAGTTAAATTAGAATGTATTTCTAAAGGTGCAGAGAAAATATTTCACCCCACTACCAAAAACACAGACATTTGGATTGATCCATCAAAGATGAATGTCTGGAAATATCACTAAAACACACAAAAATATGTTTCCTTCAGGTTTTGATGGCTACATTTATTTATTTTTTTTTTCTATAGAAGGAGCTTTGACAAAGGATGTTGGAGGAAAAAAAATCTAAGGAGAAAATTGAAAGAATCACCTGAGGTCATTTCTGTGTGTGAAAGGGTGTGCCTCTAGATGTATGTATCTGTTCTCTTCTCAATTTGTGATGATTATTACTCCTGGCACATGGGATAAGGACTTACTGCAGCTTTTCTATCTCACAATATTGAATGTTTGCTTGTTACAAGTGGCTGAATGAGGTTGCTGCCTTTTGGATTGTCATAATGACGTCTTGAAATGTTTTAAATTTCATTTTGCATGTATTGCTTTCTAACAAACTCATGTCACACATTGGAAAGGAAGCAACAAAGAGAACACAACAGTAATTAACAGCAAATTGTTAGTCAAATTAGCAGAATTTGGAAAAAAACCTGTGACCATTTTTTTAATAATCCTGTAGCTGGCCCCTGTAACTTTGATTGCATGTTTGACATTACACCATAATAACATTTCAAGGGGCCTTTCTCAACATGCATTGAAATCTTGTTGCCATTTAAAACTAAATCCCCATAGAGTTAATTTGAAATTGCTTTACTTTGATAATGGCTTTATTAATGTGGTCTCAGTGGACTTGAAATGAGATTGTTTGACTATTGTAATGTGGTTTTCAGAGGCTTGCAGTAAAATAATTTACTCATGTAATGTGGTTTCCATTAGCTTGCACTAGGATCATTTCCCTCTGGTAATGGTGTTCTTATGGATATTCACTAAAACTATTTTGTCCTCAAAATGTTAAAATGGGCATCCTTGTGGTAAAGGATTCAGAGTATAGTGGCATATGTGGCTATTGCTAAATCTGCTGTGTCAGACAGGTTCTCCGAAGCAAAGGCAATACTTAGCACAACATTTTGCTAGGTTCAACTGCATTTTTCTTAATTGGCATTTTTATTAACTGCCTCACAGTTTCCCTGGTCTTTTTGCATTCAAATTAATCAGGACATCTCTGAATACATAAATCCCCATCTAAATATTTTAATGTTTCAGTTGCTCCTGATTCTCAAGGAAAAGGTGCAAGGGACTTAGTCACAGCTAATTTTCCAGCAGAGGTGATTTCCAGGTCAATTGTTTGACACTCTAAGGCAATACACGGGAGTTCTGGGTTGTTTGCAAATGGAACAAAATTAACGTTGCTCTACAGGGTCATCTTCCACTCACAGATAACAGCAGAGAACAGCTATGCTCTTTTTCATTAATAATGTACCCTGTGTTCCAAAACCCATAGGAGATGAGTAGAAATGGGATATACTGTTATATTAGGTGTTCTCTTACACTGGGAAAATTCACACTGGAAATCACAGACAGATATGTAGTGATTTTACACCTTTCAGATTTGTACAGAGAATATGAGTGCTTATTTTCCCCTTCCCTCACTCCTAGATACTTTTCCTACCTGTCCCACAGTCAATAAAATAAACATCTTTCAATAGTATTTTGGGAGGCTTTATCTTGTGAAAGTTCATTTCCTGCTCTGTAGACTCTATTTCTATCAAAATTAGAAGCCAAGTGAAATTATTCCCATCAATGCCAGACAACATTTGGGAGATTATGTTACTGTTCCACTCATTCTGTGGGTACAGGAGGGTTGAGGACTGTCAATCTGGCACATTTAATGAGTAACAAAATTCACACACCATTTAAAAATAAAAAGTAGTGTAATGTTTCACAGTGAACTAAGCTTTTCAAAATAAGGCCAGCACAATTTAACTTTTAATTAAAAAGTGGGTTCAGCAGGATGTCTAGAATTCAAATGATACTGGGAACTTCTGATCCATCCCTGAATATTGTGGTTTGCAGACCTATAGGATTCAAACTGTCTGGAAGAAAGTTATATATTGACCCAGAGTTTCATATTTACATGTCCTTTGTTCAGCAGTGAGAAATAAAAGTCTAAGTCCTGAAATCAGTATGATAGACTCACTGTTACAAGTAAAATATTGTCTCATGTTTAAAGAAAAGATCTGCAAATACAACAGGCTTACTGCAGAGGTTTTCCACAGGACAGTATTTCTATCACAGATTTCATCCAAATAAGCATCAGGTTACTGTGTAGCTAGAAAAAGCTGATCCATTTATTTGTTTTTATATGCCTAAACCCATCACTAAAGAAAGGAAAAAAGGATGAGTTTAGAAGCTGATAGTCTATGGAGAAAAACCTTTTTTGCTGTTAAGAAGATTTCCGTAAATCTCCATTAAAAAATGGAATATGGTGTCTAGATGTCTGAACTACTGATGGCACTTTTAACGATTGTAATGTAAATGATACTGGACTTAGTTTTGATAGCAGTTAGAATATTTCCTTGTTGGTGGAAAAGATGAAAAGGAGTAGGCAGGGCCTTCTTGGAATTAAATGCACGGTGAACTTAAGTTTTGACAAATATGAAGTTCAATACTGGTTACAGTATTAAGTTAATGAATTATTTAAGTTGACATTTCTGTAATAAGTCAGTCTCACACAACCAGTAGAGCATAATTTTGGGTTGGTAGATGAAAATAGGTTTCCTGTCCCTTTATATTCATATGACAGGAAAACATTTCAGTGATGTTGCAGATCTGTCTGGAAGAAATTTAAGCGAGCCCCTTAAAGCTTCACTATCATTCCAAATAAATTAGCAAGAGAAGGGGAGGAGTCTTATGCCCACGGCAGGGTGTGGGGAGGTGACTTGTGTTGTTAACTGTGATAAAGGATATTCTTCCAAGTTTCTGATAATGGAGAATATCCTGGATTGCTGAGGATATATGACAGTGCAGCAGACAAAGCTTGATGAAAGGCTGGGGATAACTAAGGGCAGAGAGCTTAAATGGTAGAGATGATTGTCCAGCTTTTAAGGCCAGAGCACATTAAGTAAGTTAATGTGGCTATCTAAGGACACTGAGCATGCCCAGTAAGTGGCGTTAGATTTTTAAGGACTCAGAGCATGCTTTTGTGCACAGCTCCTTATGCCACATAATCCCTAAAGATGCCATTTTATGCCATCTGGCTTTTGTTGTTATTCCCAGTCAGCACTTCTAGATTGTTTTGTGGTTTTTTTTCCACTGTGATACATATTTCCCTTTCATTTCAGATTTTTTTTTGCTCAAAGCTTATCCTGCATACTAATAAATCAAACCGTATTTCAAATACTTCTTTCTTGTATTTTAGCTGTGTCCATAGATCTAATTACTTAGCACCATTTACCTTTTCCCTTTTTCCCTTTCACTTTCTCAAATCACTGCTTCAGCTGATGTCCAAGGATCACTGACTCCAGAGGAAACTGTACATTTGACATATATCTGAGATGGCAATGTAGTACATCATTCATCACTTATGTTTTCAGAATTCCTAGTTTTGTTTGCTCATCCATTTCCATGAGTGCCTGGGTGTGATGCATCCTATCGGCTGGACCCCAGCAATGATGAGGATCTGCTCCAGAAGGAAGGAGGCTCTTGGCTTCAGACACCTCTCTTGGGCTGATAGTCAGTGGATATAGGATAACACAAAATTGTAGATTTCTATTTTGGTGCCTAAACCAAAATGCAGTGATGTTCCTGAAGCCACATAATTTCCATTTTACTCTGACTTTTATCATTTTGCTGTATATTAGCAAAACCCACAGCCCAAACTTGAGGCCTCTGGATGCTAAAAGAAGACACAAACTAAAATTTGTCGTAAATACTCAGCTATTTCAAAGTACCCCATGTGTATTCCATATGTTATTTTGGGGGTTGTGTGTTTAAGCCAGGGACACAGGGAAAAACCAGAATCTTATGGAGACTGTGGCTTTGGGTGTTGTTCATCACATAATGCAATTGCTCATAAAAACATTATTATGAATAAAGCATTATTAAGCATTATTAATTTACTTCATTTTCATGCTTGGTTATTTTTCTGAGACATGAACAGAAAACATATAACTCATATAAACAGAAAATACATATAAAATCACAGAGAACACATATAAAATAAGAGAATACAAGTGGATGAGAAGGGGGTCTGTAGCAAAAAGGAGATGAGTGGCAGAAAAATATTTGATTTTTCCCTGCATTAGCACTTGCTGGAGTGTAGGGACACTCAATGTGAATGTGGTGCTGAGGTTCTCTGAACAGCTTGGGATTTTTTTAATTAATTGGAATCCACTAATTCAGCCACAAGAATGCCATTGCCGAGTAAACTCATAAAAGATATTTTATTTAAACTTATATATATATAATGAGTGAGAAAGCCTTACTCATATATTCACCCCCTGCTCTCACTGAAGAGTGACATCACATCCCTTTTTCCACAGGCAAGAGGAATATGGGAGCAGAGATTATTCCCTGCCATTACCTGCAAGGACTCGGGGCAGAAACTCTAAGCAGACCATCAGCTTTGACAGTCAGCACATACAGAGAAGCAGGATAGCAGACAGCTTCTGCAGGAGGTGGAAGACTTTGGCTGATGGCTATCAGAAAAGTCCTTGCTAACTCATGCTCAGTTTTTAATTCACAGATGCTTGAGACTGCTATGAACTATCACCAACTGTTCCACTTTCCTTTAATTTCTCTGTATTCCTGTTATATGCCATTTTTTAGTCATCTAAATTTTGAAGTTGTACTTACAGGAGTCAGAATATTTCCCTGTCCTGACAGACAATCCCTTCGTCATAAACCCATAGGATCATAGGATGGGTTGGAAGGGACCTTAAAGATAATTTTATTCCAACCCTGTGCCATGCATAAGGACACCTTTCACTAGACCAGCTTGCTCAGAGCTCCATCCAGGCTGATCTTGAACACTTCTAGGGATGGGGCAGCCACAGCTTCTCTGGGCAACTGGCTCCAGTGCAATAATACATATATATAATAATAGGTAATAGATATAGGCTTATGCTGTGCTATACCATTTTGTTTTCTGATAGGGAAGGGGGTTTTTTTTTGCTGGGGTTTTTGGCAGCTTTCTGAATTCTGAAATCAGAAATCTGTGTTGGTTTAAAAACTTCCAGACTGCAGGAAAGTTTTGGCCTGAAGTGCTTTTCAGAAATTGCTGTAGCAACCCACATCTCTCTGTGGGACAATCTGAAGATAAACTACTTTAAAATAGCAGTTTCAGATGTATTCATCAGTTAGTGTATAGATCTGTGCCATTCATGAACAGGTAACCCAGATTTTGTGTATTACTCACATATCAGAATGCAAAAGTGGATGATCTGCTGATCTGAAATTATTTTACAGAGCACAATTTTAATTATCTAATAAACTTCAGAAAGATATGAGTTCCTTGGCAACATTTTTGCAAATAGAAACAGAAATAAGGCCTAGATTTTCAACTCTAATGGGACTCCAAAACTAAGGTCATATATTCCTATGTAGGTATCTGTTTTAAAAAAAAAATTGCTTTTCAGTTTGTCGTGCACCCAGTATCTCACTTTAATTTGCATTCCAGAAAATCAAGGTCAAAACCAAGCCTGACTTTCTTTCATCTTTTGCAGACTATTTATTACAACAGATGCACCATTGCCTCTTGAGGTGTTAGCCCTCTGTAGGACAAATTTTCATAATTTAAACTTGCTTTTTATTCCTCGTGACATAATTTTGATATATATACGCACACAGACATATGCATATATATATAGCTAATAGGCAATTATGTGTCAGTTTCTTTTGAAGTTGACTGTGCTAGGTGGGATAACAAAACTGGGAATCACACCATTAAAATATGGAAGTGTTGCAATAAAAGCTGAAGAAAAAGTGGTCTGAAGTTCTAAGTGTTGCTGACCTTTGGCGTGTAGGTGAGACCTTAGTTACAGCTGGTGTCCTGCCTGGGCTGCTTGTGAGGTGTGTTGGAGAGGACAAAGTTTAGATGCATGTATTTTCAGTTACTGCCTAAGAGGGGAAAGGAAGGAGAAGTTGTATGCAATGCTTCAAGGCTTAAGTTAATGTAAAATAAATCAAACCTGAGATGGTGTTTTAAAAGAAAAATCTGGCAGTAACAGGGAGGAGAAGGTGTTGGGCCTGGAAACATATTTGTCTTTTTTAAATGCTCATTTTCAAGTGTGTCTGGTTTCCAGCCCAGTTTACATCAGAAGGGATCAATTTTTTTTCCCCATATCCCTGTTCTACTTTTGTGCTGGTATTGTCTGAATCCCAGGGTGAACAGCAATACATCATCCTGCTTCAACATCTGCTAGAGCCCCCTCTCTTTCTAATCTGCCCAGATCCCCAAAGCCTTTCCCACCTGCTATAGCACCAAATGCTCATTATAGCAAAGAGCTATGCCCTTCACTGTCCTTTCTCCCTTCCTCTCAAGGTTAACATGGCACAATGACTATTATTAAATGTGGGCTTTAACAATACAAAGACACCCCAAGCTGAAGAAGGGGGTGGGGGTGCAGATAGGGAGCTGGGAGGAATTGGGTAGCATGCCAGCTTTGCTGGCAACAAAGATCTGCAAGAAAGCTGTGGCCAATTTTCCAGTCGAACATGACTCACTGCACAGAGATGCACCCAAAATAAATAGTTTCCCTGTTCTGCTCCCAGCAGAAGCAGGAACCTCACCCTCCTGTGGTTTTGTGTCAGGGTACTGTGGGTACCACTCCAAGCTGCTTGGTGGAACAGCACAGATAAAAATGGCAATTTTGAAGGGTATGGTGCCTCTGGGGGTTTTGTTTACCTCTTGGCAAACTGAAAATCATAAGCAACTGAAAAGACCTTTCTCTCTACTCTCCTTATTCCCCCCCCCCAGCTGCAAAGTATCAACCTGCCCATTCTGTTTGCATCATCAGATCCATCAAAAGTGCTGTGCCTGGCACGGATGCATGTGGGTTGTGGGAGGAGAAGCGAGTAAGCAGCAAGGCAAAGGGCCAGGCTCACATGCATTCCTGTGAGCAGGGCTTGATTCTATGGTGCAAAGTGACTGCTATCTTGGAGAATGGGGACTCAGCATGAACACTGCATTCCTTTGCTTTACTCACCTTCTGTCTTAAGATAACTTCAGTGATGTGACATGTCAGGAGGTCTGGATGGTTTTGACCTTAAATAAATGAAGATGAATCTTCTCTGTGGTGTCTTTCGGCCCTTGCACTCCAATGAGTGAATTGGACCACATGATATTATAAAGATTTCAGCTACAATTTGTGAAGTCTGAGGTGACTGCACATCTCTGCATTAATTTCTAAGGCACAGGCTTAGTTTCCATTGCCATTTCTTAATAGATAACTGTACTGGCCTTCCCTCATTGTCTAAACCATGCAGCATAGTATAACATGTCAAGCAGAGCAAGATATTGGATCCAGCACAACCAGCGCTGAGGAGCTGGGTTATGTCTGGTCATGTGCAATGGCAGACAGACGGACTTGGAAAGGATAGGAAGAAGAGGATGGCTTGTGTTAGTGTTAGCTGTTGCTGTCATATGTTAGGCGTTGCTGTCAGATGGCAGCTTTCCTGGTCTCTGGGTGGATGGAAACTTGCTATGTATCTTCTCTGCAACTGAGTTTTGGAGTCTGTGGTTCTTTTAACAAGCCACTGAAGGTAACAACAACCTGTTGGAATTAAGAACTTTATTCATTCACCTATTTGCCTATTCAAACTGAACTGTTCCTTTGCAAATAACTTAAAAATCCATTTTTAGCTGGACCTTATGTAAATAAAGCTGGACTGAATGCAAATACACAGAAAAAAAATCATACAGGAAGGGCGCAAAACACATTTAGTGACATGGATTTTTTTAAAAGAAATGTCAACTCACGCTTTCAGCTTACTGCACTGAAATTCATCAAAGGTGGTATTATAGTTATCTGAAAACAACACCTGACCAGTATTCTTCAAATGAAACTTAAAGCAGGCTATCTACACACTTAGCTGAAAACATATTATCCAGCTAGAGCACTTTAGCCTCTGAGTCTCATATCCAGATATCCAAGGATAAACTTTAAATAAAAACTACTAAAAAAATAGTGTGAACAAATGAGGATTTGGCACCAGATTGTAAAAGTGAAATCTCAGTTGCTCTTGATTATATTTCTGCTGATGCCAGCAGTGGTTAGGTGATCAGTTTCAAGGGACCAAGATCATGATTTCTGTATTAGCCAAGCAATGACTGTGTCTCAACTCCTCCTAGATGTTAGACCCTAAGAGGAGTCCCACTTGTGGGGTATCTTTAGGAACTTTTCATTCAGTTTTTGTGTGAATGAAAATGTTTAGTGGGATATCTTATTTTAGAACATGGACAGGATAAAGGACAAAAAGTATATACCTTCTGTTTCTCTTTATGCATTTATATACACACATACATGAAGTTTAGAGCTTATGACTACAAGTCAAAAAAGCAAAAAAAGAGAGAAAAAACCCCAGAGCACTATTAAGAAACCCCCACACAGATTGGTCTGATGACCGTTGTGGGTGGCTATGCTTCAGAGATCCCATAAACCCCCTTCAGCTGCATGAGGTTTTGCTGAATTTGGGTGGGGGTGATGGCATATTTCCATGTGCACTTCCTTTCAGTTAGAGTCTTCTGGTGAGACTTCCTTTATACTGCTAAGACCATTTCCACTTTCCACCCACAGACCTGTTTCCTGGCCTGAGTAAGACCAGTGGATTGCGGTCTGCAGCATTTTGTTGCACCCTCAACACCTGCAAAAGACAAGACAACTGCATCAGGCGTGATCACACACACAAAGGACATGATCATTGCTCACAGTTCTCAGCATCATGAAGGAAAAAGCTAGCAGTGCCTAACAAACAAGAGCTTGAAAATCTATTTTCTATAACAAGCAGTGTGAGATGCTCAAATTGTAGGTGCATGTGCATATGTCAAGGTTTACAGTAATTGTTGAACATTTTAGCATGCATAAAAGCACAAAACAGAGAATGTGTAGAAAGAGCAAGCCCTGGAAAACAACTAGCTGGCATTTAAGTGTTTGTGCTTTTCCACTCAGCTGGTTCAAAAAATAAAGGAAGAGAAAAAACTTATCCACTACTCATATGAGAGAAACAAGAAAAGAGGAGGTATAAAGTCAAAGCAATGACTTGGTAAAAGTCTGCCTGCCTTGCTGGCCTTACCACCTCAGAGACTGACTCAGAGATGCAAATTTTGAGTCCCTTCAATGCTGCTAGAATTTGGATATATTTCTTAAATTTGTAATTTTGTCTCTTTTTTAAAACAAACAAAAAAATGAATGCACTTTAAATAAAATTAAAATTACAACACAAACTAAAATAGCTGAAGAATTGCAAAATTATGATAATTATAGATGACCTTGACACTAACTGCCCTTTAATCAATATCTGGCCTCCTCCATCAAAGCCAGGAGTTAAGATTAGAGGCATCCTCCACTTTGAGAGTCTGGTTTTTAAACTTCCTTCTATTTCTACCATACCTTCATGTCTCTGAAACATCTTGGGGCAAATATACCAGGATTTGCCCCAAAGGCAAAGGGTCCTTGGTGTACAGACCATGCTCTCAGTGACAGACATCCCAGTCCAATGGCTTGTGCAGGTATATCAGTAAGTGTGTGCATTCATACCAGCATGTGTGTGCACTTCCTTTTATTTCTGCAGGAATGGTATCAGCCCTGAGGTGTGAGCTAGATCAACTGAGCCATGGGATCAGCATGCAGAAATCTCTCTGTACCTCAGGGAGATCCCACTTTACACTTAATTACACATGCATGCACTACATTCATGCAAGTGTCATTAAAAACAACCATGTTTAAAGTACTGAACGATCATCAAGAAAGGTACTGGAAAAATTATGCACCTTACGAACATTGAATTCACTCCCCTTGCAGATATGTATAGGCATGCTATGGAACTGACTTAATATCATGGCCACTTTTCTTTTCTTCACGTGACTTCCACCTCACTTACTAAATTGGAGGAAGGATGCTTATTTAACGATGAGCCTCTTGATGCTTCTTTTTTTTTCCTTAATCTGCATGTGTCCTTATGCCTCCCTCACTTCCCACAATTCAGAATTGTGCCTTCTGCAGTGCATACTTTCTAGCTGTGCTACCAGTGAAACAGAGCTCCTACATGTAGCAGTTTCCTGAAATTTGCTGTAGTGGTGCAGACTCTATCCCAGACTTACTCCTCCATCTCTGAGCTATCACAGTCCAGTGCCTTCCCACTTTCCTTTCCCAAATGCTTTTATTTCATCACCCAGTCAGTCACAATTTCCACTGCGGAAGCCCGACCACTCTTCTTCTCACCACCATCTGGTCATGCACTAAAGCAAAAGCTTCTAAAATTCCACTCCATAAACCTTGTTATACTCTTATTACTTACTGGAAATGTGAGCAGAAATCCTCATTATCTATCCTCACAGATCTTTATAACGTGCTAATCCTACCAAGTCTGCTTTTAGACACAGAGCGAGAACCCTAAAGGAAACACCTTGCAACCATGGCCATTGCTCCTCTGGGACAACCTTACAGCATTTCCCCCAACTCTGTAGATAGGGTATGTTCTCAAGTGTTCAGGTAGAGTGCCAGTTGTATTGACATCAGTCCAGGTAATACCAGAAATGCCCATACAGGTAAAGCTTGCACTGCCCAGCCAAGGTTAAAGAAACATACCCTTATACTCATGCAAAGCACTAAAATTTGTGTCTGAAAAGAACCCCATACAATATTTATATTTTTCAGTTCTGTGGGATTTTTGTCAGACTCACAACCAGGCCTTTTGGCACTCTATTGCTGGAATTTTCCCAAACACATGTAACAAAAACGCAGTCAGTTTAATACAATTATCAGCTTTTTCTCAGTCTGTGTTGAGTCTGTGTTTGTCTAATGTCCATGTAGATATTTTCTGCTTTTTAAAGTCAATAAATCTGCTACTTTGAAGATAAAGGCACATTTCTTGTGATGCTACTGTATGTTGCTCTCTAACACTGCATCATGTCCACTGTGTTCAACAGCAGAGAGCAAATTAAATTGACGGCATATCTTCATCAAACCATTTCAAAAGACATATTCTGAGGAAACATCCAGGGCAACTATGTGTCCTCCTATTTTCTACCACTATAAAGCATGTATCTAGAAACATTATTGTATTCTCCTCTTAGGTATAGTCTCCTCACAAGCAGCATCAGCATTACTTTCATATTCCTGGCTTTGCAGCAGATTAATCTAGACTTTAGACTTCTTAGGTAGAGCATTTACTCCTTTAATTTTTTTTGTTAGTTACTTAAAATTGTCAGTTCACTGTTTATCTTTGGATTCGACAATGTCCCCATCTTTACTACTTGCTTCACCTGTAAATTTTTAAGTTGTCACCATCTTGTATATTTTATTCTACTCACTATGACAAATTGCTGTTTTACTTTGGGCACGTTGTCACTAATCCAACAACATTCACTTTTATTGGAACATACCTCCTCACTCTTATGGGTGTCTGCGGTCCAAGTAGGTTTCTTTCTCTTTGTGTCCATGCTGTGAGAGCCAAGACATGCTAAGATTTGCTTCTGGATACAAGCCCTGTGGTATCAATAATGTAATGGAAGTGACACAAGTGGCCACATTGCTTTCAAGTTTACTAAGGTAAACAGATTATAGCATGTTCTGTGTATTCTAGCCCAGTTCCCATTTTTAACTGCAGAAGTACTTACACATGTTGAAAACACAAGTAGATCAGCTTTTTAACTTTGGAGAGAAATATCCTGCTTCCTATTCAACAGGCTCTCTGTTAACATAACTTCTTTCTTCTCTCTGACTTTATTTTTACCCTCTCTTCCCCTCTGGCTTTTAGCTTGTCCTTTTCCTCCCTTTGATTTTGTGCTCAAACCTTTTTCCTTTCTCTTTCTTGTGAATGCAGACCTGGCCTTTTCCCCCTTCTTAGCTTAAGGCTTAGTCTTTTCTCCCCCTTGGCACTTGGTTTCTCTACTTTTTGTTTTATATTTGACTTTCTTTCTCTGACTTCCCACATCTAATTCAGTTTTTTACTGGAGGTGTTAGGGGTGATGAGGTAGAGGTGTTCAAATACCTGCCTTTCTTGAAGAGAAGGTCCATCATCTCCTGCATCATCACATCTATCAGACACTCTCTGCAGCTCTGGTAACAGATTTTGCTAGCCAGGTTTTCTCATTGACCTGTCTTGCATCTCTATGAGCAGCTATAGAGGCTTGACTGCAGCATGTCCTTGGGAAGCACAAAGAGGGTGAAGGTCTTTCCTCAGATGCTGATCCTCACACAGGTTATTCTCTAAGTGTTGGTCAAGCTTTGGTAAGGAGCATCCAATTTCTCAGTGTATTGTTAAAGCACTCCTGATCTATTAAGTCATCTCTATTTCACAGCATGCAACATATACCTCAGAGTATTTACTCAATACCTTTTCCTCCTACTAACAAACACAGTGGCTGAACACAGGAAAAATAACTATTTCTCATATATAAGGAAAGCTATAGAATTTCAGAGTGATTGTTGAAGATTCTAAAACTATTCCCCTTGAAAAATAGCATCTGTTCCTTTGCAAGTTTTTAAAAAATATATTCTATTATCTCCATGACTTTAGAGCAGCTTTCTCACTTTCCCTCTGCTCTTGAGGAGGTAGCTTTCTCTTAGACACTTGATTGACATTCTCACCTCCTCAACGCAACTGCGTTTCTGACATCAGGTCCTGCCAGCTTGATGTCTCCATTTGGCACTGGCTGCTTCCATTTCAGAGGTCTCCTTTCCCTAACTATCCATCCCATGCCCATCCTTTACATGAGGAGCACCCTGACAGTTCTGTTCAGAGACTTGGGTCTCTCTTTAACCTATTCTTGGTGGTGTAGCATAGCCAGCTATGGGTCTTCTGCAGTGTCCTGCAGGATGGGAAGTAACTTGTTACTGGGCTGTACAGAAAGTTTTATTTGGTCTTTTCTCACTTCTTCCCTTTCCCTTTTGTCTCCCCTGGAACAGATTCACGCAGCTCTCTAGATGTGTCCTGTTCAAAGGACATTAGCCTGAACCCGAGGGGGATATTTATTGAGGATAATGCAATCCTCAATACAGTATGATGTACATTATAAGGGAAACAGAAATAACATAGAAAAATCCAGATTTTGTCAAGGGCTCTGATTCTGATTTCTGACTCAATAGAAATTGTGAATACTGACGTTCATTAGAGAGCAATGGTCAGACGTGGAGCCATGGCTGTATCAAAGAGAAGTTGCAGTTAAAAAGAAAAAAAAAGGGAAAAAAAAAAAAAAGTCTGGCTGGAAATACAATATACAAAGGAATGGAAAAACACTTACTAGTCTGTGAGAACTAATGCTATGCAAATTAATTCAATTCAGCATTAACTTCATGCAGATCCATCTGCATAGCATGTTGCAGGCTCTTTAGAGGTGCTGTAGCCATTCCAGATTGCCGAACAAGACCCCACCACTTTAAAAATGTTGACCAAAGCCAGGATTTCAAAAGTCTGGTGTTACTGGTCTTGATAATGTCCTTGTGCATCTCCTATTCTTCCAGTTGTAGAAGTTGCAGTGTCCTGCAAAGGCTCCAGTTAGCCTGTGTTTTCATTGAGCTTTTTCTGCATCTCTCCTGTGGACAGTTAACTCAATTCCTTGAGTTT
>VXBU01003274.1:1134-18369 GCA_013400315.1 Bombycilla garrulus | reverse complement strand
GTGTGTCTATAAAATTTTCTTTTACAGATACAAACTTCTTCCATGTGATTTTTTGAGATCTGTGCCAAAATAGATTGTCAATGCAAACCTCAGCCTATTTCTCCCCTGAGTATATAAATTTTCACATGCAAATAAAGCTGCTTGTGTTCATTTAAAAATATACTTTATAATTATTTTTACCTTATTTCCCCCCTCCCCAAAATAGAAAGCAATCAAAGTGAAAGCAGCCAGTCAGGAAAATGTTTAATTGAGTGTAATAGCAATTCTTACCAGCTTGAGAATAGAGTCTGCACAAAAAACTTGAAACACCATCACTTTTACCAGATAGATTGACAATTGTCTCAATCTTCATTCACCTTATGTGCATGGCTGTCAGTATCTGAGAAGAACCAGTTTAGTGCAGTGGGAAGTGAGCAAGGAATCAATGCCAGAATTTTCAAGCTTAGGGAAAAATATGAGAAATAATATCACTTTGCATAAATGTCATTCACTCTGCTGTGCTGCCTAAATTCAGTATCCAAATAAGAAAGTGAAAAAAACCTCTCATCGTTCATGAGACACAGATGAGCTCCCTTTCACAAAGGAGTCAGGCAGGGAAGGTCAATGTTAAGGTTACTGCCTACATGGTGAGGCTGTCCTAGGTTATGCTTGCCAAAACGGGCTTTCTACTTACCTAGGCAGGCTGAATGAACAAACAAAGGCAGACAGAGTGGTTCTTTACCATCACCTGCCTCCACGAACAAAGAAGCTTTAAAGTCATATCAAAAGCTTTGCTACAACTCTGTTCTGGTGGAGAGAAAAAAGTGGACAATCACCTTCCTGCTCTACCAGGCTGCTTCCAGGCAAGAGGTGGCTCAGCTTCAGCTGTCTACCACGGTCAGACACCCAAAAGCCCCAACAGAAAATCTAGCAGCTCTGAAAAACTGCAGTCAGACCACAGGCAATGCCACCCCGTTAGAAGGCATCTCACCTTCCTGCTTTGGAGTCATGCCGAGGCACATCAAGGTCCCTAAAGGGAACTCTCCCTCCTTTACCCAACTGTACATCAAGCAGAATTCCTCTGCTGCAAACCTTTCTTGTTTTATAAGCTATAAGAGTCATGTTCCACTTTTCTACTCAGCTTAATGCAGTCCAAATATCTCATATGAGTTTTGCATGAGAAGAATGTTGCTTCTGATGTGTCTTACAACAAAAAAGCCTGGCAGTAAACCCATAGGTTTCACTAACTAAAATGGGCAGAAAAATTAGCTGCACAATTTATAATGGAGAAGGTTTGGCAAGAATTTCTTACTGAGGAGCAAAATGATCTACCAATGTGAAGCAAGATATGTGGACCCACATAAATGGGAATATCTAAAAAGTTTTGCTATATGCTGTCCCTTTCAAGACCTCTAAAATAACTTGGAAAATATCTTTGGTTTTCAAAGTGAAGACAAATCAAATAGCTAAATGTATTTTGAGTATTCCATCCAAGCTATTATCGTATGAAACATACCATGAATGCTAGATTATAAAGCCTTTTAACCTTTTTTGTAAATAATATCAAAATGCTAACTACCACTGTAGATGGTTTACTTAATATTAACAAAATGTAAGCTGCTTTTAGGAAGCTTCTCGTGCGAATTATGTCCCTTCTAGGAGGGAAGAGATGAAAAAAAAGGAAAAAAACATAAATATTTGAAATTTGGATTTGAAGTTGCCTCATGTAAGCTGCATGCCAAACGTGATGCAATAGCTGCAGAAAACTACCTGAATTAAATCCCAATCATCCTGCAAATCATATCTTAGATTTTGCATGTTTTTTTTTCTGGGGGAAGGGTGGTGGGATTAAGTCAGTGCATATCATGGAGGCCCTGAAATTGTGATTTCTTGCACCTAATGGGATGAAAGCAATGGGAAAAAAGAGCCCTGCTGAGCTTAAAGGAGACTTTTAAAATTTGCTTTTTCTTTTGAAAAAAATCTGCACTCTTGACATTGGCATATGATCTTGTTTTCACCTTAATTTGGACAGAGGTCTCTCTACAAGGATTTTAATAACCAGATTTTAAAATATGAAACTTGAAATGAAGAAATGGCCTTATGAAATTGAAAATTATTCTTAATTTACATTTTGGGGTGCTCTAAAGCTTGGGACACCTTTATTTCTGCTTTACAATAAAGTCTGACAGAGATCAATCCTTTATGTTAAATTTAATACAACTCACTCCTAATTGGAGGTGTAATAAGACAAGTGCTGGAAGGACAAGTGTGTAACTTTAGAAGAAATATTGACTTTTCTCCTCTACCTCTAAGTGAAGTGCTTTCCAAAATGTGTGTTCTCTCAGCACTTTATCTCTTCTGGTCAGCTGCAGTTCACATTTTTCAGAGGTATTGGTAATCCAGAGAAGGTTCCAGTTTAAATTCACTGAAAGAGTAGAATAATTCATATTCCAGGTATCATAAAATTAACAGTGCGAGAAAGAGAGAAAATGCTGTATTCATTGCAGCTGGCATCCTTTTTATCAGGTACTCCACTTAAATAAATATGGTGTTGAGCTGTCAAGCCTGAGGTCATGGCTGTGCCTGAACCAAAGTGGTTTAGAGTATTTTAGCCTGCACTCATTACAAGGCACAGTGCACAGTTAAGAAACATTCTTGTGGCGCCAGCGTGTGATTATGGCAAGACAGGCTGACCACTGGGAAATTGCTGAGCTGACACAGAGAGGAGTCCGACTGAGCAGGGTCAGAGTCAAGGCTGCAGGCAGCCATCACACCAGCACACCTTGTAATGGCAGGTCTGCAGCCCTCTGTCATGGGGGGCTGCTCAAAGGGATGGTGTGTTTTCCTAAGGAAAAGGCAGATTATGTTTCCATGGGCTATTTATGAGTCCTCTGCTATACAATTTTTTAAATCTTTGGTGTGCCTGTGTGGGTTGTCTGCGTGTCTAAATTGTCCTTTCTATCTCTCCACATCTCTTTGGGTTGTTTCTTTTTTTTTTTCCTCTGTCTTTTTTTTTTTTTTTTCAGCTCCTTAGTAAAGTTTGAAAGCCTAACCACAATGTAAAACCAATAAAAATAACAAGAAAAATCAGGTTCATATTTAATGGTCAACCAACTGCCAAAATCCTTTTTGTATTGACCGTTATGTGAGGCAGGTAGAAGCCAGACACCTTAAAAATAGTGGCATTTTGGTCACAGCACCTAGTCTATTTGTCTGTGGAGGGGTTTTTGTGGGTCAAAACTGCACACAAATGCTCACTTCCCCCTTCTCCCACTCCAGTTTCAAGCAGCCTGTTTATTCAGGTTGAAAAAGGAGAGTACAAGAGTTGTTAAATAGGAAAAGCATTTAGAGAGGATGACAGGTGATAACCATGACAACACAGGGAGCAATAATGAAGAAAAAAGTCCAGGCCCTGGCAACCTAAGGTATATCTCTCAAACCTGAAAAAAATACATAAACTGAAGTGGACAGTGCTCTTCTGCAGGTATTTGGCCAAGAGACATCTATAAAGACATAGAGGCCTGTGTTTACAGCAAAGTTTTGCAGTAGAAAAGACTACTGTAGGTTGACTATAGGAAGCTTCGGTAGAGATACAGAAGAGATACTAAGATTTCCCTGAAACCTTGAGCAAAATACTTCACCAAGTTTGCTGTTCACATAGTAGCTAAGATAAATATTTTATACGCAATGCAGAAGTGCAAAAAGGAGTAAAATCAGGCATATTTATTTAAAAACTGGTTTTTAAATAACAGGAAACTCCCCCCCCGACATGATTCCAAGTGTTCTGTTAAAAAAAAACATTGCACTGCAGTAAGTAAGCTACGTTTAATCTGACCACAAGCTTCTTGTCCCCCATCCTTCTAGGGTGGTGCTTTCCTCAGTCCAATTATATTTTTAAAACACTTTCATATAAACTTTGTTCATAGTATTAAACCAGTCCCTCCCTTGCTTAGGTGACTCCCTTGAGCATACCATCACCTCATTTTGAACTGATGTTCTCTGAGCAGAGTTAAAGCAGCTAGTGAAACCAAAATTTGTAAAAGAGAATGAAAATGCTAAGGATAAGACCATTACAAGAGCCTAATTCTCCATACTGCTAAGAAATCTGACAAAATAAACTGTCTAACCAGGAATAGTGCAGTAACAATGATTTCCTGCTTACTGATTCACCCCAGGATGTGTTGCTTCTAATAAGACCATTATCTTTTTTTGGGGGCTTGTTTTTGCATATGTAAATAAAACCACACTATCTGATATGCATTTTTGAGGCCCATATCAGTGTACCATTTTGTCACTGTGAGACACTGGAATGACATTGTCCCAGCTGTGCCATTGCCCTCTGGAAGAGCTGGAGGAAGTCAAGGTCAAAAATATATAACTTTATGTCCCCACTTGAAATCTATCAAGGGAAGCTGGCCTCACCGATCTTCATTCTTAAAGCTTGGAGAACAACATGAAGCTGTTAACAAAAGCAAGCTTTAGAAACTTAGACTACTGAACTAGAGTTGTGTAAAATTCACACAGAATTTGATACATGAAATTTTTTTCTTCATTTTCAGTGCCCAAAGGGCTAAACAACCCTCAAATGCAATTGAAACATCCTCATGTCACCAGCTGTCACCCACGTCTTCAGTCTTCTTAACATCCTCTTCAGAAGGTTCCTCTGCCAAGAGCAGGTCCTCTGTCCTCCCTCATGAAGTCCCCTTTTCCACCCTCTTTTCCCCTTGCGCTCTCCATCTATTAAAGAGTTTCCTCTGCTACCCAATTAAAGGCTTTACAATCATAAGATTTTCAGAATCCCAAGAGGTTGCTGAGGCACAGCTCTTGAAAAGGCTTTAGTTGTTTTACTTTTATCCAAATTAAGCAGCTTTAAAGGGTACTTTAATATGGGTTTTGGTAATAAAGGGATCTAGGTCTTGGTGCATAGTTCCTAAATGGTATTAACTGCAGCTAGACACTTAATTTTTAATTTTACATTGCAGGTGTACATAAAGTCATTCCAAGGTAGTCCTTTGTAGTCCTCCAATTCATAACAATTCCCATCTTATTCTGAAATTTCTAAGTAAGATTTTTGTATGCTGCTTCCATGATGACTATTCTGGGCTTCGTTTTAAATAAGAAGGTCTTTATTTTTAATAGTGGAATTCTAAGTTATTTAAATTGGAAGTCACAATCTCTTTATTTTTCACAACAGATGCTCTGTGAATTGTATGAACTTGTGAATTTCAAAGCTTCTCTGAAGAATTCAGAAGCACAGTGGAAACTTGTAAAGTTTAACAGAATAAAAGTGAAAATATCCCTGGGTCCTGACATCTATTTTCTCTAAACCTTACTTATGTAAAAAATGCAAGGCATTTCTTTTTCCAAGCATTTTAAAAGCTATGGGGTTTTGGCAGTAGGGCAAACATAAGCCATTTATGTTATATAAAGAATGTAACCTAAAGATGGTATCTTTACAGCCCTGCAAAAAATATAAAATTCAATAGAAATTAGAGCTACCTGCACAAGGATACTGCCATTGGTAAGTGTCCTTTAGGAACATCAATTTATAATACAAGGATCCCAGTAGTTGTTGCTGGGAACAGGTAAGGTTTGGTATTTCTTTGTGTGCAGCCACTTCCCCTCCTAACATGTTCTGTGCTCTGACCACAGTTCAGTTGGCTTGAAGTGTTTTCTTAATGAAACAACTGCAAGTAGTTTTGTGTTAACTGTGCATCATTTGTGTAGCACGTTGCTTTTGTGACTTCTGCTCCTAACACTGTAGTCTACTTCTCTGGGGAAGAGATCTGATGTCTTTGCTTTGCTATCAGCCCCAGAAGGGATTGCAAAAGGCAGTCGTCCCTGCAGGATGTCAGAGTGAGATGGAAAGTGGGTGTAGGAACAGCCATAGTGAGATAAAAATGCAGTGTAGGAGTCATGTGGGACTGCTGTTTTCCTAAAACCCCCCTGAAGTGATAAATGGGTCTGTGCAACACTTGTTTTCAAGAGTTATGTTGTTACCTTTAACACCCAAGTTGTTCCATGAGCCCCTGCTGAACCCCTTTATCTGTAAGTTTTTCATACAATTATTTTTTGCAGTGGGCTTTGCTCCCTTCTCTCTGCTGTCTGAATTCCCCTGTCTGCAGCATCACTTTCTACTTGCTGCAGTAAATAAAGGAGTAAATAACTGCAGAGCTGCTGCCACTGCCATGCACACAGCTGCCACAGCGACAAATACCAGGAGGACCATGTCTCCTGTTATGCCAGGCCATACAAGGGATGCACTCAAACAGATACTTTGATTGTCAGATTCTCAGATGTGTCACATATTTCTTTGGAGCTTGGGGCTGTTGCAACAGCTGTTTGTAAACACTCTGAATCTAGCATTAGGGCTGGTGAAAGGAAATTTTTTTTTTTTTTTTTTTTTACTTCTAGCTTTCTGAACCATCCTTTAAAAAGCTGCAAATACACTGGCATTTATGCTGTTGATCTAAATAGCAACCAGTATTGGTTTTCAGCTGTGCGGGCCAGTGGCAGGCTTGGGCTCCATCCCAGAGCCTTCTTGTGTCGGGTGACTCATCAGCAAGTCTGAGAATGTGCATCAGGCTGTGGCTCCAACAGGAAAACACAGCAAGCAGCTAGAAAAGCACTTGTGAGCTGGAGGGTATTTGATCATATCCAGTCTGATGCTAAAAACAAAATTAAAAATGTATTGCTAAAATTGGTGAGCAGCATTCCATTGGGGTATGCTAGGCAATGAAAGACAGGCCTCCTCTGATTCACAGAGGATCATCTGGTAAAGCATGAGGACATAAACAGGGCTCAAATGATATAACTTAAAAAATGACAGTAGCTTTGTAGGGGTATATATATTAACTCACAGGCCTGCTGTTCCACAGGCTGCAGGCTTCTCCCTTACCTCCCCAGGCAACAACAACTATGCAAAAGTGGAAAGCAAAAGTCTCATGGATTACCTGGAAAATATTCTTCTCCCACTCGGTAAAAGAGGCAGGCTGGAGAGAAAAATGCTACCTTTTGCTTGTTCCGGATGCACTTTGACTCGTGTAAAATTATGTTGATATTTAACTCATTCCACAGAGCTAGAATCACCTTAAAAGACAGTCTTCTCTTGAGGTTTGTGCTTGAAAGAAAACTTACCAATCCTACCCATTTAGAGTTATAATGTTTAGCAGGATTTTCTTCAGAGGTATTTCAAGGAAAAGGTTAAAATCCACATCCAGTCTGACTAGACAAAAATTTGAAGCCATGAGCATGAAGCCCAGCTTCCATCATAACATTATTTTGTCCCAATTATTTTGTAAGAAGACTTCTGCTTAATATTGTAAATTGAAAAATTTCCTTTGGTAATATTTTCCTGGACCAGCTACTGATACAGAAAAACTGCTTCTACATTTCCAGGTACAAGGCAATGTATTTCAGTGTGGGAAATCTGAAAATAAGAGCTAAAATACGCTATTACATAGGTACCTAAATAAACATTTTTAGGGGAAATAGTAAAGAAGAAATTAAGGGGTTGACATTTCCAAAACACATTGTTGTAACAGGGATAGTAGTTTCTGCCAAATACATTGCATCAGAGCTTATAACATTTCCGCAAGTATTCTGCATAAGTCCATACAGCACTAGACCAACTACAGAAATAGGGGCAGAAGCTGAAAGCCTTAGCCCACAGAACTGACTTTAGATTTTTCATTTACAAAGGAAGTGTTGTTAACAGTTGACTGTAGCAATTAACTAAAAATTTAAAGATAATTATGATGGGTTAGTGAAGATGGTTCTGTTTGGTTTACCATGACATCTTTCAGGATGGGAAAACCCAAAGGGGTTTTGAGCTCACTGGCTAAAATACTACTTGGATATAGAGTTTGCTCTTTGGCAAATTTCGAGGTGTTATGGATTCTTATTTAAAAGCTTGTGGAAAATAAGGCATACAGATTTCATCAGAATAATCACCTGGAGGAAAAAAGGTCTGTATTTTAAAGCAAGGTGTTTAATGCTTGCCACTATTTTGCTTGTCTCCAGTATGTGGTACTTTAACAGACACCACTGAAAAAGGAAGCACTAATCTGGAAAGAAGTAAAGTTATTATCTGCATAGCATCCGACTGCCCCTTTTTCATCAATGTGTAAAGCAGATGCTTGTCACAGCATATCAGTCAAAATTTTCCCACTTTCTCTCTGTGTTAATTTTCTTCTCAGGGCCTTAAAAATCAACCAGCTATCCCCATGCTCGCCCATAAAGCAAAACATCTTCTCTCTTGTTCTTAGCAGTATCAACAGGGGTTTTGCTTTTAACAGTGGGAGAACTCGATCAGCAAGAGGAGAAAGACCAGAGAAATTTAAAATTGTATGAGGCATAGAGACAGTTAAGATCATTATTTTTGTGTGAGTCTGTATTTTCTAATATAAAATTGCTACAAATGTATAACAACTTAGGCTTGCACACAGCACCAGTCCCAAAATAATATTAAAGTTAGAAATAGAGAGTCTGGGAACGTACACATACCACTTAACAGAACCCACCTACAGTAAATACTTTGTCTCCACTGATTTTTTTTAGCAGCTGAACTAACACACATCAAGGCTGCCATTATTGGCCAAATGAGACCATTACTGAAAATATAGGACCATTGACTTTTCATTGTGCCCTAATAGCACTGTAAATATGATTGTTGATTCTTTTCTGAACAAAGTCAAAACCATCATATTACCCTTGATGATCTAAAAAAAAAAAAAATTCAAAATGGTGGGAAATACTGTTAACCTTACTTAAAATTAGACCATTGTACTTTTAATTACAATTGGACTCTTCTGAGACAGATGGAGGGTCCTGTGAGAGAAAAAAATAACCTTATCATCACCAGTGACAGAATGCATCTCTTGATTTTTAGGGAACTAACTTGACTACACTAATAATTTACATACATCCTTTCTTTTTTAACAAGTTCACTTTTTTTTTTTTTTTTTTAATCAGGATACACCACGCAACAAGTCATATGATTAGAAAAGTGTATAGGAGCAAAAATTGCAAAAATGAATTTTTAATTTGGATCATAGCCCTGATCCCAACACAAGATGGGATATTTTGCCATCTTCTTTTCTCTTGTCCTGATGCTTGGTGGATCAACTCCTGGTGTTGCATTAGAGATCCAAGGCTTCTCAACCTTTATGCTGTCTTGCTGAGATGGCAGCAACAGTCTGTGATTAGAACATTTCACATTTAATAGTGCTGTTCTATGGAATACTAAGCTGGACATGATGTGATGCCGTTCTCAACAGCAATTTGGCAGCCATGGTTAGCTGGCCAGGATGCTGCCTGGTCACTCATGCTTCCTCCCAATTGAGAGTCCTGTAAATTTCAGTTGTAGACGTAGCCTATAAGATGGTGAAGTCTATAAATTGTGGAACAATTTTGTCCACATTTCCAAGCTGCACTACCTCTCACAGTTCATGGGGATACCCACATCAGCTTCCGTCTATTAAATTCTCCAAATAATTGAGGCAATGTCTCCATCTGCCAAGACAGGGTCCACATAAACAAAAGGCATGTTGAGCATTTGAAAAATGCAGACACTGCTCCTAAGCTCTAGCCAAATGTAGACATCTTGACGAAATTGGAGGAGTGAATTGAAGACCACATGTATATGGTTTGGTGGACACTTAAAAACTTAAGACTGGTTCTGAGGAATTACTTTAAAAAGCAATTATTTTTTATAACAAAGTTGGAATTTTATGCTCACACACACAAACACACATATATATAAATTTATATGGAAAGTTATTTCAAATATTTGAATTGCAATTTCTGGCATTAGGACTTCCCAGCAGGTTGGATATCTATTTCATGTATATTATTTGTGAAAAAGCTTAAATTCAATCAAATTACTTATGACCATCAGAAGTCATTCAAAAATGCAGAGTCTATCTTTTATGTTTAGTGAATCTTAATTTTTCCAGATTGCCTAGTCATCTTGCAAAACTTCACCTGACAATGCAATTAGCTGTGAACTTAAAAACAGGTCCCTAAGCATACCCCAAAATTACATTAACACTTTATCAGCTGAAAAAAAAATTAACTCCATCATTTTATCCCATTGTTATTTTCCTTCATTGATCTTTTAGTATTACGTCTCAATCTTTTCTGATTTTCTTAATTTTTAACCTCTTTGGAGTGACAATACATTCCTCTACTGAAAAATAAACTTTCTTTTTTTCTATATTATGAGAGGATTGATCTGAAGCTGATTATGAACATATTTCATAAACCTGTGATAATCTGATCTTTTTTTTTCCTTTTAAAGTTGACAATAGTTTAGCATTAATGGTGCCAGGTGGTAATCCAGTGTGACTTAGATTTCCTATAGCAATAACATTTGGCAGATTCACTTCCTGATGAGAGGGAACTATTTCTTTTTTTAGGCACATTTTTGATAGAACCATAAATATAGGAAGTAATTCTGCTAGAATTCATTAAAGATATTCACAATATAATGAACCCCATTTTCTATGTTTACTAAATTTTGTTGTTGGGAAGTGGAACAGTAAGAGAGGAATGGAAAAATACCAGAGAAGTCTATATTCTGCACGTAACATTTATTTGAGACTTGAAGAGAACATTATATTCTGCCATATACCTGACTCTTTATATGTTTAGAATGGACTTGGTCCTCCCTTTAATCTCTTTTAGAAAACATTAATTTATCTTGGTGTCTGAAATTTTCTTGTAGTCACAAATGTCAAATCAGTCCTTCCTGGAATTTCTCTGGCATTACTCTAGTTCCCCTAGACCTGAATATAGCTCTCTACCCCAGTCCAGCTTATGCATGATCCCTCCATGTGTTGGAACCATGGCAGCATTAGCTGTTCTCATAGCACACCAGAAATATGGATCAACAGCCCTACTTCTGCTGGCTGAAAAAAAAAAGCAAACCAAAGAAAAAGTTATAGTGCACAGAGGGAAGGGAAATCAGTGACCTAAAATGAGAGTGAGATAAATGTTAACCCTTATTGAAGATATCACTGGATTATTTAATTTTTTTTTTTTATTTTTTTCTTCTGTGTGTCCTACAAAGTGACAAATCTTGCTTTCTCTTGTAAGCTGAAGGAAACTTGAGGATTGGAATTATGCCAAACCAAAGGTGAGCTGACAGAGCCCTTTTCGTGAATAGTACTATTTTCATACTGAGTTAGCTTAAGAGAAGTGTGGCCAGCAGGTTAGTTGCAGAGTACTCTGTCTGGTTTTGTGTCCCGAATTCAAGAAGACTGTGGAGAAACTGTAGTGCTCCAGTGCAAGGACTCCAAAGGAGTCATCATGCATGAGGAAAACCTAGGGAATCTGAGTTTGGTTGGTCTGGGAAAGATGAGGAAAATGGACAGTGTAACAGCTGGTGAATATGTAAAGAGCTGTAACATGGACATCATAACCAAACTCTTCTAGGTAGAGCAAGGCAACATAAGAGAGTGCAATGGCCACAGGTGGTGAGTCAGAGGCTTCATCTTGGACATTGGGAAAACTTTTTCACCAGAAGGTAAGTGCAGGTTAACTGTGATTCAGAGAGGCTGAGGAATCCTTGTCTTCAGAGGTTTTCAAAATTCAGCTAGCAAATCCATCACTGACCTGATCTTATTAGACTCCCTTTCAAATGGGTGTCTGGGTGACCTTGAGAAGTCTCATACAACTAACATTTCTATGACTCTCTTTATCTAGCAAAATAACAAAAGAAAATCATATCACAGCACAGACTAATTTAATGTACTATGTCAGAGCATTTAAGAGTCCCTTGGATTTATTCTGAAGTTCTAGATAAGATGTAAACAAACCAGTATGATTTGAAGCTCTATGAGTATGATTTGAAGAGACCTCTATGCATCAGAAGAAATGATGTACTGGATTTAACACACTTTCCACTGAAAATATTTTGCTATTAATTGTTTTGCTGGTTTTCAGATGTCTTGTAAAAATGTCGGGAAGAAGAATTTACTTATCTTCTATGTGATCTCAAGTATGGAGTGGAGCCCAATATGCCATTTTTTGCTTCAGACAGTCACTCAGTAAGAGCCATGCAAGTACAGTAAGCCAAAAGTAAAGTGGGACTTGCTCTCTCCCAGTATGTCCTTTCCAAGCAGGACAGTTTTTCAGGTTTACTACTTGAGGCAACTTTTTTCATATCTAACTCCTTCCTTCACAGTTATTTCATACCCATTCAGAAATGGATTTCATTAAGAGCCTTTGGCTGTAGAAAGAAGTTAGGATTTTTTTTTATTTGGTACAGAAATAAATAGGGGAAGTCACGGACTTGGGTTGCAACTATTTTTCATACCCATTCAGAAATGGATTTCATTAAGAGCCTTTGGCTGTAGAAAGAAGTTAGGATTTTTTTTTATTTGGTACAGAAATAAATAGGGGAAGTCACGGACTTGGGTTGCAACTATTTTTCATACCCATTCAGAAATGGATTTCATTAAGAGCCTTTGGCTGTAGAAAGAAGTTAGGATTTTTTTTTATTTGGTACAGAAATAAATAGGGGAAGTCACGGACTTGGGTTGCAACTATCCTATCTCCTCTTTCATAGAGCTGTTCTGCCTCTATTAAGAGCAGAGACCTACTGTGAGAAAAGCCCCAGAGATTATAATTGTAGGGAAAATATATGTTTTTGTGTTTGACACAATAAGACATGGAATAGTACCCTATGACTGCACTACATAGAAATAGTTTGGGAATCATCGTAGAGAGCAACGCAGGGAGGGATATGTCATCTCCTACCCTACAGAAGGAAAAATATTTCAGTTCCAGAGCTATTTTTGTAACAATTTGTTCTATAAATAGCATCACAAAAAAACAGTCTGAAAAAATTTCTGCTTATGGCACCTCTAGGAAGTCTTTGCCAGTGACCAGGTGGTCACTGGTGCAGTAGAAGAGTAAGCGTGCCCAGACAGATAACTCTATTATATGGGTGTGATGTGGCATGACAGATGAAAAATATGAATTATGATGGATGCCAAAAGATCAAATATAAGCTCAACTATTCTCATTTTACTGGCAATTGAGTGAGCATTCTTGCCTGCAAATACTTCCCCAGAACCTTTTTCATGGCCAAGATCATCAATGGAATGAATGCCTATGTAGGCTAGAAAAATATGACCTCTCTTATTTTCATTGGAAAAAAAAAAAAAAAGAAAAAAAAAAAAAAAAAAAAAAAGAAGAGAGAAAAAAAGAGTAAGATAAGCTTAGAAAATGGGCTTCTTTGCTTTTTCAAAGCCTTCATTTGTCATCATGGAGAGTGGCATGTCAGTTTTGGTGTCTTTAACTGAATTTCTAGCATTTGACAGAAGTACTCGAAGGCTAGACCTTCCGTCTATTTAAATGTTGACTCAAATTTTTTATGTGCTTTTTGCTAGTTTATAAACATGGGTAAGTAGAGAACAATCAAATGAAAAAGCTTGGAAACCTTTAAAGGAATTTAACCATTATTACACCGAAGTATATATGAATTATAATGAAACTACATTTGTGCAAGAAAAATGTCATATTAATACATGAATCTTAGATCTTTTGTTAAGAATTTAGGATTTTTGGGATTTGAATCTGGTCTTTTGTTAGTGCTGTTGTAAAACTGCTTCAAGATACATCCACATACATGCAGGTAATGTGCAACATGCTTTTCAATTTATATCTTTGTTTTTCAGATCTCTCAAAGTCATAGCAACTGTTTTATTGTGTTAACCCCCATGTTCAGTAATACACATGGACCTGTTCATAAGTTTTTCCAAAACAGAAGTGACTGTGAATGAAATCTTTTTTGTGTCTTTCAAAATCTGATGTTTTTTTCTGAAAGCAACAGTCATTTTGAAGAGTAACAGCAATGACATTAAGACCACTGACTTAGTAGTTACTGTATCCTAATGCTTTTTGTTGCACTGGAGTTTTTCTCTTTCCTTTTTCCCTGTTTTACTAAGAAATTTTAGTGGCAGTGTCCTTTCCCAGTGAAAATACATTTCTGTGTCATTTTCCAGGTAAAATTCCAAAATTCCTGCCTATACTTAAAGCCCTGTCTGTGCCTTTTTAAGAGATTTATTTATACTGAAAAGTCCAAGACAAAATCATCATGAAGGTTGTCCTGGAGCAATCACAGTAACCACAGCTCCAACCCAGGCAGAAAGAGACAGTGGTGATGCTCAAGACGAACTGTACTTGCAAGAGCTGCATTCATTTCACACCTCCATCATAGCCAGCTTCCATAACCTTGGGCAAGAAGCAACTTCTAAAATGTAGTTGGTCTAGATGAAAGGTGGAAACTACCACAGTGAATCAGATGCTTTTGGCAGGATGGGTACCTAGGAAGGATTCTACCAAAATGAGAATGTCAAATAGAGAAACTTTGGAAGAATGGACTAGTTCTTTTTGAAATATGAATAGGTGGTGAACTCTTATCAATATTTTCGTTCTGATCCCTCTCCTTAAAAACATGGTAGACCCAGACCTTTTTTGAAAAATATATCCAGAGTAGTAACAATTCTATCATTTTTAAAATTTTTATTATTTCTCTCCCCAGTTCATATAGGTGAATGTTCTTATCACTAACATACTGAGAAAATGAAATTATCTACATTTTAATTGGATAGGACCATGAAAGATAACCTGAAAAAAATCCAAATAGGTTTCTTGTTGAGGCATTAATTGGATCTTCAGTTGCTGAATAATGTTATTAATTGGACAGTTGTGAATATGCCCACATTTCACTGGCAGAAAAGATTATATTCCCTGTGAGTTGCCCAAAGATGAGTGGGAGGTTTGTGATCTAAGTTATGATGTTAAGAATGGGATGATAAGATAATTTTTACTGCCTTTTGTGCATTTGCTTCTTTTAGGTAGTCAGTGCTTCAGGAGTCATAGAATCACAGAATAATTCATGTTGGAAATGACTTCTAAGATCATTGAGTCCAAGCTTTGACCAGAATTCCTTGTCTGCAAAACCAGCACATAAGAAGTTCCCACACTATAGTGAATCATAAGGATAATGGTCTTTGGGTGCTATAGCCCTGAGTTGAAGAAGGTCCTATAACAAGGAGTTTTGGGAACACAATGCAGAGGTATATCACATCAGATGATAGTAGAGTTAGGAACTGTAGCGAATTCATAACCACTACTGTTACAAAAGCATCACCTACTTTTCCTCACTATTTCCCTCTGTGCTGCTGGCTGTATCAATCTTCAAAATAATTCAAAATAATTCAAAATTCTTCAAAATAATTTCTTCCTAAATCTAGCTCTGTATATAATATCCCTCATTTCTTCAGTCCCTTCAGTCCCTATTTATTCCAGATACAATAATTATCTGCAATTACTCCTTAACTCAAGTAATCAGTAGTAAACACCCATGATACTCTGGACAAGTATGTATCATAAAAACAACAGCTACATAATTTCAAAAAAATAAATTATAGTACAAAAATATCAGATTGCCTACATATTTTCCTTTGGCTTTCTTTGCTTTGGATATAGCTTTGAAAACTGAAACCAAACAACAGGTGCAATAAATTCTGGGTCTCATTTTTGCAAGGAGGGACACACCATTTTTCTTGCTAAATTGAAGACTGCTTATAACTCCAGAAGGAAACACAACAATATGAGCCAGTGTCACACAAGGCCTGCTGATCTTTGCTCAAAAACCTTTCCTTGGAACTCCCTAGGTGACCCATAGTGAACTTAACTTCAGGCTGAGGGAGGTGGGAGGAAATCAGCACTTGTGCCAACTGCCTTTTTTTACTATGACTTGCTTGTCACAGGAACAAAGATCATCTGGAGGGAGGCTAAGGAGCTACATAGAAGCAGAAGAAAAAAATACAGCAACTCTAAAAATAGAAGAGACAATCAATAACTTAACATAACCCCAATACATCACACTGTAAAATGAGTAAATGAAAGCTCTTTTGATTTTACCACTTGCTGCTACTAGTGGGTGTCATCTCCCACCACACCTCTATCTTCACAAATGAGTTCAGCACCAAGAAATGATGCAGTTATGTGGGAGTGACAAATATCAAACAGTCAATATGCCTGAATAGCCTGGGTTCAGATGGGTCTGCTTCTCTGGGGACACCATTATGGTGAAGGAAAGTATACAGAAAGATTTATTGCAGCTGTATGCATACATGTCCCTGTAGAGTGTGAAGAAATTGAGAGTTCTAAGCAGGATCTGACTAATCTGATTGACACTTTTGTCACCTCTTGGATTCTTGGTTTGTGATCCTGCCAGCAAGTTAAATCTCTTGGCAGCACTTTTCAGTGCAACCAAGAGTTCCAGCATCCAGCTACCTCTGGACTTCCTTTCAATGTAAGGAAACCTGAAGTTTCTCCCTGTTGATGCATTGACATTGCACAGCTAAGGGCATTTACAACATCATTCAATTAACCATTTTAGGGAAGGAAACTGACAGCTTGTTGAAATAAATCTGTTTTCAGGCAAGCAATGTTTCCTGCTTAAAATGCTATTGAAAAACCATTAGAAATGTCACAGAAAAATTCAGAGACTATTTTTTAAACAAGTATTACTTTCTTAGTAATTAGAGCAACTTTCTTAGAAAAGCAAGTTATTATAGAAAAATAATATACGAAATAAGTTCAAGATTAATTACTTCATTGTTCATAATTTGCTTTTCCCCTTCTTCCCCTGATTGTATACTTGCCAGAGTTTTCTACTCCTTAATATAATTAATTATGTTGCAAGGAGTTTTCAAAATGTCAGTGATATTTGTAGAACTGGGACTTTTACATTTAGCTGGGAAAACTCTGTGCCTTGAAAGTAGGTGACACAGGAAAATGAGACATTTTGCTTTTGACATGATGACTGTATAAACCTAGTGAAACAGTGTGGCTGAAGAAAAGGGTTGAATTAGAGAACTGACATGAAATTTTACTACAGGAAGATGCATGTCCAACCCCTTATTTAAGGAAGAAAAGTATTAGAGCTTTTCAAGAGGTGTTCCACAATCTTCTTGAACTCAATCACTCTGCAAAATGTCATTAAATCTGCAGAAAAGACAAATGCCCAGTGTATTAGCAATGAAGCCTTCTTAATTACAATGCTGCAAATGCTCTACTTCAGTAGGAACAACACAAATTGGTTTCTCCTGATTACAATTATGTGATGAATACATCTGAGGAAAAAGTCAATCAGAGTAGATGCTTCTCAGCCTGCTAAAAACTCACAGTTTCACCAGGAGAGAAACTGTAGTGCAACCAAAAAATGAGACCCTG
>VXBU01003264.1:6227-20391 GCA_013400315.1 Bombycilla garrulus | reverse complement strand
TGTCTTCAACCCAAGACATATCCTGCCACATGAATCAATGACTTTTCTGGCTTTCCTCTCAACCTTTCCTTTCTACTAAGTATTCTTGAATCCTAAACTGCAAATTAAAAAAAAAAAATCAGTGCAAACATATTATTTGTATTGTCTATGCAATTTCCTGGGATTTCCTTTAGTATAGCCAAAAATTACACATGGTATTTTGACCAAAGCACCATATTAAAGACTTCATTCTTTGTTACCTCCCTTGACAAATCTCTTTGCATCTCTTCATTCCTTTTCCAAATACCCAAATATAAACTCATGAACAGAAAAAAAAAGGAAGAAAACCAGCATTTTCAGTTCTTCTTAGAACTGAAAATTTCTTAAGATGAGAAAAGCAACAGCAGCATTAACTTTGCAATAACATGACAGATTAGACTAAGAATTTTCTGCAGATGTGGTTTTTATTCCCTTTCTTGTTACAGCTGTACGAATACATGTGAAAAGGTCGTGCTAGGCAGAGAAAGGGTAACAGAAGTAGTGATGAACCTAAGGTATAAGGCATAGTTAAAAATACTGGCTCAAATTTCACAAGTAGAGTCAATTTATAGCACGGAAATATTTTTGCATTACTGAGATGTCAAAATAAAAATGCGAAAAGATGTAATATAACAGAACACTCTAGAGATTATCGGAGCCAAAATATACAAGGAAACTCAGGACAACAAATTAGAAACATAGGCTCACCTAAAACAAAAGGCTGCTCACTATAGAATTTACTTTTAGAACAACTTGTTCAACTGGCCTTCAATAGCTCCATATTTGGGTGTCTTCTCTGTTCTGAAGATCTAGAATTTGATGGGCAGACTAAATGTAAAGGTCATAGATATAAAAAAGGACGTGTTGCTTTCTCTTTTCACAAATGTTTTACTTTATTAGTTATCCACAAAACACTTGTCTGTTTGCCCTCAACTTATTAAAGCCATCTGATCTTTATCAATTACTTATCTTTGTTGTTTATTATATATCCAATCTTTTGGGTCATCTGTGAGTACCAATAATAATTTTGTAAAATGTCGATGTAATTTAAACCAAACATTAAATAACACATAACAAAAAATAATTCCTAAAATACCCCAATATGAACATACCTGCTCAGTTAGGATCCTCCATTTACTGCTCTGTTTTTGGTTGCCAGTTACTCAATATTCTACTAATTAGCAGGTCATATTGATCCAATTAGCATGACATATAAAAAGTGTCACACAGCAGTAAGTCAGAATGTTTTCAAGAAATCTAAACATTACATATTACAGTATTGTCATGTAAACACTATTTGGTTAGTGTGTTAATAAAATTGTAGTCAGATCTGTTTCTCCTATACCCACATTGATGAACATTAGTTCTACTGATTCCCTTTAAAAACTTATAAATCAGTTGTAATTTTTTTGCCTACATGGATGTTACCCAATAATCATCTGGATTATCCTCTTTACCCTTTTTACTGCTAATACTTTTAACGAATCTTCTGGATTGTCTTTCCCAGTTTTAAATTTTTGAAAACAGACAGTAGCAATACAGATAGCTGTTCAGTTTTAGTATAAACACTGAATTGAAGTTATCTGAATATGTTATTGTAAAATTAGTTTTGATGACTAACACACTCTTGAGTTATTGCTGGAATAGGATGTGTTTTCTCATTTGGTGAGGTGATAAAATTTTGGGATTTCCCCAGATGCTTCAAACACGCCAGGGCATTCACAAGCCCTAGTCTTTATGGGAAACTTCAATCATCCCAACATTGGCTGGAGGAACAACAAAGCCAAGCACAGGCATCCAGGAGGTTCCTGGAATTCATTGATCATAACCTCCTTCTCCAAACAACAGAGGAACCAATGACAGAGGTGCTATGCTGGACCAAGTTCATGCTGACTAGAAGGGACTGGTGGGGAATGTGAAGCTCAAGCACAGACTGGGAAGGAAGTACTGACCATGAAATGGTAGAATTTGAGTGGACACACAAAAAGCTCACTACCCTGGACTCCAGGAGAGCAGACTTCTGCCTCTTCAGGGTTTTGCTTTATAGAATCCAAGAGGGAAGAGGGGCCCGAGAAAGCTGGTTAATTTTCAAAGGTCAAGGTCCTCCAAGTCAGGAGCAATGTATCCCAACAAAAAGGAAGTTGGACAAAAGTACTGGGAGACCAGCATGGATGAACAACTTGCTCCTGGACAAAGCCAAAGGAAGCCTGCTGAGGATAAAATAAAGGACAGGTACCCTGGAAAGAATATGGAGAGATTGTCTGAGCAGCCAGGGATCAGGCCAGATTTTTTTACTAAGCATGATTTCCATAATTCCTATAGATCCATGATTCTGAAGAATAACTTAACTCTTCCTAAACATACCACATTAACTAGGAGGTAGCAAGGGACCTGAATGATACTGTGTTCTTTGCAGATGTAACTGCCATCAGCACTTGTCTTACATGAAGTAGCAACCCCACATAAACTATTTCAAATTTCCAGACTAGCTGATGTGTTATCCCAAGACGGTATGTTGTAGCAATAAAGAGCTGCTACTGTTCTGAGCATCTGTTGAGAGGGCAGTCACCTTAAAAATCTAGCCAACTTTCAGAAGTTAGGTCTGCAGTTCTGCATTTTTCTACACATTTCCTAAATGATTTGAGGAACTTACTTATATAAACATGTCTGTCCTGCTAAGTGACACAAAAAAGAGACAGACAAATAAAAACAGTGATGTTAACCACTGATAAAAGAGCAGGCAGAGTAACTAGAGAATTATTTTTGTTCAGCATTACTTGGAAGAGCTGGTATGACTCAATGACAAAGGTGTAGTTATGTTGACTCTGCTTCTTCCAGAAAGCAGTGACCTGTGGAGAGACATGAAGAAGCAAGCTAATTCTACCAACCTTCATTCTGCCAGACCACAACTTCCTGTATAAAGGATTTCAAGAATATCACAACATGTGACAATGAAATGTATTTATTAGATGAAGTTTAACTGAAATAGCAGGAGACTAACTGTCTCGGGTTGAAGACAGGTATCTGCTAGGGAAGGCAGAACCCTCCCTCAGGACCCCCCCCTCTTTCCTCCGAATTACTGAAATTAAGCGGCCTTCAGGCAAGATATGGGGAGGGATAACAGTCCTTTACTAATGAGTATAACAAGATACAAATGAACAATAACTATGGTACTAACAACAACACCTACTACAGATAAAAAGAAACAGAAAAAAGGTCAGGGACACCCCCACCCCGCGGCAGAGCCGGCAAGAGGGATGGGGAAGGCCTTGCTTCACAAACCCCGTAGGCAGTCTGTAGTTGTAGATAGCTCCAGACGGGCTGCTCTGAGGAGAACGGAAGAAACTCCAAGGTGGAACGCAGGAGTCCTGGTGCAGGGATGGATCAGATGGGTCCCAGCGGGGCAAGCAGAAGCAGCAGCAGCAGGCAAAAGAACCCGGCCTGTCCTCTTCCAAGCAAAACCCAGCACTGAACTGTGTCTTCTCTAGTCTCCCTTCCTGGCCCGGCAAGCCTTTGTCTTGCAAATACACTTAAGCATCGGCCATCAGGTTCCCCCGCAACAAATGGGACAAAAAATTCCATAACTAAAGAGGATGAAAAAAGAAGAAGAAAAAAAAAACTAACACCCCAACCCCCCACACTAACTCAAATCTAGAACTTCCTTTTATATTCCTCTCTTTATTTCTCATTCACTCCACAAATTTCTTCTCTATATGCAGAAAGTAGAACCTTCATCTTGTCTAAGAATTGTAATTCTTTACTTTATTTTACCGAAGTAAACTTGGAAAAAGATTTTAATTATTTTGCACTGTTGTTGGTCATAAACTGCTAGTAGTGTTCATCTTTTTTTTAGGTATACTTCACACAAAATTATATTTGTTATGTGGTCTGAATTATCACTGGATATTAGTATTCATACCATTATACTTCTATCAAAGTAAGGTCTATATAAATGATACCACAAATACTGTTGCTGAGATCAGCAAAAGCTGAATGGGTAAATTCTGAATAATTTTCATGCTGCAGATACTGAAGTATATTCCTATATGGACTGTTGTTTGAAACATTATTTTTCAGTTCTCAGGCTACTTTTAAAAAGTTGCCTTCTGAATGCTAATTTCAGACTTGTGTTTGCAGCTCCTTACAGACCATGTCCTCAATGTTGCCATGGTTATACTCTTAGTAAACAGTATGGAATAAACCCTCATTCACTGACAATAATGCAATTTAAGACCAAATCTCAGGTACTCTTAAAGTGGATCCTCTTCATTTACACCTCTTAAACTCCGAGAAGCAGAGATTGCAGGTTTCATTTCCAAATAGTAAGTGTAGGGGACACCATGCCTTCTAAGAACTGCTTAAACTTAGTAGCAATTCTTCACTTGTAGGACCACCACTACAGACAAGACAACACTTTTTGAGCAAAGGGAAAAAGCTGCCTTCTTCCCCTTAGCAGATGTGGTGACTGTGACTCATGAGTAGCAGGTGGAAGTTGTCACCACAATATCAACTATTGGAAGAGAAAACTGCAGCTTTTGCAAGGCTCAGAGTTATTTATGGAGGATTTTCCTGATGCTACAATCAGTCCAAGGCTGATCAAATTTCCCTGGTGGTAAATATCATTTAGAGGGTGGAGCTGGCAAAGAATTGAGTTTTTATGTCTATCCATAACATCTTACTTACTTTAGTTCTGTCCTTCTCTTCCTCAGTTATGACTCTCCTCATGTTCTAGTGATTTCTTGTTTTCTTGTTAAAGAAAAGACCTCTAGCTTTTCTAGTGAGCTTCAAAAACAGCCATTCAACTGCAGCAAGCAAACTTTTATTTTAAAAAATCAAAGACTTTGTGCTTGCAGAGATAAATTGAAAATCAGAGCAAGGTGCAAACCTGGTCATCCAAATGGTGAGCTTTGGTGCCCAGGCTGCTATCACAAACATGATGAAAACCAAGCTCAGGCTGTGCTGCTGTTGCTTCTCAGAACCACTGAAACCACAAAAGCAAAATGGTTTTTGTGCTGTCTGTAACGAATCTCACAGAACCACATATTAAAATTACTGCCTGAGAAGCAATTCTGAGTTAGGAGCATATTCTTCCTAAGGATAGTCTTATGTCTTAGGCTGGGGAAACAGTAACGTGACACTGGACTTTACTACAACTGGAGAAATTCAGAGGCTTTGTATACATGTCCTTGGCCAGAGGCTCCACTTTTGGAACCACTAAAATATATAATTAATGTGAAATGCCAGAAAAGATTTCTACCCCTCCTGCTCATGGATCACAACATCTGCCTAAGCTTGAAGTCACTGAGTATCTCCTGCAGTGTTTGAACCACACCACACACAGTGCCACAAACAGTGCCGGTATCTATTCCCCCTGAAGGACCCCAATAAAGCCCAGCAGAGGACAGTGTCTAGCAATAGGACAGCTGTCCCATGAGTCTTGCATAATTTATTAAAGCAAAGAAACATGGGGACATATTAATTACCAAGGGNTTAACCCCAAAGAAAAAAAAAAAAAAAAAAAAAAAAAAAAAAAAAAAAAAAAAAAAAAAAAGTTCTCCCCTTCTACTCAAAGCAAATTCAAAAATTAGATGTTGTTGTTCAGAGCAACTTCAAAAGTTCAAAAGTTAGATGTTGTATCATCACAGACCAGTAGAAAAAAATTGAATTCCTGCTCTAAGAAAGGGATTCCAGTGAAGCCTTGGAAGGTAGCAAAGTAAAAGGAAGTACTGGTTTATCTGACAAAATTTTGGTGCAGGCTCTAACCATAGCTTATCTCTGTCTTCTGAATTTCATTAAGAGACTTAGCTTGACATAGTAGCTCTGGTACAATTTCCAAGATTGCAGGATAGGAAGACTAGGAAGGAGGAAGGTAAGTGGTTGGAAAATTTACCCATTTTTTCTCTTTAATAGGGATAGAGTGGACAGTGGGTTGGTAACAGCGAAGTACAGTCAAAGCAAGACAGGAAAGAAAAAGAAGGGATAGAAACAGAGAATGAGACAATGAAAACACTTTCAGCTGGGATACAAAACAAAAGTATATCAGTGTCATCCAAGATATATGTTAGTAAGCTGTGTTTAACCTTGAAAGCTGACTGCTTTGAACAGATGCAGTATTCCACAGCTCAGTCAGTGTTTGAAGTATAGACTGGCAAAACAAGTACACACCACTCTAATTAGCACATGGGTACAAAATTTCAAATACTTTCTAAAGTTTGCGGACAAATGCCCAGGTTTTACAAACAGAAGATAAAATATGGGCTGGGAAAAAGAAATTGAGAAAACAACCCTTGAAAATATTATACCCTTGATTTTGTCTTTATTAACTATTCCTCAGTGTACAGTCCTCTTTGACCAAATGAATGACGAGACAGCACAGTGTAATTATTTTGTCTGTCAGAAAAACCTTTTTCTTAATTTCAAAGGGTGTCTTAACTACACAGAAACCCTTGTACTTAGAGCACTACCTTGTAACTTTTTCTCCCATATAACCCAATAAAAAAGTTGTCTGTAAATCCTGATTGGGTGTTTCAGTACTAGCAAAGCTAGAGACAGGTTTGAAATATCATTCAAATGCCTGTAAACCAAGAATTTAAGTATCAGTTGGAACCAAATTTTACACAGAGATCATTAAGAAAAACATGATCCAGCTTATTTATCCCACCTTGCTAAATGCAGTCCCTGGGGAGACAAATAAGAGGAAGCAGGTATTGTACCTGAGTTTTTTAAAAGAATGACAGTTACAACAGGAACCATTATAGTGTTGCTTAGCTATCTCAGCCTTTTCTTTGCCTCCAAACTTTCTGCAGATCCTCAGTTATAATTCATGAAGACTGAGAAGTTTGCAGAAAATTGGCACCTGAAGAAATTGCTGTCCAGTTAGCTATACTTTCCTCTTCCTAGGACTGCTTCCTTGGCTGTGCTGATGCACAAGGGTGCACCAGCACAGCAAGGATCCTACAGAAAGGCACCCCATCTCTACAACACACAGGCAGGAGCTCCAGGTTTTTGGGTATATTTAAGCTGTTCCCTTGTATATTCAGCTCTCTTGCCATCACACATGAATCTGGACTCGGACTTCTTAGTCAGTCCGAATCAGGAAGTCTTGAGATGTCAGAGGTTGGCCAGCGTGACGTCCATCCACAAGAAGGGCTGGAAGTCAACTACAGCCTGTCAGCCTGACCTCAGCACCCAGCAAGACTATGGAACAGATCATATTAGATACGATCACATGGCACACACAGAATAACGAAGGGATCAGGCCCACCCAGAATACGTTTAGGAAATGCAGGTCCCGCCTGATCAAACTGATCTCCATTTATGACCGGGTGACTTGCCCAGTGGATGAAGGAAAGGCTGTGGATGTAGCCTAACTGGACTTCAGCAAAGCCTTTGATACTTTCTCCCACAGCATTTTCCTGGAAAAGCTGGCAGCCCATGCAGTGGAGAGGGGCACACTTTGCTTGATTGGCTAGACCCAGAGACTGGTGAGGAATGGTGCTAGTAATAGGCCCAGTTCTTTTTAGTACCTTTTTTGATGATCTGGATGAGGGGTTTGAGTGCATTTTCTATAAATTCACAGATAACAAGTTGTGTGTAAGTATTGATCTGCTGGAGGGTAGAATGGCTTTGCACAGGGATCTGGGCAGGCTGGATCATGGGCTGAGGCCAACGGCGTGAGGCTCAACAAGAGCCAGTGCTGGGTCCTGGCCTTGGGCTTCAACAACACCAGGTAGTGCCACAGGCTTGGGACAGAGTGGCTGGAAAAGACCTGGGGGTGCTGGTGACAGCAGCTGAACAGCAGCCAGGGTGTGCCCAGGTGGTCAAGAAGGCAAACGGCATCCTGGCCTGGATCAGCAATAGTGTGGCCAGCAGGATCGTCCCCCTGTACTCAACACTGGTGGGGATGCACCTCAAATCCTGTTCTGGGCCCCTCAATTCAGGAAGGACATTGAGGCACTGGAGCAGGTTCAGAGAAGGACAACAGAGCTGAGGAAGGATCTGGAGCACAAGTCCAGAATGGCTGAGGAAGCTCGGGGTGTTTATCCTGGAGAAAAGGAGGCTCAGGGGTGGCCTTACCACTCTGTACAATTGCCTGAAAGGAGACTGCAGCCAGCTGGAGTTGGGTTCTTCTCCCAGTCAAACAGTGACAGAGCACAGAGTCTCAAGCTGCACCAGGGAGGTTTAGGTTGGACATTGGAAAGAATTTCATCACTGAAGGGCTGTCAAACTCTGAGATGGACTGCTCAGGAAAGTGGTGGAGTCAACATTCATGGAAGTGTTCAAGAAATTACTGGACCTAGCACTTAGTGCTATGGGCTAGTTGACAAGATGGTGATAATTCAAAAGGGTTGGCTTGATGTTGGAAGTCTTTTCTAAACTAAATGATTCTGTGATCCTTGAAAGGGGAGAAGAAAGGGTTTTGACTTGTTCGTTTTTTTTTTTTTTTTTAAATTTTTTTTATTTAAAGCCATTTAAAAAATCATTCTACCAGCACTCAAGCATGTAGAAACGCTCTTCTGAAAATTTCAGTTTATATAATTTCTCTTTCTTTGCCATGGGTTAAAATTTAGATATGCGATGTCTTCTACTTCATGACAATATCAGACTCAAGTTTTCATGTCCTTCATGCAGAGTTTCTGCCCAATAATTATTGGTCAAATGCAAGGAAGTCTAAAGTGCAGCTCAAAGGAAGAAGGCCCAAGAACATAAAAAGGGGGACTAGTTTGTGTAGGATGCTTACCCACAAGAAGGCAGTGCCCTAATGTTTCCTTTTAAACCACCAGCCCATTTCACTTTCTGTATATGCATAGTCCTACACATGCTGGTAGATGAAGCAGTGGCATTTTGCACCTGATAACTTCTAGACCAGCCTATCCCATTTTTGGTGGAGAATGTCTGACCAGAAGAAGATTAAGTTTCGAGAAATTTTTTTTTAAACCACTTTATCACAATTAAGTGTATGTAGTTGCACTAAAAAGAGAGAATAAATGAATAAAGATGTTTTAATACCAAATATTTTTATCAAATTATTTTATTTCAATATTAGGAAAATAGAATACTTTAAAAATAACATTTACCAAGACCTGCAAGGGGAATATACTGCTTTTACTTTGATTATTCATAAATTTTGCAACTCAGATCTAAACAAGGTCACAACAAACACAGAGAGACATTAAAACTAGAGTTCTCTCAGAGACAAGACCTTCTCCTTTTGACTTTTTGCAAATGCTAAGTCTGAAGAAAGATGAGACACTTTTACTCCTTTAGTCTTCCAAGACTTCAAAATTCTGAACCATCTAAATGACTGCAACACATTTACTTTTAAGAAGTTTCTTGGACATTATCATTTTACTTGTAACAGTGAGGCTGTTATCTCTAGTAACTTAATAGTGAGCTAAACTGTCCCAACAGATAGCCCAACACAAGGCTCCTTATAAGGAAGAAGTAATTAATTTCCAGGATCTATTCTCAAAAAATGTAAACCAAATATGCTCATTCCTTGAGGAAATACAGAGCAGCATTAATTCACACAGGCCTGGTACTATGGCACAAACAATGCCCTTCCCTTCAGTCCATCTGAGAATGACTTCGAAGATGTGTTAAGTATTGAGCCAGAGAAAGGCAGAGGACACAGAAATTAATGTCAAGAGGATTTATCTCAGTTTTCAATATTTGTTTCTTTTAATTATTCTAGAATATTGGTAAAGTATGCTTATTATTTTAAGTAAATTTTCCTAAATGCTCCTAGTCTCTGACTCCAGTTTTAGAATCATCATGGAATTTAATAAAGAAAAAAAAAAGCTGCACTTTGAAAGGGCTCATTTGGTGCTGCCAGTTTATTTCCACTTTAACAAAGAAACTCTAAAAAGTTGGCAATATTTATCGTAGAGTATTAGATTTAAATGTCTAGTAAAAGCCAAAAGTTTTTTTTTAGGCCTTAAATTAAAAATAACTTCTGAAAATAATTAAAGAAACTGTTTTATGAAAACATTGTGAAACTGAAGGCAATGACCAGCTACACTATTTTCTTCACCAACCAATCTTAAGATGGTAAATTCATCAACACTCATCACTTCTGTCTGCTTTTCTTGCATTTGAACTCCCAGTTTCACTACACTTCAAAGTACAGTGATATTCACCACCTTTACATGTAGCAATGTTTTCCAAGCTTTCACATAATGTTAAAATAAATTTGGTATTTGTAAAACCTGTAGCCTTCTTCCAAGAAATAAAATCCCTAGTTATCTAAAAAGGCACACAGAAACAAAGTTAAAAAATATTTAGTTTAGCACTGTAATCCATTTGATTCAGTAGGCCTATCATTCTTTCTCGCTTTGATTATTTTAATCCTGTCTCCTCAATTTTTCTTGCCCTTTTTTTCCCTTATGGCTTTAGCTCCAAGAATCCTCCAGCCTCTGTTCCCAAGTCTCATTCTCCATCTTTGATGCCATACCCTCTGAGAGTTTAGAAATATTTTATGCAGTGCATAAATCCAGACCCTTGTTCATCTTCAATGCAGGAATGCCAAATCTCATCTTTCCCGATAAGATTTAACCACTGGGGTAACTCATTATGTCATCTGCCATAATTTTTCTACATTTAGACCTCTGTGTTTCATACAAAGACAGCTGTGCAGCTGTATGTGACTTTTCTTTTAAATTAGCACAACCGGTAGAACGCTCAAGCCTTGTGTACCTTAATGAGCAAAACTGACTGCAATTGGCCTAACACTCTGAAAAGATTATTAGGAAGGAATTTCACTGCATGGTGGCCAAGGGTGTTTTCCCAGGCAGCTCACAGAATGGCCTTTGATTACACACAGGAAGTCAGCAAAGTTAAGCTTGCTGTTTTGCAGCCATTCCTTCCTCTCTGCGTAGCTCTGGAATAGAAACTTCCTGAAGGAGCGAGATAGAAACAGAGTGAAGAAACACTCAGCTTGGTAAGGGTCTTCCCATGAGAACATCCACTGAAAGAAAATCTAACTAGCAATTAAAATACAGTTTATATATCTTTAACACATTCTAACTTCTTCTCTAGAGTTAACACATCTTCCCACTTGGTTTCAGAAAGTGGAGGGAACTCAGGAGGCAAACCTGTCAGAACAAAAGAAGTTCAGCCTCAGGTGAAAATTTGCAAGTTGTTCAAGTGTTACACCAGTGCAGCTGGAGCCTAAAGCAGAGCACATTTGGTGCCTGTGGTGGCACGACAAGCAAAGATGCCTCTAGCTTCCTTGTCTGCTCCCTAACCTAGAAACTAAAAAGATTCACCAGTATTCTGTTAACATACACAGACTCAATGGGAAGTAGCTACTCCTGATGGGTGGTAGACAGATGAAAGAGGTGGATCTATGAGCTCTTCCACCAGCTTCTTTCTGGGATTTTTTAAGTGAATTTAAAAATTTCTGCCGAGATCTCTAAAGAAAGAAGAAAGACTAAATTGAGATAAATGACACATAGGCTATTCTGCTTATTATGGATAATTTGTTGTCATTCTTCTCACTCCTCTTGGTTTTTATGATAAAGTTTCTCAACCATGATGCGAAGAGTTCTTCCAGTGGCGTTGGTGTTATTTTTATTGCAGCAGGTAGCTGAGACCTGGTAAAGAACAGCCATTACCCAATTTGGAAGAGTATTTTTACTGAGTTGCTAGATGCTTACTTAAAGCAGAAATAGTGGTAAAACAGAGATGAAAAATTGCTCTGACATGTGAAAAATCATTACTCATAAATAAGTGATGGAGTGGAAATAAAATTTTTCTCTCCTCTCACACACATGCAATCATGAAATTCTTTTTTTTTCTACCATACACATATTTAATATCTGTGCTCTCAGAAATGTTGAGGAGAAAACCATATTAATAGTAAAAGAAATTACTACAAGCTCATCTCTGATCTGCAGCATTCAGGCTCCCTAACACTTCCAAAATTCTGTTTAAGTTTATAAATCCAGCAGAACATTTAAAAAACACACCTGAAATGAGAAACAAGACAGTTAATATTCCAGCAGGCTATCTATGAATTTATGAAACTGGAATCTTAAGAGTAATTATTTTGAGAAGTCCATAAGCAAAAACACAAGCATCAGTTTAAACTAATTTTTTACACAGAAGATAGGTTTCATGATCCCAAAGGAAACCCCCCTCCCCCAAACTTATAGTATATACCAAAAACGCCAAAAAACCTGCGCAGAAAATAATTCTGGCCCTGTCTGTAGTTTAAGCTACTTGGTTAAAAAGTACCTGTCATTTTCTTAGCATGAGCAACTGGCAGCAGAAAATTAAAAAAAAAAGCCACCCAAACCCAGAAAAACAAACACAAAAGCAAAAACATTCCTCCCAAAAAACACCGCAGGTCTATACCTAGATGTTAAAAAATTCTCTACCCGTGAAATTTCCAAGTAGTGCCACTATTAAGAAGCTTAAAAGCATAAACTCCCCCCCTTCCCCAATAAGTCTAATTTCTAAACCATCTCAGGTGTCTGCCAATATTTCTTTAAAAATCATCAGAAAGTCGATAAGTTTCATTCAGTTTCCCAAACACTTTTAATGGAAAACAGTTTTTGCAAAGCTGTTCAATCGCTTCACTACAGAATAAGCTCCTGTTCAGTCGCGCGGGGCTCGTGGTTAGTGGAAAGAAAAAGACGACAAAGTTTCGAGTCAAGACGACGTTGTTCGCACTTAGATCTTACGCCTGGCACGCTTGACATGCCTCCGCCGCATTCCCTGACAAAACCGCCTCCTCGCTGAGGGCGGCTTGCTCTACACCATACAAAATGTAGTCTGTCTGGGAAAACCAGCCTGCCGGAGGGAAGCCGCTCTAATTACGGCATCTGCAGGGCACGGCATACGAGCAAAGGGCTGCTCGCCGGGCGAGTAAGTACTATTCTCAACTGCAAGCCGCCAAAAAACGAAGCTTACAAACTATAGTTCCTAAATACTTAATTAACAAAAAACATTTGGTTTTAAATTTGGTTAATAGAAAATGGTGACTGCTCTAACATGACGCATCAAAGTGTAATTCCATTTCTGAGATAAAATTCCAAAATATTAAAAATATTTATTTCTAAACGTAATTAGTGAAACAGAAGCATCAGTTTCTCTGCAATGACACGCAGCCCACAGCCTCTCTGCGCAGAAAGGCGCTGTGGGCCGCGTTTGCTCGGTCCCTGCCGGGCGGTGCTTCCACGCTGTCTGTGTTCTAGGAGCGGCGGCGGAGGCAGCGCTCCGTGCTGCGGCAGCCGTGGCGGCACGCAGCATCTCGGGACCCTCAGCACATATATATTTATATGTGTGTGTGTCTGTGTGCACATATATATTGGAGGCGCCGGCACGGACCCGAACCGCAAAGACCCTGACCCTCCACTGTGTCACGACATCTTGACGACCCACCTGGGCAAACACGGCGCCTTCATGGCCTCCAACTGACTCACTGCAGGTCCGTGACGCCTGTGTCTCGGCTCTCCTGGAGTGCTTCTAAGCCCTCACAGCTGCAGAGCCAACCAGGCGCTGGCACCGGGATGACAACCTTTACCGTACTACCTCTAATAGAAGGAAAACGAAACTCGCCACAAAACTCAACACCAAGACATCTTGGGACGCACCTCGCTCCAGTACCTCAAGAGCTTGTTATATGCACGCACCTGTGCTCCTGCTCGGGAGACGGACGGAAAGGTCTCGGCCCGTTGCGGACCGTCTCTGAAGCAGGAGCGCAGATCTGTCACCCGGCGCGGCCGCAGCTGGTACCGTATATCCCGTCCGCGCGGCGCGGCCCAGCCCAGGTCACCTCGTCTCGGCTCGCCCCTCCGGCTTTCCCGGCCGAGGTGACCGGATTCAGACCGCTGCGACGGCCCCGTCCCCGCATGCCAGTCCCTATATGGCGACAGAGCGTCGGACGCCGCTGGCCACGTGACATCAACGGGAGATGAGGTTAGGAAGCCGGAGGGAAGAACGCGCACGACCCCTTCGCTCTTCCCCCTCCCCCTCCTCCCCGGTCTATTTACGTTCGTGACGCCGATTTGCATAAGGCCCCGCCCACCTGGCAGCTGGCGAGGGCCCGCGGCCCCGCCCTCTTCGCCACATAAGGGCAGAGGGGGGGGCGTGTCCCCGGAGGCTCGCGGGGTCTCGCTGCCTTCCTGAAGCCGGTTATAGG
>VXBU01003246.1:13700-82375 GCA_013400315.1 Bombycilla garrulus | reverse complement strand
CTTCTCACAGGTGCTAATTAATTTATGATCACAATATTCTGTAAAGATAAACTTTTGCACACATTTAAAAAAATGAAATCAATTATTAATATGTCTTTACTTCACCCATCCTAATGCAATGACTAAGATAAAACTGAATACAGAGATAAGTACCATCAGTGACACAATAGCAGCTATTACTACTAGACAACTTAAACATCTAATATCTTTTTAGTGAACACTTCAGAAGTGTAGACTGAGTATCTTGGCCCATGGCATCTGACAAATATCATCATGGGAATCCTTTCCACAAGCTTGAATGAAGCATTGGACAATGGATGTCTCATTCCATTTTTGGGCATTTTAATTACCCAGAAAAAGAGATGGTTTTCCACTGAACAATCTCCTGAACCAAAAAAGAGAATATTATTTTTTTCTCTCTTCTTATCATCTCTGTGGAGAGCCCTTAATATTAAGTCTTAGTTCCTAAGGTGGACAGACATAGATCAGTTTTGTTAGGCTTTATGGAATCCTAATTACTTTTATGAAAGATTTACTTAATGGACATCATAATGAATGTTAGAAAGAAATAATCTTTTGACTGGTATATCTAATGTATGGTATGAATGTGGTGAATTTCTCTATGGGGTATTGCACAGTTTATTTCCTAGTCCTCCTGCTTACAAGTTGAATATGTTGAAAGCTATGAAGGCACTTAAAGCCAGCAGTGTAACCTCACCAAAAGAAACGTTAAGAAGTAAAGGCATATTCAAAGGGATCGTATTGAAGTCTTTCAGAATACAAAACACCCACGACAGCTTCAGCAGCAGTCGTCTGTGTTGAATAGCTGCTTGTTAGGAATCACAGAATTTTTTTCTGGCCTATAATCATTTTCTTCTCGACTATAGCAGTGGATTTTAAAAGCTCAGTGTTTCCTACTTGTGTCATTTCCTGTTCATTTTAGTAATACTAATCTTATATTTAGACTCAGAATTACCATAATAAATATAACTATTATGAGCAGTAAGTAGTTTGCACTTCTTCAAATGGTATACACATATATATTATTGCATCTATAACCAGGAAGAATGTTTCTAATAGATAACTTTTAATTGAGTCTAGAATATTTGCTACCATATTCATCTGTGAGCCTTTGTAGATGCAGACGAGAAGACTGCATGCCACACATGAGACTTTTTAAACACAGAGAATATGTAGATAAAATTGTTTTTTATGCAGAGAGAAGAGGATAGATCAAGTAAACTTTTATGCTAAGCTTCGGAAGGAAATGCATGGTAGGAAAGTTGATGGGAGTGATGTGGTAGTATAGCTCACAACTGACTGAAGAATCAGTTTGAGGATTCAAAGCTGAAATGAAACTAGGGATCAGGAGCCAGATTAGTTTATACAAAATAGCATGGCTGGGCACACTCTTATATTTCTATGCATCTGAGGAACTGAATTAGTATGTTAACAAAGTCAGTGATAACAACCACCATTGCATTCAGTGGATGCAGGAATAAGTATCATGAGAAGGAGCAAAATCTTTTCATTCATTTCAGCAGAGCTGTAACTCACACAGAAAGACCAGGTAAGTATTGACAAGGAGACCTGTTCTATCTTTAAAAGCCATAAATTTATAAGCAAAAGTTCACAGTTAGCTCCACAGTTTATCTGCTGCAGCCATTCCCAGCTCCATCTTGAAAGATACACTGAGCAAAACAATGACCAGCATACAAATATTTTAGAGGAAATATTGCTCTTGGATGACCACATATTCATAGAAAAGCTTGGGGTTTTTTACTCAGCACCACTCAGCCTATATGCCATTGTCTTTTTCTATTGCAAATTTCACCATCAGTAACAACTTTCAGAATTTGTTATGGAAATCCTATGAAAAAATAGAGTAAAGAAACAATTATAGGTTGGCTTTTCATAGTGGAATTCTATTTCAAGTTACAAATGTAGCTCTGAAATGTATTTAACTGAATATATTGATCATTGGTCACTTTGGAACAAAAACTCAAAATGGATATATGAAATTTTAAAACAAAAATATCACAATATTCTGGTACAGTATAATTAACATACCATTCAGTGTGCCATCTAAAACTATAGCTATAACAATTAAAAATCAGAGAAAGGAAGGAATAAAAAAGAGATATAAATACTTAAGTCTATGTCTTGTCTGATTATTTCTCTGGATTTGTGTTGACTTAAGAATATTTCATACCTTATAAGCAGATATTTAAAAAGGCACACAAACAACAAGGCTGCTGTAATAACAGATTTAATTCACAAAATCTGTCATAATTTTTAAATATTCAGAGGGTTTTACATATTTGAAATAGATGTATTGAATATGGACATCAGTTATCACTGGGTCTAGGTATGCTGGGTGTTTGGACTAGAGTGGAACTATGAGATACTGCCGCCATAAAAGGACTTTGTTATGCCATAAATCTGATAGTAAGCACAATAATAATACAACCTTATTTGAAATTTAATTATTAATTTAAAGGAGAAGAATGAGTAATGAATTCCAAATCTGTATTTTAAATCCAAAATTACACAAATTTTAAGTAAGTTAACTATTTTACTGGAATAGTTTATTGCAAATGAAGGACTGTGTGTGACTATCTTATTATTAGGCATAAAAAAATCGTAATGTGAAATATGATCAACATTCAGTAGAGGTTAGGACCACAGATTTTCATTAATATCTCTTAATAGTAATTGAGAATGGAAGACTAAGAGATCTTTCAGTTAAATAGCTGAAATTAATTATAAAAGACTTTCTGAATGAAAAAACCCCATATTTTCATTATTTTTTCCTGTAAGTAAAAAATAATTAACTTTCTGCATGGCATCTTGTATATCGTCCATATTGTTTATTCAGAGTAAAACCAAGTTAGGGGAGAACAAAACAAAAAAATAACATACTAATTTCTGAAAAAATATTATTTTACTCTTATTTTGTATAGAGGACCCTCAGACAAACTTGGATAAAGTCTTCATCCTGTATTAAGATTACATTTCTCTTCAAAATCCATGTATCAATGTTGAGCATAAGGACTTTTGATGACAGATCAAAAAAGTGAATACTAGGAAATCAAGACAATTCTATTATTTATGTCAACAGCTTTTCACATTTTTGTGAATAAGCAGATACAGTAGGCAGAGATAGTCAGCACATTTTTTTTCCCACACTTTTTAGGTGAGGATCTGAATCTTCAAGGTAAAGAATATCTCTTGTGTGCTTCCTCTCTGGATAAATTGCTATTTCATCTTTTATAATATATGAACTTCTATCATAAAGAAATGGTAATTCAAAATGCCCTTTCCCATATTAGTATGATAATTTTTATTCAGGTTGAAAAACCCAATGCTTTAAAAGAATTTCTCAGCTGAATCAAAGGCAAAAATTGGCTTATATTGTCTCATATCTCTGTAAAGCATCTAGTATGTAGTGTACCCTGGACACAGTCTGAGTTGTTGGACAAAAGAAGCAGACCAACACAATAATTTCTTCCTCCAGCTCTGTGAATTCAATTTCAGAGTAGGATCAGAGAAATCCAGCTTAACCAAATTGAATTTACTGAATTTATTTGGAATTTAAACAAAAAAAAACAGTTTAAAGTTTGTACACACAGCAGCAATTCCTATACATATTTGAAGTCTGGCATTGGTAGACCTTGCCTGCCCTTTCCAATTTTGTTTCCTCTTTCTAAAATGTCAAAGACAGCTCTTTGAAAAGCCTATGACTTAAGCATGTTCATGAAACTAGTCTCAAATTTTATTTGCAGTTGTAGCTGAAAATAATATTCTTTTTTGTTTATTCTTTGGCATTCTACAATATTATTACGAGTATATTATTCATCATAACAATTATAAATACATAATTATTCTTTATTCTTTCCTCAAAACATTCATAGCTACATTTTTTCAAAGAGTTTTAATAAGCAATACAGTAGTAATGAAACAAAAATGTGATCCTCCCATAAGAAAGTAAAAAACAAGAACATTCTAGTGTTCTATTCCACAAGAAAAAAGTTTACTTCACCAAAAATCTCAGTATGAAACAGTGCTTTTATTGCATGTGGTCTATCCATCATATAGTAGTAAAAGTACATATAGCTATCCAAAATATCAGTATTGAACTAGTTTTAATTAATGTTCTTGTTGAACAAACCATCAAACAATAGCTCTTTTACTTCACAAGCATTAGATTAGTTTCAAAGGGAATTACTACGGTACTCATAATTTAAAGGTGAATTCACAGTTTACAGTGTATTAGTGCAACTATTCACTATGAACATGGATTTTTTTTCTTGCCCTGTAAGTAAATCTTTCTTCTCTTGGGCTGCATTTTGTTTTAATTATTAAAAAAACAAAGGTTGCTTAACATAGACTTTCTCAGAAAACAAATAACATTGCAACCTTTGGATAATTCTTTATGTCCTTAGTGGGGTTTCATTTCCTTTGAAGTCTGTTCAGTTCAAGTTTTGCTGCTGACAGTTAAAACATGGTACCGCTCTGATCAGAACAGATTACCAGCCAACCTTTCATATTCTGCACCCCTTATTATCCTTGATATTTGTCATCATGTTTTTCCCACATCTTTTTCACAGTTGCCTATTCTGTGTACAGCTACGCACATTGTTACATCACTGTTCTTCATTCAGCAGCCCAGCTGCAATAGTTCGGCCCTCAAAGGGAAAATAACGGTAGTAACATTTATGTCCATTTGGTTAAGCCATTTACTATTATGTTTTGTGGTTTAGAGAAGAGATGAAAGGCAGGGGAAAATAGTATTAAAATGGAATAGACAAAATGTCCATGTGCTGTGACAGGCCTTCAAAGGAAGGCTACAAACCAGAGGATCATTTTGTTGATTATAGTGTACTCCAAATGTCACTGTGGAACACCTCTAATCACTAAGTACGGTACCTTACACCTATCAAAGTGATAAAAATATCTCATATTATAAGATTACATAAAAGCACAGCAAGAAAAAGTACAGTATTTTATTACATTTATTAAGTTTACCTATACTAGAAGCTTAAAAAAAGTCTTTTCATAAAAGCTTATTAGTCTTCAGTTCCCATTTTCCCTTTCATTACAAGGAACAATGTCTCTTTGGAGGAAGACATGAAAGAATAATTGTTCCTGGCAGTGCACTGGCACATCCCATCTCATAGTACTTGGTCCAAGCCAGAGTATGCAAGAAAAAGTAAGTGGAAAGAAATCCGGGATTGTGTGTGTTTAAATATGTATGAGTAAGTAAAGGGCACCAATGTGCCTTGTATTTAGAAATTTCAGAAAACACCCTAATCTGTTATCATGCAGCTATAAACATATATTTCAATAAAATAAAACTATCTTTAAACAGTCTTTATTATAGAATAAATCAGAGGAAAAGTAATATCTACCTATTATCTCCTAACATTGAGAACTTCACACAAATTTATTACCCATTTTCATTACCCATAAATGCTGGAGTTCTGTATACTGCAAGAGATGGGATTAAAACCAGAAGAAGGTTACAGTAAGTAAAGGTGTTTTGTCTTTCACAGATATATGTCTTTAATCATGTTTGTGGCCCTCTCCTGGACTTGCTCCGGCAGGTTCATATCCTTCTTGTCTTGGGGGGCTGCAGAGCTGAATGAGGTAATCCAGGTAGGATTTCATGAGAGGAGAAGGGGAGAATCATCTCCCTTTACCTGATGGTCTTGTTACTTCAGATGCAGCCCAGGATATATTTGGCTCTCTAGGCTTTAAGCACATATTGTAGGCTCTTAATGAGCTTCTTGTTCACCAACAACCCCAAGTCCTCCTCAGGGCTGCTCTCAATCCATTCCTCTATTATTAAAAGACATTAATTTATAACCAGAAATGTTACTCAATCTGGAACTTCCAAGAGACAGCAAAATTATGAAAATTATATTATTCAGCATATGCTGTGATTTTTCTACAGTGTACTGTAACTCGGGAAAGAATAGCCACAGTGGCTGGACCAGACTATAGTTTTATTGAAGAAACAAGGACATGACCAGAAGATTTTTAGACTAGTTTGTTTAGTTTCATAGCCTTTCTGAGGAAAGGTCTTTAGTAGACAATTTCCATTTCAAGTCTAGATTTTAGGATGAATTTCTTCTGATTAAATCCCTCTGTGTACAAATAACTGCCTTTTGCTATATGCAGAAACTAGAATTTTTGCTTCTAAAGGAGATAAAGTTTAAAGTCTTATGAATAGAAACTATTGGAAAAAGTATCCTAAAATAGTTCTTTTTTTTTTTTGCATTGTGTTCAAGCAATGATTTCAAAGAGGTAAATATTATTTTTTATGATATGCAGATAAGAAATATAGCTAATATTTTATTGCCATTCTTAAGAACTTTTTACTATAGAAATTATAGGAAAAAATACCATAAGGGCAAAAGTACAATGCTCCTTGCCTCACCTTGCCTTGCCTGCACCTTGTCTCGCATTGGATTTTCCTTATACTAGGTTCTCTGGGAATAAGAAACACCAATAACAGCAGAAACAAGTACCTCACATCCCTGAAAAGACAAGAATGAAGCTTTTTGAGTGGACTCAGATAATTATGACAGCAACCACCCATTTTGCTTTTGCTTGAAATAATTTTTACAGACATGGGTGTTTACAACAATCCACTAAGTCTCACAGCTACCATCTCTGAACATGCCCCTTGAAAGTACTGTTTTAAACTGAGTTCAATGGGCTCCAGGTCATGCTAAATATCAATAGAAATTTGTAGCAACTTGTTCTCAACCTTGCAAGAATGCTCAGCACATAGCATAAGTGAGTTCTAGCTTCCTGTTTGGAAATACAAGGTATTAAGTAAATAATACCATAGTGTTATTTGGCCTATTAAGCACTTAAGGCAAGTACAGAAAAAATTTACTTGGAGTGCAAAGATCCAAGAGTCCATAATTTCTTTATTTTTCGTTATTTAATTGCCTCCATCTTGCTAGTTTGTAAAGAATTAATTGCAATTAGAGAAAAGAGGTTTATCTCCATAGGTTTTCTAATAAGAATAGTACTCTCAAACCTGCTCCATGTGGCTTTGCACAAAGTGTGCTATCCATTCTGAGAAATCCTATAATTTGTGTCAGATACGAAGCATTTCAGAAGTATGCCTTCCTGCCCTGCAGTCTCTATGGAAACACTGTCATTCAAACAAAGCCCCTGCTTAATCAATAGGATTATATCAAAATAAAAGCTAAATTAAACATTATGAAGAGTTGCAACAAGGTATAAAAAATTAAATAAATGTGTGTAATTTTCCCCATTTTAAAGGATTATTCTGGAAGCAGGAGTTGTCAGTCTGCCAAAATCACTTCTAGTTTCCTTGCTATCCATTTGCAAGAGTTTTATTTCTTCATAGAATCAATGAATGTGATATTATACAATGTGTATCTTGTGGCCTGAATTAAAAAAGTATTTATTCCTCTGCATACTTCAGAGGATATGAACTTGAGGAGAATTGTCTTTTAACATCAATATGCCATTGACTATGCAAGAATCAGGATTGTTTAGGGTGGAAAAGACCTCATTTAGGTCAACTGTAAACGTTGTACTGCCAAGTCCACCTCCAAACCATATCCTTAAGTGCCACAACTACAATGTCTTCTAAATACCTTCAACAATGGTGAGTTCACCACTGCCCTGGGCAGCCTGTTTTAATGCTTGACAACCTTTTCAATGAAGAAATGTTTCTTGTGGCACATTTTGACCTTGGGATTCATCATAAATGATTAAAGGTATTCAGCAAGAAATATCAAGAAACATATATTTCGTGACAGAATGCAATGAAGATGGGAATCACACCCAGAGTGCTGTGTCCTGTCCTGGGTTCCTCAGTACAAGACAGACATGAACATGCTGGATGCAGTACAAAGAAGAGCCTCAAGGATGGTTAAGGGTTTGCAACAGCTGACATATATGAGAAGGTGGACAGTAGTGGGACTGTTTAACCTGAAGGAGAGTAGGTTTCAGCAAGGATTTCATCCACATGAATACCCTCAGGTAGTGTGCAAAAATGGATCCAGGCCCTTTACAGTGGTGCCCACTGACAGGACCAGAGGCACTGGGCACAGACTGAAATATAGGAAGCTCCTTCTGAATGTCAGGAAACATTGTGAGGGTGACTGACAATTGGCATAGGGTATCCAGAGAGGCTGAACAATCTCACAACTTGGAAATATACAAAACATTTTTAGACACTGTTCTGAGCATTCAGCTCTGCTTGAGCAGAGAAGCTGGAGCAGATGATCTCCAGAAGTATCTTCAAACCTTACTCTCTCTGTGAAAGTATCAAATCTCGCTTTATCTCTCCTGAAATTAAAGAAGATATCTATTATTTTCACCTGTGTGATTTTAATGTTTAGCATTTTGTGCTCTGTAAATCCTTACAGATAGGGTCCTAGCAGATCAGAAAATCAGGACTCTGTAACATGCATCAAATTTGCGGGTATAAAACTAAAGCATCAATAGTGGCTTGCTATTTTGAACTGTAAAACATTACATTACTGAATTAGAAAATGTCTGCCCCAATGACAAATATTTCTTGGTGAGAAATCTTTGAAGTGAAAGCCTCCCCCATCTACGTAAGATTTGAAATAATGTACCCACTTCAGTGAAATCTCTAATTATATAGTATGAATTCCCTCATCAAAAAGCCAAGCAATTAATCAAGTCTATTACGAACTCTTCAAACCACTCCAGCTGTATGTGAAGGAGGTGTGAAAAATTAAAGTTCAGTAATCTAAAAAAAAATACTCCAGCTTTATTTCTTTCTTTCTTTGTTGGCTGTGAGTAATTCTGGAGGATTCACAGTAGTATTCACTCTGTGGGTGATTTTTGAGATGGGTTTTCTGTTCTAAACCCAAATTGTACTCTAAAATTAAAACACAGGTTGGATTTCACATTTTCTGTGCCAAGAATTTTCTGAATCAGACATACTAAGTAAGCTCCAGTGATTTTCTGAGTCACTTGTGTTTTTAGTATTTTTTATAATTAAAGTTTTTGAGAGACACAGTTCTAAGCAGCTGCACTAGACTAACTAGCAGGTGCTCATGCCTCCACTTGAATTAGTTTCTGTCCTACTGTGATAGCTATCTGGGCCAGAGCAAAAATAGCATCTGTGAGTGAACATGAGACAGGTTATGATCTTTTATGATCCCTCTACCAAAGAATGTATAATCACAACCAAACCAATGCATCCATTTGTGTAGTAGAAAAAGAAGAAAGCAGAGATGTCGGAAAATACTCAAAATATGTTTATCTGTGAGAACTACATATTTTAGTTTAAAGTGTCCTGTTGCTTCTTTTCAGGTATATATAGACATAAGGTTCTGTGGTCCTAACCTGCCATAACAACTTTGGAAAATACCTCAAATATTCAAGGGAAAGAAGATAAGGTACCAATAAAAACAATATCCTGAAATACAAGCAAAAAATAAAGCGTCAATGACAAGGTAATGATACTTATGACCTGATAAAGATGTTTCTCATCATTATCTCTGATTTCTATTTTGTCTTTCTCAACAAATTTGGTGACCTAGATTGTAAGAAAAAATTTGGCACAACTGTCTGACCTTCCTATTCTCTCTTCAATTAAATTGGTTCTTTCCCTCACCTACTCATGAAACTGATGGTCATTCAAGCCTTTCTCTGAGCATGACCACTTTTTACACTTTTTTGTGGGACTTCTGTTGCAGAAGAGAATCCTATAATCATTGCTATTTTCTCTATAATAATTTCTATACAATTAATATATCGTATATGGACTCTTCTGTTTCATCTTTCCCTTATGTATTAAACAACTTTATAATAAATTGACTAATTAGAACAAGCCAAAAGAATGAACCTATATTACAAACACAAGACAATTCATCACTGTTTATGGATGTTTCGTCAAACTGCTTTTAAAGACTCCCACTGAGGAAAATTCCACAACTTCCACGGGAACATGCAGACTAAATTTGGCATATGAACATGAAAATAAGTTGCCTGAAGAATTGTATTTTGGGATTGTCTGTCCTCAGCAGTTTTGGAGTACTTCGTTACTCGTTGCAATAGCAGTTTTGGTATGTAAACATTCAGGCACCAAATTTGCAAGTCTGAATGTTGTCAAAGTTTTAGGAAATATATGCACATCACAATGAAAAACTAAGGCTCTCTTAAGTTATCTAAATTTTGGCATACATAATTGAAACATTAAAAATGCCAATCATTTTGAATTAGTATTGACAACATTGAAAACACATCCCCCAATAAGCAGAAAACAAACAAACAAACAAACAAATTAAAATATCTTCCAGGAGAAAATGGTTATTGATGACAAAGCTTTGGCCACTAGAATAATTTATCTACTCAGTGAAAACTCTAGCTATTAACTGTACAGCACACGTACGTGGAAAACACACACAATTAATCAAGCCTGTTTCTATAACCTCAAACTGTTCCGGCTACATGTGAAGGAGTATCACTATTTGTAACATTAAAATGTTTGTGCCTAACCAAACTCTTTCTTCCAGAAATTCCAGTTTCTATCTTCTTTTCTTAAATTCTACACTTGAGAAACAGATTATTCTCTTCCTCTCCATATCAGCTTTCTGTGGTTATGGATATGCTTCACCACGTCCTTTCTTGGTTTTCTAAGGAAAATTATGCCAGTTCTTTCCAGCTTTTTTTGTACCTCATATTTTCCAGATCATCCTTGTTCTTTTTTTGGGGGGATTGTATTTTCTTTATGTCTCTCATAAAATATAATGCTTAAAATGTTGGAAATTTTGCTCCTTATGTTTTACGTGGTAAAACACTGTTCATCTCACTTCCTGAGAGATGCCCTAGAATGTTTGCCTCTTTGTGCTAACTACCAAACCAAAAGACTAGTATCTGAATAGATAATTATTCTGTCTAAGCTTATAAAAATGTCGATGTCCTTACTTAATTTCATCCCTGTTTTTTCCAATTTATTGCAATAATTTGAAATTCAATACTGTCTTTCAACATCTTAACTGTCTATCCACGTTTCATATCTTCTGCAATAAAAATCCTACTCTCTAGTTTTTCAGAAAGGTCATTATTGAAATATTGGATACTTTAGTTTAATGTTTGTTAGGGTGTCATTATTTATCATTACTTTGAAACTAGGGAAGGAATGATTTATTAGTATTTCTCTTTCAGATTTTCACACTGAACTACTTCAGACAAAAACAGACAAAGCATATACTTGATGTGGATTTACAGATTGGAAAAGGTTAGATGCATATCTGAACACTATCAAGGTTTTTTCTTTCACCTGAAAAAACTGGTGTTCTTCAGAGGTCACAAAACTTGAAGTAACATAGAAGCTTTCAGTCTTCTCAGAGAAAAAAAAAAGAATATATAATGAAAATCTAACAACACATATTACGTAGATTAGTTAGATAAAGAAAATCTTATGCTGCAAGTCTATTATACTGAGCAGTCTGAGAACAAGCCTGTAAATTTCCTAAAGCATTTTCTATAGTTATTGCTTTGTTTTATTACAAAATTTTTACCCAAAAATCCTCTGGTTGAGACAGACTAAGAAAAGAAAGAGGCTGATAGTCAGTTTATCTTATTGAATATTTACATGTGGAAACTTTTCCTGCAGTCTTTTACTCTAAAAAAACATTGTGGATTCTTCAAGTAACATACTCTACACTAACTCCCCTTGGCCTCAGAGGAAATAATTTTGTCACATTAGATTTGATGGTGCACTTTTTCTTCTACTCTTAGATATCTCTTAGACTCTTAGTCATGCAAACTAGTAGTATATATCTATAAAGTCTTGTATATATCTCAGTTAGACACCCTGAATTCTATATTCAGTCAATGGAAAGAAACAGATATCAGCAGAGTGAATCATAAAACTATTTTGATACCTACCTTAGGACATTATGACTGATTTTTTTTTTTTTTTTTTTTTAGAATGAGTCTTTATTATTAGTTCTGTATCACAGAAGTCTATACTTCAGATCAGATCCTTTATTTTTCCATCAAGTTTCCTATTTCCAACCCCACCGTGACCCTGCACACCCCTCCCCTACACAACCCACCCTCCTCACCTTCATTGCTCTCCTTCCCTCAAGTCCTGAACCACCTCCTCGATGAGTACGCTGAGGGGAGAGAATATTTCTTCTCTCTTCAGGGATTTCACATGATCCAAAAAGATTCTGTCAGGCAAACAACCAGGTATGTGTTTTCTTGTCACCTTTTCACTAACATTTACAGAATGCCTGCAGTGAACTTGCAGCAAATAAATAAAACAGGTAGACACTTTGCCACAGTGCTCTTAACTAGAAATGACTACTACCTTTTTTGCTTTTTTTCCCATTTGAAATATGAAAACTAAATGGGAACAAAACAAAATAAATTCAGAAATTCATTTTAAGTAAAATAAAGAAATTGGAGGAGAATACCTAATAAAAATCATGATGGTGACTTTATAGTCATAGGAGCTGGCTTTTGCAGCAGAGTAAATGATTTTATGCCTTCCTATTTGGACACTGACAAGAGCATTCAAGAAGATTTCACAGGTTTCTAGGTGATGTTCCACGAACATCACCTTTTGTGGTGATGTGTTTTTATTGGCAATCACAGAATTTAAACAATTCTCACTAATTTTACCATTATGACTTAAGCATATTAGTTTATGTCAGATATAGCTACTAAGTGCAACAATAAGAAAAAATCTGCTATTTTTCTCTCTCTCAGGGTATAACTTTTACAGCGTCTTTTGAAACAAAACAAAATCTTACAATATTAAATAAAAGATTGAAAAAAAAGGAAAAGACAACACCTCCCAGATAGTTCTAGAAGTACAGTATCTTCTGAAACATAAAGTTTCATTTCTCCTTTGTTGCTTTATCACGTAGAAGGGTTGGCACAGGAAAGACAAGCAGTTTTGAAACATTTTTAGGCTGCAGGCCATTATATTTTGCACTGCACAGACAGCTTAACTAATCTAATGAAATTCCATTTAAAATTAGCTTATTCAACAAAAAAAAATAAAATCAAAAAACAACAAAACCAAAACAAACAAACAAACAAAACCACCCAAACCCTTCAGTAGTTATAGTCTCTAGATTCTTAGAATCAGTTCAGGATCCATGTTCTGCAGAAATTATCAAAATAATTGGTGATGACAGTAGTTGGATTCTTCAGCAATATAGAAAGTACAAAAAAAACACTATTTGCTCTGTCACCCAATATTATAAAACCTAAGCTCCTGAGGGAATTGATCAGAAGGAAAATAAAGTTAAACTGCTCAGAGTATAGAGGAAGAGATGTCCTCTAGAAAATGTAAATTAAAATACTTGAACAGCATCCATTATCAGCATGAAAATGTTATAAATCTATCTTAACTCAATGTAATTGATAGTACAAAGTTCAGCATTCAATCAAGTTTTGAGAATTGTCTCTAAAATTATGGAAAATCTTAACACACTCATAGCTCCAAACATGTCTGTAATGCAAGCTGAAGATGTGTTTCAGGTGTACAGTTCCTATTTCAAACATGAGTGGCTGATTACTCAGCTTCATTCATTCCAAGCTAGCTGTCAAAAAGAAGGATTGTTGAAGTCAGTTCAGAAATATCTTCGTTCTCTCAGCCAGATTGAATGCTTTCCAAAGCAACAAAATTAATAAAAACTACTCTGTGGTAAGGCAAGCAATGCAGTAAGCTCAGACATCTTCTCGTTCACAGATCACTCAGTGTCAAAGAGATAAATAAAGGTCTGTGATATTGGGTGTCCGCAGTCTAACTGAACACTTGTGCATAATTTGTACTTACCTAGCTCGGTTGGTTAGTCACCAATATCATTAGAAAACTTTGTGCAGAACATGATTCCCAACATGTTAGTTCTTGGTAAAGTTAGTTATAATAAATTAACAATGAACACTCTTTTGTATGGAACTTGTGTTCAATTATTAAATTAAATTAAATTATTAAGGGCAATGCAATTCAGTTTAGCATCTGAAGTAATTGGCAATGTTCAATTTATTTTGGAACTTGCTTATGATGCTAGATGTTCTATGTGAAAGATTGTAATTTTCAGCCTTTGAGAGAAACACCACTAATTTTGACTGTTATTATTTCATTTCCTGGATATATCAGTGAGGAAAGAAGTTTTAGGAAAAACTTTGCAGGACACCACTGTTAGAGCCCTTTAAATGTATTTTGTTTCCTGATTTCTTGTAAAACCTATGGTTGCCTTCGATACCTCAGAATTCCTTTTTATTTTTTTCTGCAACAAATGTATGGGACAGAGATTTCTTTTTCATAGTTCATAATCCAAAGCATTTTTATATTTCTTCCCTGGTTTTTGAATCAGATTTTTTCAGCAGCTCCTGTTTGCTGTTTAATATCTGTTTATTCTGATAATTTATATTCCCATGATGTTTTCTTCCCTTTGTTTTGTGTTTTTTTTTGTTTGTTTGTTTTTGGGTTTTTTTGGTTTTTGTTTTTTGTTTTGTTTTGTTTTGTTTTCTTCATTAAAATGTTTTTCTGGTAAAGCTCTTCCACAGTTTTTTTCCTCAGATCAAAATGTCATCTGTGCAGACATCAGTAACCTATATGATATCAGAAATGTGTTGCATTTTTTCATAAAACACTTTCTGTACTGAACACAGCCCAAATGGCAGTTTGAGAAATAGTGTTTCCCAAAGGGGCTGTTTTGTGTGCACAAATATATCCTCTGTTTTTCTAAGGGCAGCTAGCATAACCCTGGTGATGTACGAAGCATAAAAAATAAACAAACCTGGCATCAGCCATCACCTCCTGAACACCTCTCCTTTGAAACAAGAAGAAAATATTAGCAAGCTAATTTAATTTTGGGGGCGGGGGAGGGGTGTGTTTACAAGCTGATAAGTCTGTCAAAAATGTCAATTCCGACAATTTTCCTACAATGGCCAGTGACCATATGTGTTGCAGCCCGCGTTTATTTTAATAGTGTGTTCACAGTTTTATCCTTAATAGTTTAAACTTATGTTCCCCCACATTTTCCCTGAAGTTGGTTTGTCCCTAAGTTGCCTCGTCCCCTGAGCTGTCTTTCATTGCATCCCCTGCCCTTTGTTCCAGCTCCTTCCCTCCCTGTCATTGTAACCCTTCCCCTGCCCTTTGTTCCAGCTCCTTCCCTCCCTGTCATTGTAACCCTTCCCCTTGTTCCTGAACCTCCCCTGTCAATCCCACCTTGAACCAATCCCTGACTACAATGCCCAACGTTATTTCCAAATAATGAGTGTTATCATGTTAGGGGTGATTGAGTGTAATTTCTTAAGATTTGTGAGTTCTTTTGTGGGCTTTACTTGCCTCACATTCTTTTTATTTACATTATGTTCTTTGTGTTTTCACATGAATGCATTTCATCAAAGCTAGAGTGCAACCTTTGGTTTAAAATGGCTGATCTTCTGTGCTTGTGAAATTCTTATTGTCATCTGCAACACCTTTCTCCCTCTCTTTCTTACTGAATTACCTGTGGCAGAGAGAGTCATAGTTCGGTATCAAATTTTAATGTTGTAGATTATATACATTCCAGATGTTGCCACTGTCCACTGTTGACATTATTGTATAAGAGTCTTCACATGTCTCTTTATTTCTGGAGTTGCAAAACTACTGGAGATTGTAGATTACCTGGATTTTCAGTAAAGCTGTTTTCATAATTGATCCTCTCTCTGTTCCAAATCAAGGAAAGCAGAGCACTGTTTCAGTTAGTTTTTGACTTGTAGCTTATTATTGCAGCAACATCTTAGCTATTGTAGTACTGAAAACATTTCTATCTAGCTCATGCCAGGGATATCAAAATGATGCCACAAATCTTCTCACTGCTTCTTATTACTTTCAAATGCTGCTCTGATGCTGATAACCCAAACAGCTTCCATTATTTCACGCACAGGCAACATGCTGCTATCACATAGGACACAATTTGAAGAAATTCACATGAATACTATTCTCAGATATGTGAGTTTTGTTTAGATTTACAATAAATATTTGTATTGCAATTAGAAACAAATGAGTGGGTTTTTTTGTTTGTTCATTTTTGAGGGGTTGTTTGTTTGGGTTTTTCTTTATTTTCTCTGAAAAAAAATTGAAAATCAGATAATAATGAGTGACGTGATGGTAACACAATGCCTAATGCAGCCCAGGACACCATTTTCTTGCTTTACAGCTACAGCACATCATTGCTTCTGATCACCTTTAAGTATGCTAGTCCCTACAGGTCTTCTGCTAAAAATTTTCCTGCGGGACAATGCCTACTATACATTGGTGTATGTGACTCTTCATTCCCTCCTGCAAGACTTTTGTATTTCTTCTTGGTGACCTTCATCAGCTTCCCATCATCCTGTTTCTCCCACCTTTTGATGTTTCTGTGGGTGGCAGCACAACCTTCCAAAATACCAGCCACTTCTCCCATTTTTATGTCATCAGCAGACTTGCTGGAAGTGCACTCTGCACCGCCATCTGGGTCATTAATGAACATGCTGAGCAGGACTAGACCCAGTATTGTCCCATGCGATGCACTGCTGGTTACTAGCCTCCAGACAGACACTGTGCCACTGAGCACCACCCTCTGGGCCTGGCTGTTCAACCAGTTTTCAGTCCAGTTCGCTGTCTGCCCATCTAGCCCATACATCAACTTGTCCACTGAGGACCTCAGGAGAGACAAGGCTTTAAGTTGATCAGGCATATCTTGCCCTTGGTGATTCTGTGCTTGCTACTCATGATGATTTTCTCATCCGGTTTTCAGGGTTAACCACTCATGGGTTTTGCTTCCTCAGGGTTTTTTGGGGACCCTTATGGTTTAAGGCTCTAAGATGTACTTTACTGCAAGCCCTACATGATGCTGGCCTTTCCCTTCCAGTATCTTATTTTCAGAGCTGGCAGAAGGACAGGGGATTTAGGGTGACCACAGTAACGTGATTATCATCACCGAATAGTGCCCCAGACTCTGGAATTGCTCTAATAAGGAGGGTAGAACATTCTTCCTGGTTTGGTCATTTAGTAACATGTAAAAACTCAAATTTTGCTTATCCCTCTATTTGACAACTTCCCAAACATTTTCCAGAGTATAGGTAAAAAGGCCATTCAAACACCATGATGAAACTCTGTTGCTACAACTAAATAACAGAAAATATTGCCTACTAGATGTGTGACACAGTTTCGATTTTTCTGATGGCTTCCAGCTATGCAAAGAGCCATTACAGCATGAAAATTACCCACAAATAAAAGTATCTCTAAAGGAGAGAAATCAACACCAATCTGTGATTTAAGATTAGCTCCTCTGTATGTGAGAGAGATAGTATCTTACTAAGAGTCTATGCATCAACTTAATACTAATATGACAACATTTTTTCCTAGCAGGGAAGATTTTCTGGAAATTCAAGTAATTCAAATAGAAGAGAAAATTAAGTTTGTGGATTAAGTGCAAAAGGGGAAGATTGTAAATACCTGTTTGTTGTTACTTTCTCTATTAAAAAAAAAAACAAACAAAAAACAAAAACAAAAAACAAAACTCAACCCTTTTTCTTTGTGCTGTTTGTCTTTTTCCTTGCTTTCTTTCATACTTTTGGGGCATTTTTTCTTTCATTACAAAGTTCAAGGATAGAATATAATAGAAACATTAATCTCCTATAAGTAGAGTCATGTGGCCAAATTGGTCAATTCAATTTCTACTAATATAAGCTCAGCATTTAACTGTGAATTTAAGTATGTGAGATTTCTTCCTCCTTACATCACAGGTGAGAGAATAATTCAGTTTTTAATTATATCAAAATCCATCTATTCAAACTTTAATTTATAACACCAAATAATAAAAAACCCAAAAAAAACCCCCAAGAACCCCCCCAAAAAGCAGCATTGAAAAAATTGTAAACTATGGTGAAAAAGGGAAAACACTATATTTGAAATGGTAGGTACTTTCTGAAACTTTAATCTCCAGTGTAGAATGAGTCAATAAATTGTACAGCCATTGAATAATGAATCAACAATGAGACTAAAAAGAAAGAACCTTTATCATATGAAAATTGTAAAATAAAAATCTTCTGTTCAGCAATTTACAATTCATATGATACTACTGATTGTATCTGGCATAGAAGTTATAATTAAAAAGCTTCTTCCTGAAATTATTTATTCAATTAGTTATTAGTTCAAATTATGTTTTGAAATAATTTGTTCTCTTTTAGAAACAAAATTAAAACATTGATTATTTATATGCAGTTTTATTCCTTACATTACAAAATAATTTCCTTTCCATATTCTGTTATATTACTTAATTGCAAAAGGTGAATTTTGAAAAAAATATTTGGGGATATATTTAAAAACATTACTAGTAAAAATGTGCAGTAATTTATATGAGATATTGCTGTAAAAGAATAATGAATATTCTACTGGTTAGTTGCTGAAGGTGTTAAGCCATGCTCTGTAGGTTTAGTGATGTTTTTATTCACTTAGAATTGTGTATTTCTCTTAATATGTTGGCAACATAATATTTATGGAAAAATGATTAGAACTTAAAGCATTCTAGTGGGACTCAGACAGTGAAATCTCTAGGTTCCTTGGCAGAACAGCATATCTTAAGTATAAGTGCCTTAGTGTCTTAAAGAAAGCCCAGGAACACTTATTAGCTCATGTAAAAAAGGATTTTTTTTTTTTTCAGAGCAGCGAATCTTATCAACCTTTTAAATTCTTCTATCAAAAAGTAAAATATTTTTTAATCTTTTACACATTTTTTGAAAGCACTCCCCTTCCTGATGGGACCTGTTGTTTCTTGTTGTTTCATAGTCAACATTAACCATGTTTTACATCTTGTCTTGGAGTTCTCTGAAGGCTTTAAGACCATAAGATTTCCGAGCATATGCATCATTAGATCTTAAAAAGACCTGTGCTTGATATATCAGCCATGGATACCTCAGCAGATTTCAACTGAACAGCAAGCGCTCACTGAGCAGGACTTTGATACACCAAAGCTTGATTATTTAAAGAGATGGATGCAAAAAAATCTCTCAGTGTCCAGAATCCTGTCAACAAAAGTCATATCCACATCCTACAGAGCCTAGTATTGTATGTTAATGTGCCCTAGGGGAGACAGAGACAACCTATCCCTGTGTGACAAGGATAAAAAAGTAGATAAAGGTAGATTAAAAGTTTTCTGTAAGCAAGATAAGCATTTCAGACAGGAATTGAGATGGATAACTTCAAAAATGAGGTTATGATTACCAAATATTTCACAGAAATTACTGCTTGGATACCAAAGAAGCTAGTGAGACTTAGATAAATAAATGAGCATATTAAACCTCATTTATTTTTTACCAAATATAATGAAAAATTTGGTTAGCTATTTGTTTACTTCCAAAAAAACAATTTCACCTATATTTTCAGAATAGATACAGAAATTTTAACTGACTTGGTATACACATACACGCACACAGAACCATGAAACCACAGAATCATATAAATTGTAAAAAATCTTTAACATAATTGAATCCAGCCATTAGCCTAATATTAGCAAATCTGCCACTAGACTGTGTCCCCAAGTGCCACATTTTTGGAAACCCCAGATGGGACTTCACCACTTGATAACCCTTTCAACAAATAAATATTTTAAAATATTGAATTTAAACTTCCCCTTGAACAAAACCTATGACCAAAACCTCCCAAATTCCACCAGTGACACCAGGGGTAGCACCTGTTTCTTCCCTTGTCATTCCCAGCAACTGAAAGATTTCAAGAGAACAGTGCTTGTGCTCCTGATCCCATAGTCTGTAGTCCAAAGGCTCTGAGGTCTTGATTGCCCTCAGATTTCTCTTTAACCTGGATCCCAAGGAGACAGTAGAATTCCCTGAGAAGTCGATTTGGTCAGTAAGTTGGACCTCCTTTTCCCCTCAGAAGAGTGTCTCCTGTGACAATAGCTTTATTTTTTTTTTTTTTTTTTTTTTTTTTTTTTTTTTTTATGAACGACATAGGCAAACTTAAATTCAAACTTAAATTCAGCTTCCAACCTAGATGAACCTTCATCCTTGACACTGCTTAGTTCCACTTGCAGAACCTTGTGCCTGCTATGCCAGGGCATCTGGGAAGGTGGGGTAGTCACAGAGATGTGCCTGCTGTGCTTGCAGGAACTCATCACCATTGCCCCCTACCCCTTAAGTCAACACATTCTGCCAGGTGGAGAGAGGAATGGATATCCTCCATAGACCATGTTCAGTCTTCCCGAGTCAGGGAAGTCAGGGAGGAATCCCTGTAGTGTTTCTCCCTGATAACCCTCAGCCTACTCATCTCTGCTTTGTCATTATGTGGAGCAGTTCTTCCTGGCTGCAGCTCCCACGGGCATGCTCACTGTTGCCATCTGGTACTGGCACAGGAGCAGGGCACCCCTGTGAAGCCCAAGACCTGGGTGGAAGTGTGTTCCCATCACAACACTGTCCGGGAAGCTGCATCAGTCATTGCATGTGAGGAGTTTATACATGATATTGTTTTCAGCTGGGTTGATACCTTTGCTCCCTGATCAAGCTGGATGAGTTTCAAGGCCCTTCCTGCACACTCTTCCACAAAAACTGTAATGACGTATCCTTGCTGGTGTGCCATTAATAAATCAGACATTTTCTCATATTTTTCAGGCTGAGGTTGCTGCTGAAGGAGTTTTTGAAACTTTGCTTCATGTGATACTAGCTATCTCCCCTTGCTCCCTCTTCCCAACAAGATCACACACTAGGGGCCTTAAAGAAGTACAGGGGGAGAGAAGGGCATGTAAGAAAGAAGTGATGCAGCCAAGTTATTCTTCAAATTGTTCTGAGGTTTTGCTGTAAAAGCTATACACTTTTAAGAAACTGAGACAGCATCAATTTTCTTCCATCTTTCCTTATAGCTCTGGAAAAAAATATTTTCATTCCCACTTTTGTAATAGGAAGGAGGGATTATTTTCCCAGCATCTTTGAACTCTTAATGCAGAATGGTGAACACTTGCCTCCCATCTACAAATGAGTTCTGATAGTCAGAAATGTGCTCCTAATATTGCAGATAACTTCAGTTAGATTATTGGAGTGTTTCTTCTTCAGAAGAAAAAATAGTCTCAAATTTTTTCATACACATAACAAGATTGTGTTCAACTTTGTTTCAAGTAGAGATTTCAAAGTAGAGATTTCTATTTAAAATTAGCTGAAGAGAGCTATAAAAACCTCCTAACACTCCTAACGTCCATCTTCTCTCTCTTATTTTTAATTTTTTCTTTATATTATCCACAAGTCTCATATGAACAGTGAACTCTTAAGTCTCATGATCCTTAAATGTACCTTGTACATACTATGTCAGGGCAGAACCGGAACTTAAGCAAATTAAATTAAGTGGCAATAATGTTAAATTTATTACAAAGTTGATAACAGACTTCTAAATTCAAACCAAACTTGTGCAATTCAGCAGACCTGGTGGCTTGCAATGCTATTGTACACTCAAAATACTACCCCATTTGAATTAGTAAGATACCTTTAAATTAAAACAGTGATTGCTATAGAAAATATAGTAGAATATTAGCTTTTTTGATTCTTCTTGGGTTTTTTTCGCTTTTTAAATTCTTTTCAATGTTATAATTATAACCTTTGCAGATAACTTGCTGGCTGTTTAAACATTTAATCTTTTTTTCTTTTCTTTTTTTTCCCCCCATGTAACTGCATTAGATAGCAAGCTTTCAAAGGGAACAACTCTGTGCAATTAAGCTGCAGCATAAGATAGAAATCTCATTAGCTATTACCCATAGTGAGACACTGACGGAAGTTTATTCTACATTAGTTAAGCTAAACAGTAAGCTAACATTTATCATCATTTCCCTGTGGTTCACACTATTAATAACACTCAGGGTGAATTAATATTCTAATGTAAGTGGTGCCAGAAAATGAAGCAATTTATATTGAAAATCAGAGAAGAAAAAAGTTTTAAAACTGAAGGGGATCTGGTTTTAAAATAAATAATACATGAATGGAATATTAAGGAATACTTTCCTATCAAAACAGAGTATATTTTCTCAATGAAGATAATAGGTAAATTTGCATTATCCTGGAATAGTGTATTCTATACTCAATAATCCATATTTTCAAAAGATAGCCTTCTTGGTAAAACTTTTCTAATTAACTCTTATACAAGAGCCTAATTTTTCACAAGAGTTCAGACGATGATATGACTCAAAATTAATCATACAATATTCTGAGCTGGAAGGACCCACAAAGTTCAAATCCAACTCCAGGCCCTGCACAGGACCACTGTCGTAATCACACTACATACTTGATTGCATTGCCTAATCCAGAATACGTTTTCCCTTGTTGGTACAGGAAAGGTGAATCCCAGAAAAAAATATGGCCTGATTCAGTTACTTAGGCACAGGCATATGCATGGGCATCCAGTACCAATTCCAACAACCTTGATGCCTCAAACACTTGTTCATACGGCTCTGTCAAGCCTTGGAGGAGTCCCATGTCTGAAGCAGTTTTGGAGGCCAGACCTCAAGGCAAATAAAATGACATCAGAGTCTGTGCTTTTGCTGCAGATTCAGGACATGTTAAGAAGGAATACCTGAATTAATGCATGTCCTCCTTATAGGATTGCTCTCAGCACCACTGCAATGATTATACTCAACATGCAGCAGCAGATGTCTTCAAAGAAGAAATAGAGCAACTCTTTTTCTTTGCAGTGTGGAACACAGACTACCAATTTAAGCAACAAGCTGCAATTTTTTTCACTGTTTTTTTCTCCCTGTCAGATACCATTTGCTCTTTCAATTCTCAGCATGCATGCCCTTTACTTTTTCTAGCTGTGTGTGAGGACAAAACTTTAAACTTTCCAGAAAGTAGGCCTGATTTTGGTCTCTGTAGGATTTTTCTCTGTCCTCCATCTTCCTTCCTATACTTATTGGAAAGTGCGTAGTTTTTTTTTACATTTTCATAGCAGAAAGCGCTATGAACAACACCATGCAAGACCAGAGCCCCAGAGAATAAAATTTTATAGTACCTTAAATGTCAGCATGTGTAATCTGCAAGATCTTCATTGTTTTCTTTCATCTGCTTTTGCAGGCATGTTGCTTTATGCAGGGGAGAAAGCTTATTAATAATGATATACAGGAAAGTAAATGAGACAAGAAAATAAATGAGTATTTACCAATGAGGGAGGGGAACAGCCCAATCCTTACTAATTGGTTATGATTTAAGTTTAATAAGCCATTCAAATAACTGCATGCCTTGGATTTGCCTTGTCAGCAGTGCTCTAGAAGCTGAGTGGATCTTCTATTCCCAGGATGGACTAATGCTTAAAATGCAGTAGAATGGCTTGAAATTTTATAAAATTCTTTATTGAAATATAGGTGCAACACAGCAAATGAGCTATTACAAAGTACACTGAATGCATGGACTGATTATAATTATTTTAGCTTTTAAAGAATGTCATGCCAGTCTTTTAAATAGCTGGAGTGAAGTAAGTATGTCTGTGCAGTACAGCTTCTTAATACTCTACAATAATGTTCTCACTCCCCTATTTCATCTGCAACTTTAACCTACAACTTAAATTGTAAGTGAGAATATGAATAATACCACCAAGAAGTGGAAGAAGTTAGATTTAATTTTCTCTATCTTCATAAGCTGTAAGGTCCTTCTGAATCGGCATGTGTTCTGTACACAGCTTTACTTTTCAATATGCACAAACCACACTGTCTCACTGACTAGTCTGAGTTTGTGGAATCTCAGATTAGTCACCCTAACTGGGAGAAAGGTTTTCTAGCTTACAGAAATGCACCAATATTATTGTCTACACAAAATATTTACAAATATCATACTAAAACTGATATTCTTAAATCTATCAAGTCATGATAAATATTATAAAAAAAATCAAGACGGCCAATAAAAAGGAGATCAAAGGTCTCCTCTCTGAATGCTATTTTGTGGATTACTGTCCATGGGTGTTAAGTAGTGGGAGGATTCCATCCAGTGCTACCCTTGTGCTGCAAAGAGAATTGTTATCACCATAATGTCTTAACATGAAATAATATCATCATGTGTTCCAGAATTAGGGTTCTTTCTGTTTGCATAACTGACTCATAATTGGCTTCAAACCAATCATAAGGCCAAGATCCATGTTTGCCTTTAAAAAAAATTCTAGTCAGCTAGCCCTCATTAGCACCTTAGTTTTGATATAACCATTGAATTTCTCAGTATTCTCTGATTGAAATTCTAGGATGTCACATAGTTGACACTGAAACAATGAGTTTTGTGCATATTGAAAGTTAAAATGAAACTTGAAATTGTCTGAATTTAAATTTGTTGAATTTTGTGGGAATTTGTCAAATCACATTATAGTCTTGAACTGTCCTTGAAAATGCCTGCCATCTCTTCTACTATGATGTAATCAATCCAAGAAGGAGATGTTGAAGTGTTGGAACATATCCAGAGAAGGGCAATGGAGCTAGTGAAGAACCTGGAGCACAAATCTTGTGAGGAGCAGCTGAGGGAGTCAGGGACAAAATGAGGGTCAGGAGTGACCTTGTGATTCCATACAGCTACCTGAAAGGAGGCTGTAGCCAGGTGGGGGTTAGTCTCTTCTCCCAGGCAGCCAGGGGCAGGGCAAGAGGATGTTGTTGTAAATTGAACCAGGGGACGTTTAGGTTGGATATTAGGAAGAATTTCTTCACAGAAGGCATGATTATATGTTAGAGTGGGCTGCCCAGGGATGGAGGTGTTTAAGGAAAGACCAGATTTGGCACTCAGTGCCATGGTCTAGTTGACAGGGTGGTCTTGGGTCGTTGGTTGAACTAGATAACCTCAGAATTCTTTTTCAACCCAATTGATTCTTTGATTCTGTGAATCTCTTTACATATTTCATCCATTCCAACTATTACTGAAAACAAGGCAGGGGTAGGTAGATCCATGAGGACTGACACTTGAAACACTTTCCTAGTATAGGTAAGCCTTTAATACTATCTCTCCAGAGTAAATTTAAATGGGTGATTATACTTTAACAGCATTTTCTAAGCTTGCTTATAAGAATATCATGCATGGCAGTGTCAAAAACCATAATAAAATCAAGCTGTACCTACCCTCCTGCTTCTTTATTCACTTGGCCTGTTAGACTGTCAGAGAAAGAAATTAGATTAGTTTGACATGATCAGTTCTTGACAAACTCATGCTGTCCATTTTCATCACCTTATTGAGGTACTTATAAATTGATTTCTTAATAATTTTTCTTACAGTATCCTGCCAGAAATTGGAGTTAGACTACCATAACTGTAATGTTCAGGGTTCTTTTTTTTCCGCTTTTCTTATTTTTATTTAACATTTTTTTTAGATTCAATGTTAAGCTTATTCCTATTAGAACTCTGGATACCAGAACTCCAAAACATTGTCTTCCAGGAGTCTAGACATTTTTAAAAAATAATTCCTTACATAAAAAGATTAATTTAAGATTAGTTCAGTCAAGATGCAAATTTTCCCACTTTATAACAGATAGTGTATTCTTTTTTTTTCTGTATAAAAAATTCATAAATTTATTATTTATATGTATAGTTAAAAAAGGGAGTGTCATTTATTTATTAGGGGTTTTTTAAAGCAATGAAGTAGGATCCATTTTGATTATTACCTAATCAAAAATTTGTTATGTATCCTTGCTTCTTTTTTTCTAATTTTTGTTTTCATTCTCCTGGGGCTCTTCTGTTCTTTGCTAATGGAAGATCGTTTTTGCACCCCAGTTTCCCTGGTTTTACCCCATTTTTTTTCTGTTCTTAGAAATCTACCTTTTTTCTGTTTTTTATTTTTTCTCTAATATTTATTTTCATGTTGTTGAAGAATCTCTGGCCCTGTTATTGGCTTCTTAATGGGCTTCCTGTCTTAGCTGTGGAATTTTATATTCTTCCATTATGAGTATAATCTCAGCTTTTCCACTACTGCCAGATCCCTCACATCTCTTCATACATTACACTCACTCTCTCTCTGTCTCTGAAGCACCTTGTTTCTTAGTTTCCTAAGTTGACCACGTTGGATTTTCTGAACTGTATTATCTTTACTCTTGTTCTTTTCTTCTACCATCAATTCCGTAGAGGATTAATCAGTATTCACCTTTAAGTCCTTTCTATTCAACTCATGTTACACCTGTAGTTTCTGAGTCAGTATTTCTGTATGGGTTAGAAAGAAATCTAAAATAGCATTTTCTCTACCAGCTTTACAAAGCAAAAGGAAGTTTTAATAGAATATGGTTGTGACCAAGAAATCTGAAATTGTTAGTGCTGTCTTTTACTGCAATACATTTGTTCCCTGTTCATTAGTATCTGGCTGAGCCTAAACTTTCAGCAGAGAGATGTGAGAGCAGCCAAGAACTGATACTCCTTCCCTTATTACCCCGCATGTTACAATGTCTTCTGATCAGGCCATGGCAGTACATGGTGAATTGTCTATATCCCCATGGGAAAACAGTAGGAAAACTGTCAGGCATTTGGGTGAGACTCTCACACCTTTATATAAGCCCAGATTTTGTCCCTGGAAAAGAATCAGTATGGATTAGTACTTTTTTCTCATAAGAAATCTTCTGACAGCCAAGACACTTTGTGTTCTATTTTGGGAAATATAAGTTGTTAGATTTCTTAGATTGGACTTCAAGTAAACTTTTCTCCACTGATTTTTCTGTAACAGTTGCAGTGCTGTGCAGTGCATATTAGCAAAAAGTTAAAATTTCAGCATTAGTCTGACTCTGTTCTATTTTGCATCTAAAACCAGATGACACTTGCTCAGCTTTTTTTATATTCACCAGAGATTTGATTGTATAAGGTCAGATTACCACAGAATAAAACTGATGCTTTCTATATGGTGGCAAAATTTGATTAGAGAAGCTCAAAAGATTTTCCATAAATGAACCATAAATGGTAATATAAGCCCTTTTTTGGATCTGCCTCTTCACTCATTTCTAAAGCGTAAGCATAGTTAATATGAGCAGCCTAGCTAGCTGTTACATATCCTAATGTTATGTTCCAAGAGAACAATTTTGTTAATTCGTATGATGATGTCAATGAGTCAGCTCAGATTTGTACTTTGAGACAGATTGCCTTAGAATGAGCACACCACTATTATTTCTCATATGAATGTGGTAAAGTTTAAAAAAAATTACAGATATAAGTGGAATGAACAGAAGATCAATTGCAAGCCACAGAAATTATTTCATTGTCTGAGTTTAACTATATTAATTATGGACAAATACAAAATTCAAAGAGTGCAATTTTCAATAATCAAATTAAGTTTTTTGGTTTTTTTTTTTTTTAAAAAGACTGTTAAGATAGTTAAGCATGTATACTTTTTAAGAAGTTAGATAAAAAGTCAGAGCTCAAAACACAACTGTCACTTGGTGACTACTGCAAATCTTTATTGTTTCTTCATTATTTATAGATCCATAAATTTATTTAATGTGACCAAATTTTATTAAAAGGAGCTATTTTCAACTTGCTATAAACACAACTATGTGGCTCCTTGTACCCCATTTAGGTCTATCAGTTCATAAATTTTTTGTGAATTTACTGGTACAGGCCTTATTTTAAAAGTGCAAATAAGAGATTATTGACTCCAGAACTTACTTCCTACAAGACATAGCCACAAAGACAAGCCTTTGAGAAAGACAGTCCTCATGAGAGAACATAGAAATAATAGACTCGTGCCCACATTCTCACAAATGTGTTCTTGTACTTCTCTGTTAATTTCAACTAATGTGACAGGAAGCTTGGGCATTTTTACTGTAAAGAGAAAATGATTCTCAAAATGCTTCTAATCTACAAAGCAATATGCATATAAGTGTATGCATTTGGATGTAAGATTAATATAAAATGATTTGTGAATCTTGCTTATGTATTTGTCTTATATATCAGACTAGACAAATAACATTGTATTTATTTGCTTGTAACACACAAACAGTCTGCGATTTTTGGATTGTCCAGACTCTGAAAAATGTGGTGGGTTTCTTTAATCAAGTCAACAACTTATTTTTAAAAATAACAAGGAAAAGGAAATAAAAACACAGAAAGCAAAGAAAAAAATTTGAGATCTGTAAGAAATGTCTTAAGAATTGCAAGCACTGAAGACAGCCAGTTCCCAGAGTGATCAAGTCTGCCTTTTATAGTTGAAATAGGCCTAAAAGTTCAATCACTTTTACTGTCAAAGGGGTTGAATCAAACACAAAGAGAGACCTATTGGTTAATGTAAGACATGATATATTCTGTATCAAACACAGATCTTTTACAGCTTACAAATTTGACAGTAACCAGCATGTCTTCTTGTGACTAACAGCATAAAGATTCAGCTGTAAATATGGGTCAGTTGTATATTCTATAGTGCAGAACACTCTGTGCAAATCTGCATGTGTGTAGTCTGTGTACATACATATTCTGGATCACAACTGCTTTCACCACTGCTTTATAGCCCCTCTACTGAGAAACAAAAAGCCAATTACACAAATCTTCAACATTTTAAAACAGATTATACAGTAACTTTAATTGTTGCAGTTTACCCCTGAAACCTACTTGAGGAATATATATTTTTATTATATTAATTTGGGTTTCCTTGAATGCAGAATGTGGATCTGAGCTTACAATATTAATGCATATTACATCATATTCTGAATAGTTTACCTGAAAAACTCAGTGCATCTGCTTCCAAAATAAGGTGTGGATTAGAAATTCTTACCCAAGTAGAGATATGAGACACTATTGCAAGAGGCAGCAAAATCAACTAGAAGTTATGCCATGGATAATTTAGGTCAGGTGATTTTGCAAAGCTTAGCTATATCACCTAATGAAATTAAAAGTTTTCTTCACCCACAGTGGAGTTAACTCTAAAAAAACAGGGAGAAAAAAAACTTTATATTGACAAGCAATTAAGCTGGGATAGTCTACGTGCTTCAGAACTGCTCAATTCTTTTAAATTCTTACCTCTAGAAAGTGTAAAATATTGAAAATATTGAAAAATGCTGTGTGCCATTTTGGTCCTTGCTTTCTATTCTTCTGGTATAACTTAGCTGATGGAAATCCCCCAAAACCCCAGCTAAAAGCAAACAACATTTTTTATATAAAAATATACATATATTGTGTATGTATAATTGTACATTTATTCATATTGATGTGTATATGTGTGTGTATGAATATATACATTTACAAGTAACCTGCTAGGGAATCTTTCTAAGGAAGCAGAATTTGGTGCTAAGACAGGCACAGATATGCTGACCTAAATTTTCTTTCTGTGCAAATACCTTAATGACAGACAAAATGCAAAAAGAAAATAAACAAAGAGCTTAAAATATTTACATTTGTTTTGGCTATACCTTTTTTTTAAAGTAGGATTTTCCCAGGCAGGAGCCTAGGTCAGCAGTAAAATGGGACTCCAAGAGTGAGGCACTATCATGGCTAGCTTGCTCTGTCAAAGATGTTATAATGGTGCAGTGTTTTAAATTTGTGTCAAGTTTTTATGTTTTTCTTACTCATCCCTAAGACAATCAGGCTGGAAGTATACAAGAAATTTCTAATGGGCCACAGCCAGGGCAGCAGCCCCCACCTGGCCAGAGGGATAACCTCCAGCATATGGAGGTGTGCTGAGAAATAAAAGCTCAGGTACAGGTGAAGGGAGGGGGGACTTTTCTGTTTACAGTGTTTGTCTTCCCAAGAACTTCTGTGCATACTGAAGCCAAGCATTGCAGCAAGTGGCTAAACTTCTACCTGCTGATGGGAAGTAGCAAATTAATTCCTTATTTTGTCTTGCTTGCATGAGAAACTTTTCTTCACCTATTAAACTGCCTTAATCTCGGCCCGTGGGTTTTCAGCTTTTGCTCTTCCATTCCTCTCTTCCATCCCTCTGGGGGCAGCGGTCTGAGCAAGCCACCAGGTGGGTGCTGAGCTGTTGGTTGGGCTCAACCACCCACACACAGATAGTGTGGATACCCAGGGAGAGAGAATGAAAACATTTTTGAAATTATTTGCTCCAGGAATTACATGCTTCATGACACAATCCATCAACAAATTGAAAATCACTAAGAAGATGTTTAAGCAATTAACTTGTAATAGTATTTCATAAAACTCATAATTCAGGGTTGTAATGAATTTGTGAGAAGTTGTTCTTTGAGAAGAGACTGCTGCAGTACCTGCAAGGAGTGGGTTCATTTTACTCTCAGTTTTAACACTTTTAACATACATGCTACATTGAGCAATAGTTGTGGAAATACAGACAACATGTCAGTAAAAGATTTTTTGTTAAGGAGAAGGTGCACATCCCCAGAGAAAAAATTCTGTCACATTTTGAGATACACGTCACAGCACCCATGTATTTCTACGCATTGCTGCTTTTTCTCCAACAGCTCTCCAGATTAATAATGCAGATTCATATTCAAGAAGAAAATGGGGAAGTCAAATTCTACCACTGTTAATAACTGAAAATGCGTTTTGATGTTTTTTCTTACTAGAATGAAGATGGAGAAGAACATAAACAACATTCAATTACATCCAAAATACATTAACACATGGTAATTCTTAAAAGAATAAAAGGGATTGGAAACATCTTTGTGTAGCAACATTCTGCAACACAGCCATAGGGCAGATTGATAATGTTCTCATTCCTTGTATTTAGGCAGTTCACAGACATAAACCCATTATTTCTGGAAAAGTGTTTGGACAGGTCCTCTGTTGTACAGATTTTGAATATTTCCTATGAGCTGTCTCAAACTGACAACATTCTGAGGGACAATATTCAATGAATTATACCGTTGTGATTCACTCTTCCAGTCTTAGGAAATACGCTTGCAGTACGGCTTACAGAAAGGTTGCTCTATAGAAGGAAGAGGATGTTACATGAGATTGTGAAGTAATACATTTTGAATGTCATAATTTCTCTAGATCAAATCTTATAATTTTGAAATTCTACACCTTCTATTCACATGTAAAAGTGTACATTAGGAAAATATTGCTATTTTTTATTAATAAAACACCTAAGATTAAAAATTAGATGCTAGAAATTTAAAGCTATGTAAGAAATTTGTAAGTTAAAATGATTTGGTTTTCAAATTAAATTTGACAGGTAATTTTTTTTTAAGAATGACAGCCACTATAATTACTTTTATTATTTTAGAAAAAGAGAAAAAATACTCCCTGGAACATAATGAACTATTTCATTTTCAAGAAGATGCTGAATATGAATTGAGTGTTATAATCACCAAAACAGCCAGGGGAAGTTTTGTACTTGAATTTTCTTAAGGAAAGTAGTTGGCTTTACAACAGTTGTGACTATGGACCACTGTGTCAACATTACTGTAGAGATACATTAGCAATCAGCATTTCACATCAATGTATTGTCTCAACAGTTACTAGTTTAATAGGTAGAGTAAGAAAGTGTGACTCCATATACTATATATATTTCTGTTATCATCATTGACACAAATTAATTTAATTGCACAACTCAAATATACTTTTGCAGAACATCTTTTACATCTGGCTATGTCAAGCAAACCCATGGCAGGAGTTAGATATATATATGATATATACATTTTCTTATAGTACTTAAGAAGGCCCTGAAACATTTCAAGGACATGTAAAATGATGGCTGCAATAAACTCTACCACTGAGTCTGCAATGCACAGAATAAACCCTATGTATCAAGAAATTGATGTAAAAAGACCATAAATGCCACATACGGCTATTAAATCCTCAGGGTGAAAATCATTGGCAGTATATAATATGAAAGCCCGAGAGCTTTTTACAGTATACTCAGTAAAACCAAAATCCTACATCTCTTACTGTGACAGAACTAATATTGCCCTCTAAATGTGCCTTTTAAAACACATTTTGGCCAAGAATTTAGAGGGTTTTTTAATGTATATTCAGATTAACAAACAGGATCTAGTAAAGTATTTTATTTAAACATACTAGTAAAACACACTATTTAAATGCTCACAAATTTGTGAATATTTTAACCTTTTTTTCAAAAAATGCAGTATTGCAGTATAATAATATTCAGAATTATAAGTACATACTNACATTTTTTATGATTTGCAATACTCTATTATTTAAGCAATTCCTTAGTCCTCTAGGATAACTTTTCTCCATTCAAAATATAAAACAAAAGTAAGAGCAGGACCAAATCCCTCTTTTTACAGCTATTTTGTCTCATTGCAAAAAACTGCAGGAAATTTAGGTGAGCTTGATTTTTCCTAAATCTGACCTGACTGCCAGAGAGATTTGTTTTGACAGCATTCGTAGAGCAAGTTGCCAACAAAGGAGGCATCATTGCTCTGATGAAACTTCTTATTTAATGAAAAAATACAACACAAATAAATAAGAAAAATTCTAACAAATTAAAAGCCATTCATTGCAAGTACATTTTTTAATTCAGTTAATAAACTTTTGCTAACTACAGAAATGCTTTTCTTCCTTCCTTCCTTGTTGGTGATGCTTTTTTTTTGTCTGGTTAAAAAGTGGGTGCTCCATTTCCTCTTCAGCTTCACATAGTTTAGAAACTCATAAGCTAACCCCAAAGCAAGGAGTTTTCCTGGTTCTGTGAAAAAAGAGTTCAGTGGAATTATAGGTGAAAAGATCTAATTGGGAGTGACTTCCACAACCAATACTACAGAATATGTAGCTGCTAACTTCATCTAAATCAAGGATAGTCCTGTTCAGAGGTTTCAAATAGTCTCAAAACACAGCCAAACGTTCAACTTTAAAATTTTAAGTCTGGTTTTCAGACCTACTCCAACTCTTGCTCAAGTACTGCTCCAGTGACCAAGCTAGGATATGCAAATACACTACATATAACATGGGGCAACTAGTCTTTATGGTATCACAGTACTGGTGTTTCTTGTGTTGGATTTCCATTAACCTGATGATCTTAATATCTTGTTTTGCACAATTTAGATGCATTCCTACTGAGCAACAAACCTTAAAATCGCTGTTATCCCATCAGGAATATTGGTGATATTGGAGTCCACACAGATGTGAAATGATGTACATGATCTGTGGATAATCCTCCAGAAGTCTGTTCTGTGCTCAGATAAAACAAAGGAGAAATAATATCAGAATTAACAAAGGCTCTAGAACAAGTAGGAAACTTCATTGCACTGCATTATAAAACCAAAATTTTAACAATACATTTTCTTCTGATCATCCCAAATTAAATGTACTTAGCTGGATTACAAAAGTCTCAGAGTAAGTAAATCAGATGGGCAGTCTTCCAGAATCCATGAATGTTGTGATTTCTCTGTGGTTCTTTGCAATAAGGTCATTCTTCCCATGGTGACTGCCTTTATGTCACTTCTAATTTCAATCTTCATTTAAAATATTAATGATCTCCACCCTAATCTCTTCCCCCCCCCCATTTTTGGATATTGGTCTCTGTATGGTGAAACATTAAGCAGCCTTTATTTACTCTTTAGTTTGAAAAAGGTATGACTAAGTAGACGTATGAGAAGGGCCTATAGAATCATGATTGGCATGGTACAGACTATGAATAAGGGATGATTTTTCATAGGAATAGTCAAAATATTTTAAATAATGTATGATTAAATTAGGGACCCTGCTGCCAGAGTATTGGAATGTTTAAGATGGATAGATTTGAAAAGAAAATCGATAGAAAAGACCAAAAATATTATATTAATGTTAGTTAAATATGGTTATCTGAACTTAATCTCCCAGAGATATGCTGAACAAAATCTGGTTTAAATGTTACATTCAGATATGCCTAAATATGATCTCTACTGTAGCCTATTTATTAACAGTGTGTTTCCCAAGGGTGTTTCAGCTAAACGTAGTACAAAATAAAGGAACCAACCCAGCACAAGCTCCAATATAATTTGTATATACAAAATGATGTACCTGATTGTTTTCAAAGAATTACAATAAGTCTAGGTTTTAAATAAGAGACCTACTTAAATTTTGGTTTATTTTTCCTTTCTTTAAAAAAAATTCTCTTTTTTAATTTTTTTTCCCCTTTTTATTTTTTGTTTTGGTGGAATACACTGTCTTCCCTCCCTTTATACAGTTTTGCCTGTAATGCATGTAAAGTTTGCTGTCTTTCCTAGTATAAACAGTGAATACTTTCTGTTACATTCAATGGCTTTGTATCAAGAATTTACTGAGAGTATAAGATTTTTTTTTAATTATTTGTTTTGTTTTCAGATTCCCAGAATCATGAAATGATCTTTCAGTTCTTATCTGGTACTACTGATAATTTCGCGTTATTCATTAATCAATGAATAAATCATGTCTGCGAAAGCAGAAAAAGTAGTATGTGGTACTTGGCATGCACCTAAGGTAGAAATAGATATAGTCATACATTCAGTATGTAAAGTAAATAGAAAATATATGCAAACATTAATTTAAAGATCCTGCTAATGTTTATTCAAGTTGTAAAAATATTTGTCATTGAAAAACAATACAAAAATATAGAGAAGGAAAAAAATATTTAAATATTAATTACATGCTGAATGGAATGTAGAGAGATGGAAAGTGGTTGTTCAGTAAATCATACATTAATTGTCCAGAAAGGCTTTGTACATACCAATGAAGTAATAATAGCCATGACAAAGGTAGGTATTTTAGAGATTATTTTTTCACTCTCACCTCACAGTAGTAATAACAACCTTCAGGCATTTCTAAGACGCTTATCATCCTGATATGCATTTACTTGTTATCCAACCTTGTCATAAAGCATTTACAAGTGTGTAGAAAATAATAAAATCATCAGAACAGTTTCCTGGTAATAAGGACTAGCTGCATTTATTTTCTTCCTTGTGAGCAGTGAACCCCAGGAAGCACCTTGTTACTCAATTGCTATTGTTTAATTTGCAAATGAATTTACTCTATCCAGCCTCCCACCAAGACCCTCATGTATTACAGGGGCAGTTTTTGTATCAAGTGGCTATATTTAATTTTAACAGAGACATAAGAAAGAGTGTGGGTCTGTCCCTGGACAGTTAGTCTCAGATCATGATCTACCCTCTTTGACAAATTGACAAACACATCCTGACTTGGTCGTGGATCTTATATAGCTTGTAGGTACAAGACTCTTCCTGCCTATCTCAATTACCCCACTTGTTCAACAGATACCTGTCATCTGGAAGTATAGAGTAGGTCCATGTGTATACTACTGTACATGATACAATACAATTAATTTGGCAGAGGTTTCCCTGCTGTGATATGAACTGGTACATTTTTGTTCAACTGGTTTTTTGTGTGTCCACAGAGCTGCCAAGCAAGCAGCGATGCTGTGCCAGTGCTGGGGATCCACGAATACCCATGTTCTTGTGAACGTGGAGAGCATGGGGTGTGTGCTGCACAAGTGACCTTCAGCCAGCCCAAGAGGAGGAGGGGACGTGTCCCCGTGTGCCCTTGTCTGGTGTGAGCCCTTAATGTGGGCGCAGAGCCTTGCCTGCGACTCTCCTGTGGCTTTGTCTGTGGCCCTTCATGTCCTCTGTGTGTGTGTGTGAGACAGACATTCAGCCTCACTGCTGGCTGACCTTACAAGCCAGAAAGTCAGCTGCATTTGGCCTTGGATAGAGACTTCCAGGTCTCAGAGCTGGACACAGGGGCAGGAGAAATCCCAAGAACCAGAGCTGCTGGAGGCAGCAGATGCTCTTAGTATCCATTAACACATAAAAACTGAAAATACAACTTTTATATGTATTATTACCTTATCCTGAATTGACACATAATGTATGTTAATGTCATTTTTTTGTTACATTGGTTATATGTTTGCTGATTGCACACAGAAATTGCAGGATACCTATACCACATATTGAAAACTTCAGAAAGCATTCAATTTATGCAAAACTAGATTAAAAATTTAATAAAAGTTATATGCAATTATAGATTGCAACTCAAAAGATAGTTTTTTAGATTGTACTTAATGGAAAACTCCATTTGAACTGATCAGAGGATTTTTATTACACAATTATTTGATGAGGAAAGGCAATGTTATCTGTCTTATAGAGAGTTAAAATACAGATTATAAATCATGAATTTCATCTCCTTTCTAAGTTATTGTTAACAATTTCAATGTTAATATTAATTTTCTCTTGTTTTATGTTGATCTGAAATATACTCTTATCATTCCACAGTCTAAAATTGATAGCTTTTTGGTCCAATTGGTTAACTGGAATCAAATATTTTTACATAAAGCAAATTTGTAGTATTGATACTCATCTCCACAAGCCTTTTTTACTTCTTTGTGAGACTTTGCTAAGTACCAATCACTTTCTCTACCGGTCAACTATTTATTGCTACAAGTTTAAAAGTTTAGCAAATAGATTTGACTACTTCACTACAGTAGGCTAATTGATTTATATTAGGTTCATTCTAAGGAAGGTAAAATAATTTAGCTCTTTCTCTTCTGTCTATGAAAGCAATTGATACAGACACTTTTATACTGATAAAAATTGACACATTGCTCTTTCAAAACTCAAATTATTTATCACAGGATAAGCAGCTTTCATTATCTGAAAATGCTGTTTCTAAGTATAGAGTGACATTTTGCATAAATAAACTTGAAAATTAAGTCCTAATAATGTACCCATCCTGAAATTAACTTAGCTTGTTTCAGAGGTAAATCATATATGCTGTTTGTGAAGAAAATAACATTTCACTTTCTGAGGTGGCAAATACTTGCCAGACTTTGGTGTTGAATTCACACTATCTTGGGAAGCAGAACCAAGGACTATTCCTGATTGCACAGGAAGGACAGTGTCCTGCTGCACCTGCACTGGTTGTCATGAGTTGTATCCTTCCCAAGAGGAACCCTCTTGATACATGTTCATGCTATTAAAATGCTGTTTGCGAAGGATATATTTCTCTGCCAACACAGCACTTGCATCCTCCACCTTCCTAAATTCCTACCCAGCTCTTTACATGAGTCCAGATAAACTTTATCTAATGTAATTGATTTTATGCCACGAGCACATCCATGAATGGGCTTATATAAATAACCTTAAGATAAATATAATAACTAGTGAATTAATTTTTCAGTTTTGATTTGTAACTTGAGAAGTTGTCTATAAATATTCTGAAAGATGTAGAGTTATATTTTGTGGTGCTTTTATGATTGATTTTACCTGAAGCTAAAATATTCTTCTTTTTCTCCCTTTATTGGGTGAAATTTGTTTCACCTTTTAAGGGAGAGTTAAGCAATGAATCTTAGGGTAAGCATTTTAATTCCATTTATCATTAGTGGAGGGATACTGGTAAGCAGAAATGGCAATTAATCATACCCAGATATATATTTTTCTTTGAGAAATGATCCACTTGGAATTATACTATATTTATTTTGTTGCAATCACTTGTACAAAGATTCTGATCCAGGCACTGGTGTTCACCTCGTTGCAAATGTGGCATGGTAAAAAGTATAGGGTTCTTTAGCTGTGAATGAAAGAGAAACTGGTTACCTCAAGCTGCTCTGCTCTGTGTGTTGCACCCTTGCTGGCAGTGCCAAATCCTTTACAACATACCAGAATTATCCTTTACTCATACCAAATCCTTTACAACATACCAGAATTATCTATTATTCTAATGTAGGTTTTTAGGCACAGAACTGTAGAAGAACTCGAAAGATTCAACCCTGAAGAGATGTGAAAAGTTGAGGAAAATAAAAAAAAATAGGCTTTTTTAAAGAATATTTTTCTCTTTTGTACTCTGAAAATGAATAGAGTCATTTTACAATTCCCTTGCATGTGGGTAAACACAATAACTGTGGTGAGTAGTGAGTCCTCATTTTAGTGTTCAAATCAGTATCTGTCTGAAAATATTTCAGTGTATTGTATATCATTTGTTCAAGCAGTGTAGATCACTAATTTCCTTTAGAAGAGAACCAGCCAGTATGTTATTCAGGACACACCTGGAAAGCAATTTGCTTGACTCAAGTTTTGTGAAACAGAAATGACACAATGTTAATTTGCTTTTAAACTCCTTGCCATGTATAGGAATTAAATAAGCAATTGGATGAGACCAAACTGAATGCATTGAGATATCAGCCATGCAATCTGCTTATTTTGCCTGATTGTGATGGAAAAGTCTTTTATATCAGCAGTTAACATGTTCACATTTTCCACACTGGGCCTTTTCAGAAAACCCAGTGAAGCTTTATATTCCACTTACATTTGAAGAAAATATGTCCCTGCAGATACCTTTAAATATTTCTCCTTTTTTGTCTCTGTATTGTAACTGTTTTTACTACTTTACATTGAGACTTTGGCTATATGAGGTATTGGAGGAATATGCAGTTCTATAGAAAGGTATATTTGCAAATAAAGCCTACAAGAACCTTCAGGCTCAGGATCTGACTAATTTATGTGTTTGCAAATATTTCTATTCAAATACTAATATTCAATTTATTCTATTAATTTGTCAATTGATTAATGCATACATTGCACCTATTTGCATAAATAGGATCTCAGTCTCTATCATCAGTAATGTTAGCAACAGCTGTAATCATAATATTTAATTTACCTTTTGGTTTGGCTTACCTCAATTGATTCAGGTGTTTGGAACAACCTCTCTAATCCTGTCTTTTATCATAGCAGATTTCAGTGCAAAAGTTCATAGAAAAAGTTAGTAGTTAGGATGCCCCCAGACCAGATTATCTTTCACGAGCTATTGTCTTAACGCTAAAGGATTTTGGCTACCAGCACCAGCAGATCCAGGCCACGAACTCCTCCCACACAATCTGGTGCCTGGAGACTTGTAGACTCTGGTCAGGTTAGGGGATGTGGCTGCTGTAATCACTTCCAGTGGGGAGTTTCAACCAAACGTAGAGGACACAAACACAGCTGGTCACACAGACAAGGCACAGCCCCCAGGAGCTCCCCCATTCAGGGCTCACACCAGACACAGGCACACAGGGACATGTCCCCTCCTCTTCTTGGGCTGGCAGGGGCAGGAGGTCACAAGGGTAGCAAACAGCCAACACTCCCTGGGTTCAAAAGCACACACACACTGACAGACCCCCTGAGCAGCAGCAGAAAGGACCCTCTGCCTGGCCAAAAGCCCTGTCAAGATTCTGGCCCTTCTTACTCATCCCATGGGTCCCTGCCTCACAGGCTGGTCTCGCTGGGTGCTCACTATGCACACACTTGTCCCATAGGCACCCTGTCTTTGGGTCCCTCTGAATGCCTGCAGACTCTCCACCTGCCTGACAGCCCTGCCCACACCCAAGGCCACTACTCTCCAGCTGGTCTAAGCCTGGAGTTTGCCAGCAACTCCACACTCACATCCCACACAGCCATTTTGGGGGCACGAATAGAGCCTTGCCCCCAGAAGCTGGCACCTGGCCTGCATGCTGTAACTCACAGTCCCAATCCAGCTGCCACCACTAAGCCCCTCGCTCTCCTCACTCATATCCACCTCAGTAGCTGGTTTTGCAACAGAAACCACACCCACCTCGGTGGCTGGAGGTTAATGACCCTTCCAACTCCAGAGCTGACACCACAGGCCAAGGGCATCCACTGTCAGACCAGGGTATTTGTGTGTAGAGCCTGGCACCCAGTCACCTCTTACCTGTCCCCCCAACACCTGGCACTGACACACATGAGATAGGGAGTGAGATTTTTCAGAGAATTTGTTAAAATAAGATTTATTAAGAAAAAAAGATAGACTGAATTGTTCAGGTACAGGGTTCTGCTACACAAGCATGCTGACCAGCCCTGTTTAACACCTGACCTGCTCCTTCTATGCTGCTTTCCTCCTATTAATTTCTTCTCAATCTTCTTCCCTTAAACTTTCTTTAATAAATTTTGCATAGTTCCACAATCTATCTCTGTGGTATCCCAGTTGCTCACATTCCTCCACTTTCTCCTCTTTGTGCTAGTTACTGTGGTCAGGTTGGCCTTCTCCAAAGCAGTGCCTGTAGTTACTTAATGACTTTTCAACTAATGATGAGAAATATTGGGAGACTTTGCCTCCATTAGCTCTAGTCTATCGTTTGTCTGTCTTTGTGTGCTGTTTATCACTTCCTCCATTATTTATTATCCCCCTTTGAATGGAAAATGTCCTTTATCAGATAACCTGAATGAAGCTGATGTTCAGACATCCCATCCATCCTTAAAGTACTAATTAAATATTAAATATTATTAAAGAATTAAATATTTTATTCTAGGCTGAAAAAATCTATCCCTAAACATAGAAAAATAATCCAATATCATTAGTATGTACATATATATGTATTTCTGAAATATTTTGCCACACATATCATGGGACAACATATTTCCCATTGTCCAGATCAGTAATTACATGCTGCTTCTGTCAGTAAAAACTCTGTTTATACAACTTAAGAAAATATTATAGAATACATCCTAAAGTAGAAAATGATAAGTCAATGTACTTCACCTATTGTCTCATATAAGGTCACTTTGACTTTCTCATTATAGCAGGTAGGTGGTTAACTTAATGGCTCTGAAAATGAGTAACTTTATTACAGCTGCAGTATAAGACCTGTCAGATTAAATTTGTAATTATACTGCGTCAAAAGCATTTAGGAAATAATTATTTTTAAAATATATACTAGAAACATACTATTATACTATATTTCTTATTATTACATGTTTTACTGAGCTTCCTGATTGAAAATTTTTAAGTTGAAGAAAATGTGTTGAAGTAATCCGTCTGGTTACACATTGCACCAGCCTTTAGTGGGACAGTGTAAACTGCTGTGACATAATGCAATTTAACATTTGACATAATGCTGTATCACTAAAAAATAGTCTAATATAGTGTAATATTACTAGCATTCCATGGGCAAAAACAGGCTGTAAAATATCACACACCCTCTAGTTCTGCCAGAAGGTAAACCACATAAAATTATAGACTACATCTTCTGATTGAACCCCATTGATTAATCCTGGCTCCACCCTCTGCATATTTAAGAAAACTGCTCAAGAGTTTGATTAAATAGCTTTCAGCTTTATGTAAATTTGCAGCTACTCAAAACTAAGAATTTAACAGCACACCAGTATGTTTAGTTTCTCTGAGACAGTCATATCTACCATGACAGTGGGTTTTACACCTGGTTAATAGGGTATCTTCAGATATCTGACCAGCTCTTATTTGCATAGTATTGGTTCAGTACTCTATTATTAAATCCTATTTTTATTTAGATACTTGTATTCATTATGAAAGATCTGAAGTCATTAAGCTGAACTTTTACGTTAACACTTCTCTATTGCATTCTATATTGCCACTACTGAAAACACTGTGGTTTTCTAGCACAGTTCTTACAGTATTGGGAAATTTTATGGACAACAAGGAAATAATTTATTTTATAAATATGAGAGAAATTCATGGAGGGAGGAATATTTCATTCACATATTGTAATGTGGTATTAGATTATAGAAGTAAATTCAGATAGATTTCCCATGCAAAGCTATGAGAACACAAATCAATGTATCATGATTTTGGGAAAAATGAATTCCAGTCTATTAGCTAAGTACCTGCACAGCACTTAAATAGGACAAAAGACCAGCTGTAATAAAATATATGCATATCATAAATACATGCTAATTTGAGATAATAATAAATAATTACTTTGTTACATAGCTACATTCAGTAGCATGGCAAGATGGAGAGAGTTATAGATCATTATTAGATGAAAATACAGTCAGGGCCAACACTGCTTATGCCTTCCTAGAACATTTGTTAACATCTTAGTTTTGAACAAAGTCAAAGTAGTGAATATAAGAAAACAAAATTTTTTCCACTGAATGTCCTGGAAAGTTATCTAGAAAGCACCAATCTGGAAATGAATATGTCCCAGAAAAAATATATGTATTATATCATGTATGATTATTTGTGAGTCAAATATTTAAATGTATGTGAACATAAATATATGTATGTTCATATGAGTATCATATATGTAGTATGTATACAGAAATAAAATCATACATACCTTGTGTTTTAGTGTATAATGAAAAGATAGATGATAGAGAAATAGATATATACATAAATACATACATAGGCAAATAGTAGTTAGGTGGATAGATAAATAGCTATAGATATAGATATAGAGGTATTTACAGGTATATGGTTCAATAATTGATATAAAATCAACTGGGGATCTAAAGACATGAATTTCAGCATTATTCAGATCTTGAAAGAAAGACTATGTTTCTTCTAGCGCACATAATTGTAAAGAGAGGAAATGGTGCCTAGGAATACTTGCCATGTTATTTCTTTTTGAACCTCTGGTTACTCAGCATGCTACTTATCCTACTCAGTAACTGTAATATTAAACAAGAGGAGACTTTTAGCTTTGTAACAGAAATAGAAATTAAAGTAGGAATATATATGACTAGAAGGAGAGCAAGAGAGAAAAAAGAAAGCCCACTGTTTTAGGACTTGTGAAATGCAATAGATAGAATAGCCATGATTCCTGAGCAAGTACTACATAGAGAACAGGTAGATTATTAGAAGAGTAAGCCTTAGTTCTCTATTGTAAAGGAAACAATTTCCTGACAGCTTATATCTGAACTGGCTTTTCTCTTGAGGATTAGTGGCACATCATTTTCTCTTTCTATTCAGTCTAGCTGTCTCATATACTGAACATAAACATAGACAAAATTTTTATTATTCTCTCTACATCCAGTCTGTCAGCCTGCTGTGAGCAAGAACAGTAATATTCTGAGAAGAAATGTACTTCTTGAATGACCACAGTAATATTACCTATAATTTACTTTTAACTGCTTTTTCTTACTTCTAAAAACCTTAATTTCTAATTCGACTTGACAATGTCATTTAATTAGCAGCCTTTTCCTGCTGGTAAAAACAAGACAAGTTCCTGCTGAGTCTTATATATAGCCATTTAGGTTAAAGTTAAAGAAACACAAATATATAAGCCACATTAACTCTTCTGTCTAGGTTTCCCATAGCAGGAAAACAATTAAAAACACTTATTACAACCAGAGGTCAACAGAACTGGGAAAAAAAAAAAAACTACACTTCCAGTTTGGTAAAGGGTTCAATAGGTGACTCAGAACTGTCACCTTCTTTACTTAACCAGTTTAAATAGGTAATCAGATGGGCAGTTTTTCTGTTTTTCTTTTTTAATTTTCCAATGTGAAGGCTAAAGAAAAAGAAAATCATCTTAAAAACCTCTTTTGCTACTTATCCTTATGGTAAACTGGATTAGTGTTCACCCTGAACCCCAAACATCCTTTTTTTAAACCCATTGTATGCTTTGCTTTATTCTTAATTCAGATTTAAGAGGAAAGAAAAGAGAGGAAGAAAGGAGAAAAACTTCAGATGTTACATTTCCCCTAAATGTACTGCAAATTGAACTGGCTCAAATAACTTTTGGACCTCAGGAAGAACATGCAAGGATCAGAGACGGTGCAGCAGTGACTTGTGATGCCTGGAAAATGTTCAGCAGTTTGAGCTCTGGGTCTGGTTTCTGTGGGATCTAGCCTTGGTCTGATTACCTCACCCTGGGTATCAAGATGTGTTTTAGCAGCCCTTTAGTGCCTGTTTTTCCTCTTGTGGATATTCTATCATATCAGCTAACTTTGGGATATCTCAGGTCAAAAAGGTTCCTCAGATTTCATCAGCTGGTTTTTTAATAAGCAAATTTTCCAGACTTTGTCATTTTTATTCTTCTTATCTATATTAGATTTTTCTTTTTTCTATCTTTACCTATATATATATATATNGGAATACAACACGCTTTTTATACATACATATATATATATATATATATACATATATACATATATATACACAAATAATATCTATATAAAAGGTTGAGTTTTACCCAGCCTCATCAACTGTGTACTCTAATCCATATAATAATTTTTAGTTATTTAAGACAGCTGCATTTACTAATATGAAGGAAATTTGGAAGAAAAATATCTCAATACCCCTCCTATTCCAATTGTTTTCTAAAAGAAGACAAGATCTCAGTGTGAGCTTGGTGTTTCAAGGCGCCCAGAGAGATGAAACAAGTGGTGGGCCAAGGCTAGAGTCAAATGAGCTATCTGTTTTGACCCTATCAGACATTTTAAAGATTCTTGGAACTTGCTGGAGCTGGGCAGCTGAGCATTTTGACTTCTGTCAGGAAAAAGAAAGCAGCAAAACAATAAAAAAAATTAAATAACACCAAGGGACAGAAACTAGATCTAAGATAAATAAAAGAACAAAACATTAGTGACAGGTATTCCTGTTGCAGTACAGATAACTGTGGAAAATAGTAGAAAAACACATGAATTGAATGAACTGAAGTCTTACGTCCCTGAAAATACTCAGTTATACAGCTACCAAGGTATAGGGAAAACATAAATTTGTCACTTAAAAACTCAGATTATCCTTTAAATAAGAAAGAGGAAAAATTACAGTAGTTTCCTGAATCGATGCTTTATGTACTGTCGCTGAATATGAAATGGAGGATTTAGTTTGCTTTTAGAAACAAGAGATATCTTATTTTAAATAACTGAAAGGAACCAAAGCATCAAAATTAGTAATTTTCACTTTCATGGAATCATAGAATGATTTGGGTTGGAAGGAACCTTAAAGACTGCCAATTTCTCAAGCCCCTACTACTCACAGGGACACCTCTGACTTGATCCGGTTTCTCAGAGCCCCATCCAACCTGGCCTTGAACACTGCCAGGGATGGGGCATCCACAGCTTCTCAGGACAGCCTATTCCAGTGCCTCACCACTCTCTCAGAAAAGAATTCCCTACTAACATCTAAACCAAAGCTTCTTTCTTTGAATTTACCTTTGTGGGGATGAGTAAGGGGGTTTAAGGTTTTTCTTTCAAAGAAAAGATGTTTTATGCTATTACAGGTTATGAAAAGGAGAAGAAGAAGAATAAAATATTTTTAAAAAAAGGTAAATACATTATATTTCTACTAAATAACTTTGGAAATTGAGGAACAGGAATAATCCTTCTAAATCATATTCTAAGTTTCCAGCCAATTCTTAAATAATATTTCCACACTACTGTCTGATACATATTTATTATTTTCCATACAAAAGAGTAATTAAAGAATATCTATTAAAAAAACTTAAAAACCATATACAACATATATAACATTTACTTCTTCCCTTATCCATTATACTAGTTGTCCTTTTAAAGACATTATAATAGTTGTCCTTGAAAAGATGATAAGCTAGTATTGCACAAGCTATTCTTCACAAATCCACATCATACAGTTTTGAATACTTTATGCAGATGCTATATAGATGTTTACAACAATTTCTTGCTTAATAATTTTCTGTACTATTCTTTTGGAAATCAGAGTTAGACTCTGCTTTACATCTTTCGAAGTCCTTTCCTTACTCTTTTCATAGATAAATACAATGTTTGCTTTTTATTCTTCTGTGACTTCTTCAATCCTCAATACTTTCTTTATCACTAGATACTGCTTCTACCTTTTTCTTAAATACTTTTGGGAAAAAATATTTTTCCTGACGGAGAATTCCTTGAGTCTCTTCTGACTTATGCACACACTCTATACTGATCTTCCTTTTAAACACTTTGCAAATATAATTATTTTATTATCTATCATAACTAAAATTTTTAAATTAAGAAAAATCTAGTGTCCATATGAAAATGATTTTATAATTTTGACTGTGTTGTCCTCAATATATTTATAGAACCAATGCATTTTCAATTATGCTGTTTGATTTTTGTAATTCATGCTTTTGTGTTAATGATTTTACATCTAATGTTTCTGTAATTTCTGCTATTATGTATAGACCCTTTTTTTTTTTTGGGAGGGGGCTTCTTACTTAGTAAGAACTCTTGTTTTCTTCTATTTATTTCTATCTTTTTTTGCCCTTACAAAATGTCAGGACAGCAGTGTCTGTTTCAGTATATTCTCTTTTAGGAGTTGTTAGGTCTTTTTTTCACTTAAAAATAATTCCCAATAGTCATTTTTTGTCAATGCATTGAGTTGGTTGAAATTTACAACCATTCTCATGAGTATGTAATTTTCTTTCCTTCTTTCTTTCAGATAATTTATTTTACTGGTTTGTAAATTATTCTCTCAAATTTGTTTTCTGCATGCAAAATCTCACATAGTTCCCACTGTTTATGTTAATCAAATTCAGTCTAGTCAAACCTCCATTTATATACTTCTGTTTCCTTCCAAAGACAGTCTTTGACTATTCCTCCATCAACCATCTGTTTCTTCCGGGTATATTAATTGTAGGCATCTAAGTCCTTGTGATATTCCTTCCCAGATACTGAGATCTGTTTTACTTCCTTGGTTCAGGAACAGGACAATGTAATAGACACAAGTAATACTCAGAACAGAAACTACTACGTAGACAGAAATTGTTTCTTTAATAAGTCAATTAATATCTATGCATATATGTATACATGTATTTATTAAATGCCTGTAAATTAAACAGGAGCATCAGCTACTTAGTATGGAATAATATCTGGTGTACTGATTTGGGTGGCTGGTGGGCTGGGGTTTAGTGCCATTTTTATTCTATACCATCTGGTCATCACTGGGGCAGGGGTGTCAGCAGGAATATCCAGTAGGAATACCTGCCCCACTGTAAATCAGACTTTTTTCTCAGTTCTCCTTAGCTGGAGGGTGTTGGCATAACATCTGCAGACCCATCCTCTGCACCCTGTCCTTTTTTCTCTCCCTTCTCTGTGATGCCTTTGTGGGACATGCTGCTGAGAAGAGGTAGAAATGTGCCTCTGGGTTGTGGTGCTGAAGGGGCAGTGGCAAGGGGTGGCTGAGCCCAGTGGTGCCGTGGCAGTGTGGAGCTGGCACCCTGGCAGGACTGTTTTCCCCCTCTCCCCAGCAAGGTGAAGCGATCAGGACCAGCAGTGCTGGTAGCAGCTGAGCCCAGCTGAGCCGAGAGGCAGCCCAGCAGAGCCAAAAGGAGCACAGCAGAGCAGTAGGAAAACTGCAGTGACCCATAGGGAGACCCCACAGTGTGAAGGAGTATTAGAAGTGGCAGCATTGACACCTGCTCAGAGCTGAGCTCAGTGGAGAAGCAGCATGACCCTTACTTGGATGACCTGGCCTCCAGGGTTTGTCATTGTCTTACTCTGTTTTCAGGCTAGGGGACAGGAAATGGTAGCCATTGGAAATCCCCCTGCCATACTGCCTTTGTTCCCAACAGCAACATGGATGGAGTATGGGTACAGCCTCCATATTGCCTTTGTGTTGGGAAGCCACATGGATGCCGCCTTCAGGGAGTGTCTCCCATCTTATTTTTGTTCATGATGGTAAAAATGTTTTTTAAGGGAAAATGCCTTTTCTTTTTGTATAATTTTGCTGGTTTTATTGTGGATGTGTTATTCCTGCCTTGTATTTTCAGTAAATCGTTACTTCAAACCATAATCTGTTTTTGTCCCTTTCTTACTGCAAGAAGAAGGAGGAGTGACTTATTTGGAGTTTTCTCTTTCTTCTTCTGTGTTTTTTTTTCTTTCTTTCTTTCTTTCTTTCTTTTTTTCCTTTCTTTCTCTCATCCTCTCTCTGAAAGAATGATGAGGACTTTGAGCTTTTAAGTATCATTCTTACAACAAAATAGTGTAAAGGAAACAGGTGTGTAGGTATGGACAGAAGAATGGGTTCTTCAGTTGTCAGTAATGACAGCTTCTGTTATGTGAAAACAGTGCAAGCATTATATCTCAGAACTTTATCAGATATCACCTGATAAATCTAGCCATGGCATTTCAAGACATTGATCTCTAAGATATTACCATACTTTTAGAACAGGGAACAGAACAAGGACATGTACTTAATTTATTTCTTTTCCTTACTCTCAGTGAAAAGATACCTTTATAGTTTAGTTAATATTCTGGAATATTACAGTTCATATTTCAAACTATCATGTGCAAAGATTAATAACAGCTTGTGATTTCATTTTTGTATTTTTCATCTGTCTGTCACAATTTAGAAGAATGCTCATGAAACTTGGTGTAGTCAATAGCAACTGTATAAAAAGATGTGTCAGAAGAAGCAATTTTTAAAATTTTTTTAGTTCATTCTATAACTATTTAGTTGAATGGTAAAGTTAAGGGTAATTTTTAAATTTTCATTGTTAGTGGTTAATTTAATTTTTCAGACTGTTCTATTAGAAAATAATGAGCTATGTAACTACACTTAAAAGTACATTATATTTCAAAGTATAAGAATATATGGTAATCTGTTATGGTTAATCTAGTAATTTAGAAGCTTCAAAATACTAAATTTAAAACCCAGGATATTCTGGAACATATTAATTTTGATGTTAATTTATGTTACCATTAAAGATTATATAAAGAGTATAATATGGGGTGTTCTCAACAATTTCATCTCCTCACCTTTCCCTTTCTTCTTGGTCCTCCAGTTGGGACAGCGTTATTGAGAGCACAGAGGATTTCAGCTTCCACCTGTCATATGTCGTATTCATTGTTAGTCCAGCCATAAATATAGAAACCACACTTTAAAACAAAGACTATTTACCCTCACAAATAGTGCTGAGACATTCCACATTTTGCTTTAAATAATTTTACAGTAGCCTCCAAGAAGAACTGAACTATAATAATTATTTGTCTGATCATAGGCAGTCCAAATCCTAACTGACAGAATTTAGTTTAGTACCATTTTGCTGAAATGTCAAGGAAATAAATTTAGTTTGACCATTAGCTAATACTCAGCAACTAGTTATAACACAAAAATTTTAAAGTGTGTCTGAGATTTTTGGCTTTGGTTTCATTCTTTCTAAGTTTAAAAATTCTGTATTACTCCTAAACTGAGGAACAATATTAGATTTACCATGTTAGACTTTCCTTAATATCACTAGATATACAAGATTTTAATGGAAGATTGGGACCAGGCGAAATATATTCTCAACAAACTCCATAGGATTTTACATTTCTTTAAATTTGCAGAAAACAGACAAAAATCCCACACTCAGCATGAGGTGATCTGTGTCAGGAAATGCCAAACAATTTCAAGCAACTGAAAAGCATTTTTGAGAAACTCCTGGTGCATAGAATTGAAAGATCCTAAGAAGACCCGAGAACTATAAATAACTGAAATAATAAAAAGATAATTGTGCTCAGAAATGGTGGGTAATGTTAGTGAGGGTCTGTTACCACTTTAGCAATGCAACATGAATTTTAAGTTTAATGCAACAAATGTCACATCTAATCTCTGCCTGAAAATCTGCTCATAAGAAGTCATAAGCATCTCAAAATTATGTTCACTTCCATTCCATTTTATCCTATTATGGTATCAAAACCAAAAAGATAACAGGCAAAACCCTGCTAATACAACTATTTATGTTAATTAATCAATATTACTATAAATAACAAAACTATATAAATTTATATAAGCATAATGGAATGTTCTAGCAAATGTAAGGTAGTGTTCAAGCAAAATACTTGAGAATAAACTATTTTGTAGAACCTCAAGAAAAGACAATACTCCTGTCAGAAAGAAATGTCTCTTATTTTTTATCAGCGACAATGTTTTAATAACATTATTATTCATCTTTTGTTCTACTTAGTAGAGAAGATTCAAGTAAAAAAGAGTATTTGCTGCTGACATAGGAATAATGCTAAGTCACCTTTCTCTGTGTATTGCTCAGAACATCCTGATGCATTGCTCAAGGACACAGATCCCATTTCAGATCAGGCCACTGGAAATGAAAACTGGTAAGACAAAATATGTCTCACTTATATAACATTTAAAAAAATCTCTGCAATTCTCTGCAATTGACTATTTTACTTTATTATTCAAAGTGCTTGAGAAATTGAGAGGTTTCTTTCCTCTTGGATTGCATTACAGTATCCCAATACATTCACAATTTTTTGTCATCAGACTAATGAGAACTTCTTGAGATTTTAATTTTTCATTTCTCCTATTCCCCTTATGTTCAAGGAATCATGTCATACTGATTAATATTGTGCCAGTTTATGTTCTCATTAAAATCTGTGTCCAAAAATGAGGTAGTGGAATTTTTCAGTGCCTAGTCCATTATGTTAAATCAGGTACTATGTTCATGTATTGCACTACTACAACCTATTTTGAATTTTAATTAGTTAGGCAGTTTTGGTTTTTTCCCCAACAGGTTACCAAGGTATAAACAAAAATTGTCCAGCTGATGAAAATTCACTCAACTACCAGGGATGGTGTACATTTGTGGGTCACAGTAATTTAGTTTAAATATTATGCGAAAGTGGAAATTGTATCTATTTCATATGAAAGGCTTCTAATGAGAATTGATAGCAGGACACAGTTATTTTCTTCTCATGCAAAATTCCAAAATAATAAATATTAGTTAAAATATAGCAATAACATTATGGTCTTCTTCTGGAATTATGTGAGTGATTTTAGTATTTTGTTTTTCTGATCTTTAAATGAGAAAAAATGTTCCACACATAAAGAGAAGACAGACAATACTCGGAATTTAATTACTGTCCATTTCAATGAGCATATCTGACAGGATATTGAGATGAGGTGATGAACAGATATATTTCAAGGATGAAATTTTAATAATAAAATGACACATATATTCCTTCATGTCTACACTCAAACAATAAATCCATTTTGTACTACTCATAACAATATTTTACAGTAAATGTATATAATCTTTTTCATGGTAACACAAAGTGGATAGCAATATTTTGTATTTATTATCACCACAAAATAAAATGATGTTTAAGGTTAGAAGGGAGTTCTGGAGATTATCTCATCCAACCCTTCTGCTCAAGCAAGACAATCTAGAACTGTATGTCCAGGACCATGTCTAAATTGCTTCTGAATATCTCCAAGGGGAGGTGAATATCTCCACCGCTCCTCTGGGCTCCCTGTGCAAATGATCAGTTGCCTTCACAGGAAACATGTTTCTAATGTTCACGTGGGACCTTCTGTCCTTCACTGTGTGCCTTTTGGTTCTGTCACCGGGTATCACTGAAAGGAAGCTTGGCTACTTTAGAGCCTCTTTTCAGACATTCTTACATAAATGAAATCTCCCCAGAGCCTTTAACCCTTCCCTTATTTCTTCCATATATATGCTCTTTGTTGGACTCTCTCCAGTATATCCATGTGTTATCCATCAGTCTTGTACTGAGAATCCCAAAACTGCACACAGGCTCCGCACGTGGCCTCGTAAACGCTGATTAAAGGAGAAGAACCACCTCCCTCAACCTGATGGCAATAATTTCCCTACTGCAGCCCAAGATTCGTTTTGAATTCTTTGGGGCAAGGGCACATTGCTGGTTCCTATTTCAGTTGATATTCCTCAACTTTTCTCCAGGGCGTATTCTGCCAAACTCTTTCTCATCTAGGCAGCCCCAAGCATACATAATTGCATGAGCTTGGTCCTTGCCTAGTAATAGGACTTTGCAGTTCCCCTTACTTAGCTATGAACTTCCTGATGTCTAATTTCTCCAGTCTGTTTAGGTCCTTCCAGACGTAATTATGACCGTTTGGCATATTAGCCATTCCTCACAGTTTTGTGTCATCAGGAAACTTGCTGAGGGGTACACTCTGCCCCATCATCTGAATCATTAATCAAAATATTAAACAGGACTTGATCCAGTACTGACCCATGGGGTACACCGCTACTTACCAAACTCTGACTAGACTTCGTGTGTTTGATCTTAAATGAACATACTTGATTATGAGGATCTTATAGGAGACAATGCCAAAGGCCTTCCTGAAATCCAGGTAGACAATATCCACTGCTCTACCCCCTCTACCAGTTATTTAATCATAGAGGTCTATCCAGATGATCAAATATGACTTCCCCTGGTTGAATCTGTGATGACTACTTCTGATGACTAACTTGTCCTTTATGAGCCTGTGCTCAATCTAATCTGTGGAAGGTCTGTTGAAGTGAATAAAACCACTTCCATTAACTTAGAAATGATAATAAGACACAATCATCAAGGGAAAATTTGGCATAAAATGAAATGGTACATATATGATATCTGAGTAGCAAGCAAACCTTCAGATACATGAAAAATTAGGACTATCATGAGGAACAGTTAAATTTCATAATATTAAAGCTTATGATTACTTTGCTGCTTGCCTTTTGTTCTTTTTACTTTCCAAAGGCATCTTACAAAAGAGAGATTAGTGTATTAAAATCTGGATACCTTTTTTGTGATAAAGACATAACTCTTACAACTGAACCCACAATGAATGAACAGTCCTTGAAGTGGACAGCTTGGCAAAACTGCTGTCTGTTTCACTGGGGCTGATTCATAATTCATTTAGTTACACAATGAAAGAAGTAACTAGACAGTATGTTGAAATTATTTTCAGTATGTCCTTAATAGTCAGTCTATATATGAAAATTATCGAGGTTGATGCAAAGGACTTTGTCAATAGCTCTGTGCTTCAAAGAAGGGAGCAGGATAGACCCTACACAGGCCTGTTGAACACTGCAGATAAAGTGCTAGACATGAAACATGGCTGATTTCTGCAGTAGTTCTAATTCTGATTTCCTAAAAGCAATTCTTGGATCCTTCGTCTTGAAACATTACTGTATGTTACACCATTATCATGTTATAGCTTTTCATGCTATAACATACAATTCTACCACCATCTCTCATATATTTAATGAATCTTGGCATATGAGAAGTGATAATGCCTTTAGAAAAACAAAGAAGAAAAATAAAGAAAACAAACAAACAAACCAAACCAAACAATATTTCTCTGCACAGAGACAAGATCAACATACTGAAAAGGCAAACACCAAACATGAATAAGAAATAGTATATGAAGAAGCCCATTTTTTTCCACTCATAACATTTTGCCTAATAAAGGATATTATCTTTCTGTACAGACCTTGTTTCACATCCTTCATCTGTCTTGCTTACAGCAGTATTAGCATTTGCATTTGAGGGAGTACATCATAGCAGATAAAATGTGAATATTTTATGGTTTCAAGCCCAGAAATCATTTTCTAAAAAAAAAAAAAATGTTTTCAGGCTTATTAACTTTATCTGGATGTAGAAAATCCTGACTCAGTTGTATGATGTAAATTTGTAAATTCAAATTCTCTAGCAATAGAGAATACTCTTAAACTCATTAAAATTGCATATTCTACTAGTAGATAGTGATATGAACCTCTTATATAATGGCCTTAGCTAATGAAGAATCCAAAGAAGAGAGTAATTAATGCAATACAAATTTTTGACAGCTGTAAAACTTATGTCAGCTGATGGATCTTAAATCATAGACCCATAGAATGCTTTGGGTTGAAAGAGACCTTTGAAGGTGAGCTAATCCAATATCCCTGCAACAAGTAGGAATGTTGGTTCCTCAGAGACCTGACCTTGAATACTGACCACCTCTCTGAGCAACCTGTGCCAATGTTTCACCACTCTGACAGTAAAGAACTTTTATTTTAATGTATCTAGTATGAATCATCACTCTTTTAGTTTAAAACCCTTGCCCCTTCTCCCATCACAACAAACACTGCTAAAAACTTTATTCCCATTTTTCTTGTAGGTATACTTGATCCAATGCTAGACGGGAAGGAGTGAGTCAGCATATATAGGACTGTATCTTTTACATATCAGGTGAATAAAACAAAGGATGAGTATTAGATGTTTAATAAATTAGGGAGTATTAATTAATTTTTCTGGAGATATTACCAAGGTCAGAATGTAATACCAGTTCATCAGAAAAGAAAAAACTTTTAAAATAAAATTTCCATACGTTAAGTCGTTCAGGATGCCTTCAGATTATAAATTTACAAAAAGTAGTTCAAGACAACAACTAGCCACTTATTTTATTATATCAAATGCAACTAATTGTTGCAGTGAGAATTTTCAAGACACTCAAAATATGTCTTGTAGGTTTAAAATGTTTTTTTTATAAACTTGTGTGTGTTCCTGTTGATGACAATTCATGACCCCATAAGAACAATTTAAAAACCAACTCAGAAACTACTTTAGAGAAACCAGAATTTATCCTCAGTAGAGCTAAAATACAGTTTACATTTAAGCAACTCAGAGCCATAAGCCAGACTCCAGAGAGCCCAAAAAGCATGCTGACCTTTGATGTATGCTCTCTAGACCAGTATGCTTGCTGAACTCAAAAAGAATAACTTATGATTAATTCAGTTCAGCTAACTGTACTAGCTGAAGGATAGCTATCATTAGTTAATCTGTTCCTCTCCATATATACTCCCTGATCAGCCATTTAGGAATGATTATAGACAAAATTAGTTGAATGTCATTATATGCAATATAGTGTGCTTTGGTTTAACTATCCCACCTGTCTAAGAACTTTTATTTTCTAAGAGAGAAGCTCTTTGAAGTGAGGAACAGGAGGAAGTTAGGACTGAAACAGTTGTTTCACAGGCATGAAAAAAGAAAATTAATTAAGAGGTGTAACAGTTAAATTCTCCATGTCACACTTTTGGTTTATGTTTAAAAGAAATATGTATACAAGTAAGGGTTTTTAAATTTAAAAAGAGAGAGTATGCCTATACAGACAGTACTCAACAAGCATAGAGGCTGTTTCTGGAACACATCACACCAATAAACTTCCAAGCATGGTGTTGGGGTATATTAGCAGTTTAGCATGAACATGTGAATTCAGAAACAGAGATGTCTCTCATGCCAAAGTGTTGTAATAGTGATTGAGCAATCACACACTCAAATAAAAAAAAATACTTGCTGCTATTACAGCATGAATGATTATTTATTCAATTTTGGTTTTGCTGTCTGAAATTTAGGTTTCCAAGTGTAAAGTAACTGTGTATTTACTCTTGGTAGTCGTTAGAGAGCACCCACCCTGTCTCAGGTCACTTGCTCACATTAAATCTGTCTCTGGTTGGGATGAATTGCCATCTCAAAGAGCTTTCTTTCTTAATTTATTATAAATAAAACAAGTTTTAAATAAGAAATTTATGCCATCCTAACTACCTTAAAGTAGCTCTCCCTGGCCACCAGCTGCCTCTCCAAAACATGGAACTTATGCAGACTGTGTCATGTGTCAACTGGCCTCCAAATCTTCATTTTCTGACTTCCTAGGGCATCTAATAACAAGAGCTGTAGGAAGGCAGGACGTTAGCTAATACCTGAACAGCACTATTTTTCAATGCCCTATGGTTCAAAATTTGGCATTGGCACTGTTAGTAACAGGACACACGTTTTACACAAAGCCTCAGGACTCCAGCTTCTCTCTCTGATCCTTTATTAACCTGCCTGCAGGTTTGTTTCATTTGGTTTAACTGTGACAGTAATTTTACTAATTAACCAGCCAATTTGGCTTGCTTTTAAATAACTTATGTACATTGTCACCAACATTTTAGGATGAGAACTTAATGATAGCATAGAGAAAGAGGTTTCTGGTACCAGAGTACAGGCCTTGTGTCTGTGGGGAGGCAGGATGTGGGCTAGAGATGTATAATTATGAGATGAGAAAGTATGGGATATAAGTTAACACTGAACACTTCACAACTGTAAGCCATGGGCATTCATTGTGAATTTTTCTTCTGTAGAATTATTCTTTCTTTTACTGTAACAACTGGATCCAAATGTACAATGATTCTTGGATTAAACTGCTAAAATTTCAGTTATACAAATGACAAATTATTGATTGTGTATATAAGGTGATTCTTCCTTGCCTGTAAACAGGATTTTCATCATTAACAGTTTTCAAAGTTAAATTATTTTCCTGTGGACAACCAAGACCAAGTGCCTGACTGTAGATGGTAAACTTTGGTATGCAGTTTGATTTACAGATATTTACAGAGATCTGTGATGTGGGGCAGGCAAACATGGCACGTGTGGATTAAATAAGTCTGCAGATTTCAGCAGCAGCAGCTGGAAGTCAAAAGAATTTCTAAGCAGTCATTAATAGCCCTACAAAAATATGTTTACATGACTGGAAACAGCCCACCTGATATTCACTGTGACAACTAGACTAAAAAATATTGGTAGGGTTTAAAGATTAACAAAGCAGCGCCTAGGCTTTCTCTTTTTGCGCAGCATTTTATAATATAAGGAAGTTCTCAAACATTTGGAGTCAAGTCAGACTCTGAACTAGAGTGTCATTTTCTACTGATAGTCTTATATTCCTTTTTTTCCTTGAAATTTTAAAAGATTGCTTCTGTAACGTCCTGTTTCAAAGTTTTTGATACCTACACTGGGTGGTTAATCAATGATTCCTTATTATCCTAGTACACTCAAATATCATGGTGATAACTTCTAGTTAGACACAGACTCTGAGAAAGATAATATCTGAATAACAGGAGAAGAAAAAAAAAAAAACAAAAAAACCCACCAATACCTAACCAGTTAATCAAAGAAGTCAATTATTTAGAAAATGTAGTATACAAGTGCTCTTAAGTGTAGTTTCAGTATCTGCTGAAATCAGTGTCACTTTGTTTATTATAAATGTCAATTTGGTTATCTGACTAAGCATATGACATATTTTTATGATAGTGTCATGGACACAACTGTGTAAATTTAAACTGCCATTTTATTCAGTCTGAGAGACTGTATAAGTGCTAAACAAATTTAATTTACTTAACTATCATAGTGTGATATTTGCCTTTTTACAAGGTCTGAGTGTGTATGTGAATGTGTTTGTGTGATTTCTTTCAATTTTTAATTTGAGATTTTCTAGACAGGCTAACAGCTTTTCTAACTTCATTAAGATTTATTCACTTAGGTCTGTTCATCTCCATTGAAATACTTCTGTCTTGTAACAGCTTTAAAACATTCTTGAAAATAGGATCTGACTAAATTTATGGAAAACAGCGCAAATATATTACAAAAATTTGATAAGTTATATTGAACATCCACATTGTAGACATTGACATAAGTCAGTCTTATGTGTGTGCCCTTCCTAATTAGCAGGAAAAAGAGGAATCTTTAAGGGCACGGCTGATCTAACTGATTTTAGGCATTTCAGATTAAATAAATCATCCCTAGATTGTTTATTTCTCTTCATTGGTTGTGAACAAAGTAACAGAGTCTATCAGGATAAACTCAGGCATAGACAACCACTAAATTTTTTTTTGTTGTTTTCCCTTTTCACAAGATCAATGCCAGCCTTTTACATTATTTTTTGGTGGATTTTTATGTTCCACTACTGCATTATTATTTCCTTATTTCTTTCCTGAATGACTAATTCATCTTGCATATATTTTTTAAACTGCAATATGGTTAGCAAGGAGACAAACTTTCATTTTTCTGTGATTGCTTGGATATAGTAACTTTACCTATTTATTTATTTATTTATTTATTTATTGTAGTTAATGTTTTAGGGAAAGAGAGATGAAAGATTTTCAAGAAATCCAGTATTTGTTTCCCACGGTTTGATTGTCATAAATGACACAATTTGTGTATGCAGACTTCTAAAGTTACAAGATAGGCTGCATTTCAAATATAAGTAGTATTTTTTCTGAAAAGTCTATCTTAATTATTCACCCTGAAATTCTGGAGGATGTTCTTGTTTTTTTTTATAGAAAACTAAAATTATGCTTCAGTTATAGTAAATAGGTAATTCTCATAGGATATCTTTAAGAAAATTATTTTAAAAAAATCACTAGCTGAGACTGTTATCTAGGTTTTCCACAGAATTATTATTCCCTGAAACTACCTGTTACTATTTTTGTCAATGAGTGCATCTTTCCAGGTTTTCAAAATATGGGTAGTGTGACTTAAAATGTACTCAAATAAAAATAATAACTTATAGAGAGAAATGCAAGCCTGGGATCAGTAGAATTGCAACTAAAACCCCCAATGCTACAGAGAAAATAAACTGTGAGAATCAAACAAGGCTCTTGAACTTGAAAAAGCTGGACTACAAAAATCTTTATAAAATACCTTATGTGAGTGGTTTTGGCAACTGGGTTTTGAGAATAGATGAAAATAAAATTTTTAGAATGATTTTAAAAGGTTTATGTGGTGAGTTGCACTAGATGTGATAGTTTTCATGCACATATGTGCAAAAATATATGTTTATATAGATTGATATAAATAGACATATATATGTTCATGTGTATCTGTATATACATATATATGTACATATACCTGTATATGTACATATATGTTTATATGAAAGTATACATGGATGAAAAGAAGTTTAAGATACCCCATATATTATTTCATATTAGATATTGAATGTGATGTATCTGTACATGTGACAAATACTAACCTTCCTTTTAAAGGCCATCACTGCATGATGTAGATTACTTCTGGGAAGATGGCAAAATTAATAATTTGTTGTTTGAAAAGTAAATCAGTACTTTTCAGAAAACCTTGTAATGAACAAGACTAGAATATGAATAAATACCACCGTATAATTTCCAGAAACTGTACCTCTGTAAATATTTCAGGTTAAACAAATAAATGGGTATATAAAAACTTAATTCTTTGGAGTCATTTTGACCAAATTATTTTCTTATGGAAAAAGATGAAGTATATGTTACCAATCCATAAATATACACATAAACATAAAATTAAAAATTTATCGATAGTACAATTTAAATTTTATATTTGAAAATGGTCAGCAGGCTCAGGTTGATCTTGAGTTTTAAGTGTTAATGACAGTGGAGAAAATTATACTGTCTTTATCATTATCACATGACTATTTTTTTTCTTTGATGAAACCACATTCTATGTGGAGAATTATCAATCAGATAATAGTCGTCTTGAATTTTGAGTATGAAAAAAATTAGTAACTTTCCAAAGCCTTAGGTTTTTTTAACAGCAAATATGATCAATTATATATTTTTTTTATTTTCTTTTTTGGTTTTTTTTAAAATGTTTTCCTCATGTATTAGTCCCCTTAGACACTTTTTACTGTTTCTTACTCTTAGGGGTACCAAAGATTTGCCCCGTCCAATCATATATTACGTGATATAGTGGTTTTTAAAGTGCTTTTCATGATATTTCTGTAAAGAATACGAAATCTAAGAATCCTATCCTGTAGCCTACACTCAAGTGGGAATTGCCTAAAGAATTTAATTTAACAGAGACTGAAATGCTAAAAAAAATGTTGATAACTGTAAGACTTGTGTTGCTCAGATGCTTACAGCTGGGAGTTCTGATCTTTCCCTATTCTGGAAAAAAAAATGTAAGGGGAAAATTACAGATAACAATAATATTCAGTTAACAATGATAAGGAATATTAACTCAGCATCCTAATATAAGATCTGGAAATGTACAAATATATCAACTACAAATTCTTGTCTGAAAATACAGCATTTGGCTGCTCTAAGGAGAGAGACAATATCCTGAAAGAGATGAGGATCTTAAAGAGGACAAGGAGGAGACAATTTAATAGTCATAACAGAAAATTCCAGGAGGTCTAAATTTTAAATTTTAAATAGAAAATGCTTGTTGAAATCAGAAATCCTTGCCATTTTTTCCACTTCTAAAGGACTAATACAATTATAATTCTGATCAAATCCTGCCAGATTTCAAGAAAGCAGACCACATCAGGATTGCTGTGTCCACTTGTGGAATCTCCATCCCTGGAGATATTCAAGAATTGTCTGCATGCAATCCTGTGCAATGTGCTCCAGGATGACCCGGCCTGAGCAGCAAGGTTGGACCAGATGACTCACTGCAGTCACTTCTAACCTTACGTATTCTGCGATTCTCTGAAAGGCACATTTATTTTGTTTATTTTTACTAGAACACACTTTCACTAAAAAAAACTGGGAAAAAACAAAAAAGAGAAAGGAAAGGGGGTAGAAAGTTTCAGAACATGAAGACAGCAGAAAATCATGGTAATTCCAACCCTTTTCCTGCAGAAATTATTTTTTGACATCTAGTCATCCAGCAGGATAAATACAGAAACTCTTAGGCTTCATGTGCTATTTGTGTATTCTTTTGCCACTGTGTGGGAGGTGAACATTTGTCCCAGGAAAGGGCATTTAACAGGTGTATTTACCACATTGTTTAACATTCATTAGTTTAGTATTAGTCACCAACTAAATATCAGAACTGCTAATTGTGTGGTTAATTTGTATAATTATGTACTATGGTTGATAGATGTTGCTTGAGATGGCAATATGTCTATCACAAATTAGAATACAAGCACAAAACAATATCAATCAAGTTGAGGAAATTCACTTAAGTCTAGTCTCCCTTATATTAATGGTTATAATTTTGTTCTTCCTTTTGGATAAATGACAGCAGTTTTTACTTCTAGAGATAAATACAATTTCATTCCGCATCTATAGTTACCTTAGTGACTAAGGAATTTTTAATTCAGGACCAAGGAGAACTATGGTTAGAAGAGTCCATTCTAATCTGAGGCCATGAAAATTATTTTGTTGTTGTTGGTGGTGGTGATGGTGGTGGTTTTGGGTTTTTTTTGGGGGGGATAAGAAAGGTGTTTAAATGACCCACTTAAGCTATTCTTAAAGCCTGTTGTATTTTCAGCAAAATTAAGGCTCGTTTGACTTACTGAAAACATCAAAAGGATAAATTGTTGACGACACTAGCTAGTGAAGAAAAAAAAGACAAACTTTGAAATGCTTGCGTTAAAAAAGTATATGTATCAATGTGATTCCATTCAGATTCACAGTAGTGGCAGAACAAAAAGTCAGAAATTAATATTTAACTAGGGAGTAGATGAAGATAATTGGTTTTTGTTTGATAACGAGATCCATATTCTAGTCTGTAGGCAGAATCAGGGTAGTTGGACATTGGTCTAAGTAGAGATTTTTTTGAAGAACTATAGATCATGAAAATTAAGATTCAGAAAATATAGGAGGGAGTTAAAGAACTACATACTAAGTCTCAAGTTATGAGCAGTTGTTCAGAATTTACTTTCTCTAGTCTAAATATGCATAGATTCCAAAAATTCCTTATGTTCATTAGATCATTAGTTTCTTTCTGAAATGTGTTCTGATATCTGTCAAAGCAGGAAAGCATGGATTTTTCCACATTTTAGTGCTGTCATTTTATATTCAGTCCCAAAGACACATTAGTAGTTTATGCAGGTGTTTGGAAAGTTAGCCTCTGAAAAATTCCTGAACTTGATTTTGCCTTAATTCCAATTCAATTCATAGTCATGTAAAATGAATAGCTCTTAAAAGAGATTTTATTCTTTGAAAATTCAATAGATACTCTAAAGAACCAGAAAAATATCAGAGAAGTTCATGAAGCATCTTTGCAAAGAGATGAAACAGTAGATCTTGCTGTCATGAAAAGTGAGTTCCATTGGAAGCATATAACAAATATAGTTAAACATTAAAATTCATTTTTAACATTAAATATCTTGTATGTCTGGAACTTATGCACTTTACATATAAAACACTTTAAAGGTCAGGAAATCAATCACCTGTGTTTTACTTGTCATCTCTATTAGTTTAAGCCAATATAAAATAATTAATACTTCTTTGTACTGCAGTTCTGTCTTGGCCTGATTGATCCTCTATAAAACTATTATAAAGGTCACAATATGATAAGTCAAAGACTATCGAGGAACAGGAGGGTGCGCGGCAAGATAAACATGTCACCTATTCAGGAAGGGAGTCAGGTTATTTCCTATATTTGGAGGTAAATGTTAGCTAAACCCAAACCACTTTGGTGTTAAAGGTCTTCCTGTATTTCCGTTGTGTAACTTTATTTTTCATGATTTAAGCATGTGTATAGCAGCATTATCGTTGGGTTAATCCTTCTAAGATGATAGGTGATTGTTTAAAAGTTAAAACTCTTGAAAAATTACTTACAAGATATTTAATTTTAAATCAAATCATATATTTATTTATAGTGTGCAATATCTGTGTCCAATATACTGAATAATTTTGTGTAAAGACAGCATATATGCACATGAATATAGCTTTTACATTAGTTATATATGAGAAAGGGATTGAGTAAAGAGGTAGAGTGAGAGTAATAGATATATTATAAACATGATTGTTACATTAATGAAGTATAAAAAATTTGACTTTATGGTATTATTTTGAAATTATTAATTAAATTTATGCCAATAGCCACTAGTCATGTGTACTTTTACTATTTTTCACTCCACTCCCTATGAATTAGCTTAAGATTCTATTCACTGAGTTGTTTCATGTAATTGTTATGAATTCTATTATAACACGTGTTTGTTTTTATTCCCCTGAGACATAATATGATCAAACTTGTGTACTCCATTGAGTACGCAACTTTGTTGAAAGTTGTGTACACAACAGAGTTGAAAATAAGAAATATAAAAATCCTTTCTTAGCATCACAGCTGATGGTGCAATGATAAAATCCCATTTCATGTCACATCTAATCCAAGAATAACTATTTTGATTTTATGACCAAAAGGAAATGCTGAAGAAAAAACCTGTCATCTGAGAAGTAGATTTTTGTTTTACATTTTTAGATGCTGTAAATGAAGAATATGGACATAAGTAAGCACACACATTTGAGTGTCTTTTGTGTGGTTATACTGAGCAGTTTAAAGTTTTATTACTCTTAGAAAATTAATAAAAATAATCTTGGAGGAGAGGGAGCAAGAGAGAGAGAGAGAGAGAGGATTGTGCAAAGAAGTCTGTTAGACAATATCTTTGTTTTGTAATTAAATGAATTTGTTTCATGTTTCAGTTGAACTTATCATCTTCAATATAACTTATGTTGGAGTGAAAGCAAAGCTTAGTTTTGTGAATAAACACCTTAAAATAATTTTCTGTGTGAAAATATTGAACTGAAAGTACTGAACTCTGAAATATCCTATTCTGAAATGCTGCAGTGTCTTTTAAATTATATACAACACTAGATACTATTTAAGAAAGCTAAAAAATAATTTAAAAAATTTTATTACTTTAATTCCTGAGCTGTTATTTCAACAAGTCTATGGAAAATGTCATTAATATATACAATGAATACAGTAAAATATTTGAAAATAAAAAAATCACCCCACAGCTTAAACTCCAACAAAAAATGTCAAATAAAATGTCCCCAGGAATTACAGTGAAACTGAAGATCTTGAATTTGGTGTCTAAGTGGGTGCTCTAAGTTTGGTGTTTGGCAGGGGTAGAGTTGGTAACCGTTTATTGCTAACATATACAGTTACAACTGCTCTCTTGTTTTAATTGGAAATAACATTAGGCAAGAAAATTGCTATAAATTTTACCTTCTAGTGTCAGAGATATGAAAAATGTAGGCAGGTAGAGACTGGATTTCAAAAGGCTGTTTAATATGAATGGCCTCTCTACAAAATGCACTAAGTATACATGAACATGTGACACAAATTAGAAGAAAAGCTTAACAGTTTTTTCCTCCTTGAGTTAACTTTTCCATCCCTTAGAGGATCTTAAGTGTATAAAATGTCACTTCCTTGATTTATACAATAAAGAGAAAGTATTTTGTTTTGCATATATGTTTTCCAGGTATTTTTCAATGTTTGAAAAAATTAATTGGAAAAAGCTTATATTTAATTTACACTTTGAAAGCTTGATTTTGTTATTTATTATATGAGTTATTATATGAATTGAGATATTTTCTATATAGTTTTTATATTTTTAATGATTTTCTGTGGTATTTAGTTTTGTTGGATTCCTTCTTCAACAGGAAGAGCTACATTTTTTTACTGAAGAAAATCTAGTTTGGTTTTGGACAAAAAAAATCTAGAACCCTTCAACCTTTGTGCCATCTGTTTTTTAATGCATTTTACCATTATACATTTTGATTACTTCCATTATAATTTATTTCAAATTAATGAATATGTGAGCATGAATAAAATAGGAAAAACTAGGCCACTTTACAAAGAAAGGTAGTATAGATACATTTTTATCGCAAAAAGGTCCTCCTTTTCAGTGTTCGTAAACCTTCCAGAATTATTTCCCTACACTTTGAATAAGATGCCATGTGGAGAGTTCACATTTAAAGTCTATCAATGTTATTACTGGGTACTAAGAGAAGAAAACTTGAGAACTTGCTTGGACACAGTCATGGGCAAAATGGACAAGGGTAACAGAAGCAGCAGAACTCTATGGGAAGCAGCTTTTGCCTCTACCTTCTCAGCATGCTGTGATTAATTACATGTTGGCATCTTACAACCGGAGTTGTGGAAATCCCTGTGAGAGCAGAACAGAGGTAACGGGCGTAAGTAGTGGAGGGAATATATTTCTGAGGTTCTGAGTACTTAATCAGAACCAAACAAACAGGCAACTCCAAAAATATACCCAGAGGAATATCTTGAAAATCTTATGGGGATACATGGATGCACAGTACAGCTATGCTATTGTTATTACTCAGTGCTTGGTGTTTAGGCACTCCTCTTATTCTATGGACAAAAAAACTGCCAGAGGCCCTGATAATAATTCGAAACAGGTTGAGACTTTAACCTAGTAATAAAACTTTTCTGAGGATATATTAATCATCTGATTAAATAATTTTCTAGTCTATTAAACAATCAAAATTAGATATTATATATAAATTAGAATTATGGTGTTAAATCATAATTAATATAACATATACAAGTATATTATGTTGATTTTGGCAAAAGTATGATCACTCAGTGGTATATGCATGAAATATAGAATTTTCCACAGGAGATTTCTTATACTTCTTAAAAAGACAAAACATCATCTCTACTGTATTGATATGGTAGTTGTGAGATGAGATACTGACCCTGGGATACTACAAAGAAAGGGCAGATCAAAACAGGACACTGCAGTGTGTAGACTAATTCACAGAATTCAGAGCTTCACCATTTTTTGAAGGTTAAAATCTCATTAGTTCTAGCCATAAATCCATACAGGTTAAAAGAAATAGTTCTATATAATACACCTATTTTTATTAATATCTCTGTGTCATAAGAGTGTAGAATTGATTACACTGTGAAGTACTACAAATTCCATAGCTAACCCCATGTGCCTCAATACATTTTTTTTCTAACATAATAAATACAATGTAATAAAAATATGTAATTTAAAAGCCTATTTTCAAAAATAGAAACATCTAAGAAACATATGATTAGAAAGAGCACTCCAAATCAATGAACATAATGCAATTTACAAATTTTAAAAAATTATTAAACCCCAACTTAAAATAATACCTGTTATTTCTTGAATGATTATTTTGAAAGTATGAATGAATTTAGGTTGAATTAATGTTGTAGCTGAAGCCTGCAGTAAAACACTCCCTCCTGAAACAGACCTTGATTACATCCTCCCAGCACTACCTGACTAATATGAGCTGGAAAACAAGTAATAGATGGACTTCGTTTTGCCGCTGCTGCTAAGGCTGCAGCAAACACTACAATTAAACCATATTAAACAGCATGTGCATATAGGTTTAGATCCTGTTTATTAAAGTGGCCAAAAGTAGATGTTTAGCAGGAAGTAATCAAAGAATTTAGGTTGAAAAAGACCTCTAAGATCATGGAGTCCAACTGTAAACCTAGCACTGCCAAGGCTAACACTGAGCCATGTCCCTAAGCACCACATCTACACAGATGTGAGATTAGGACAAATATATGACGATAATGCTTGGAATGTTCTCTAAGGTCAGATAGCTTTTGGCTCAGAAACTTCTTAATATGATTTTTATGTAGGTAATCATGTTCCTTGAATTATATTTTGTGACTTTTTCTACTTTCTTTTTGAAAGCACATTTGTGGTTTTTTTCATTTTCAATATCTTGTAGCAAGAGCTACCCATTAGAAAGGGATCAAATCTGTGTTTTAAGTCTTCAATTAGATAGGATCATTTCAAAAATTATAGATTTTGTGAAGAGTGTTAAATTGTACCACATATCCTTAATTATATCTATCTATGGCAAATCTCTTGTGTCCTTTTAAATAAATGGTTTCACTTCTGAGAATTAATTTCTGTCTTCTGTTGCATCACATTTCAATTCCAACATTTTCTGTAAATAGTACTGAATAAGATCCTGAGATTAGCTCAGTTGGTTAGAGCATGGCGCTAATACCACCAAAGTGGTGATGTTGCTCTCTGTATGGGCCAGTCACTTAAGAGCTGAACTTGTTGATCCTAGTGGGAGCCTTCCAATTGAGAAGATCCTGTGGTTTTGTTTCTGTGAAATCTGGTGTCTAGTCCATATAGTTTGCTTCTCAATTTGTTTTACATACTGAATAGATTCTGCCTAAAATACTAACTATCTTCTACTCCTCAGTGAAGGTGGCCTGTAGAAAAAGATTCAGTCAAGGTCAAAGATATGTTTTGGTTTTAGACCAAAATTAAGATTTCAACTTTTTTTTCTGCAGCATTTACTAAGAAAACTAATTTCAATACTTCTAAACTTGAAATACTGTGTTACATACACTGCTTGCAAGTATTCAGTACAGATTAGTATATTTGAACTTGACAGAGGTATTTAAAGGGAAAATTTAGTACAATTTTTGACAAGAATTATAAGAGTTAAAAGAATGAATATAATTTATCACATGATAATATTCTAACATTCAGTGAAGTGTTTTTATCCACTAAGTATTTAACTAATTTTTAGTCATATGACTGAGTTAAACACATGAATTTAAAGACATCAATCACTAAAATGATTGCATTGTAGTTAAGGACAAAAAAAGGAGAGAACAGAAAGATGATAAATGTTTTTAATTAGTCACATTTTATATCACTTTTCTCATTGAGGAAAGATTTGCTCATGATGGTGATTATTTCTGACGTTTTTCTGAGTGTTTCTTTTGACACTCAAATGGTCATTTGAAAACCGAGGTTAAATGTCATGGGTGCTTTGAAAATGAACAGTAACACTACTGTGAAGAAACTTGTTGGTAGTAGTTAATAAACCCTTTAATCTCTAACTTCATCGACTCTGCATAACAGTTCTCGGGTTTTTTATTTCTGAATTTTATTTTTTTCGGGGGAGGGGGCTAAGATATTTTTTTATAGTTATTATTTTCCATCTTTCCCCTTTTTTCTTTTATAATACTGATTAGAAATTTGAAATGTGACAGCCAACCAACATAATCTAAATCTTTTTTTCCTGTTCCGAACTCACAATTCAGTGGAACTTGAAATTCTGTGTATTTGAAATTCTGTTCAAATGAAATTGCAGAAAAATTAGTCTGATGTATATACATGCTTATGTTGAAATACTGTGTTTCTATTGCCCTTTGTACATTTTGGTATTTTTTGTTCTTTGGTTTTTTGTTTGTTTATTTTTTGTGGGGTCTTTTCTTCAAGTGTCTGTTTTTCAAGAAGTTTCCTGTCCAAGACTGTTGGAAAACTGTGAAAGGCCTTTTTAATATGGCTGTTTAAAGCTCTTCTAGAATACTGACGTGATTTTTTTTAGTTATAGTTATTGTAATTGGAAACAAAATCAATATAGTGGCAAAATACTGTTATGGATTTGAATTTAAGAATGTTTGACTTACAATGCAATCTCTTTCAACCGTAGACTTGAGAAACATCACAATTTGGTGAATTAGCTTCTTACATGCTGTACTAAGTTTAACTATGTTTTCAAGATAAGTGAAAAGAAGAAGAAACTTAGTTTTGAAGGATTAATGGGTTTTTTGAGGGGGGAGGGTTATTTGTGATATTAAAAGTGCTCTTTTAAAATAAAAGTCTATCCTTCACAAACAAAATGACACAAACCTGTTCAATGCTCATATCTTCATAACAATATATTCCTTAGTGTGGCTGGGCACCCTCCTCACCTTTCTGTATAGCATGAGCTGAAGAAATAAAACCATAAGTTTTAAAAATAAAACCATAAAACCACTGTTACCTTTAGTGGAAATATCTATTACATTTATGTTTTTACAGAAAGCTGAAAAAAAAGAAGCATAACATATTATTTTGTTTTCTAAACCAATATTCAATATTTTGGCTCAGTGGAATTCTAACATGAATTTTATTTCTATAATTTTTTTTTTTCTAAATTACAGCATTGAATAATATTAACAATATTGAGTTTAAGATGTCCTGCATGAATTTCCTTATTAGTCTGTGGGGTTTCCCTATAGCCATGAAAGATTAAACTGGAGCACTGCTCCAACATTCATGGAAATAATATTCTTGAGTTTTACTCTGAATTTACATACACAGAGAGCATCATAAACAGCACAGACTTCCCCTTACTTCCTTGCCCCTCCATGTCAATATATATGCAAAGATACAAATGCAGCTGTGCATACAAACCACTCACAGAATTACAGGAGTTTCTTAATTCTTAGGAAGTACAATGAATAGCATCAACATCCATAGCATTTAATCACTGTCAAGACCTACACTTTATAAGACAGAAGATGATGACAGATCGGGATCAAGCCTTTTATGCATAACACTTGAAATGAACAAGGTTTTAATTCTCACCCTTTATGCACACTCCTAATAGGGAACAGGAAAATCTCAGGGCTTTTTCCACTGTCCTATAGATTGGACAGTGTAGATGTACAGTGTATTTCATCGTTTAATACTGATATAATTTAGAGAATGAATTCTTAGGTATTTTTCCTCTGAATAATACCTTAGTTTTTTGAATTTTTCTACTTAATGGATCATTCTATTATCATGTCAAAAAAAAACCCAACAAACCAACGAACTTATTTTCTTTATGAAGGCAATATTAATACATGTCTTTTAAAATCTGACAAACTTGTGTAATGTCACCATTCTAATCTGCAAAAAAGTAATAAACACAATAAGCAAGCTTTCTATTACTAGTGCTTGTCTCTTCATGTGAAATACTTTGAAGCATAATTTAAAGCTATTTTCATAAACACTAAGGACCAAATGATAACAACAAATTGTTAATTTCTGTATATT